>AP025045.1:1872895-1903250 GCA_036186865.1 Eustoma russellianum
AGGGGGGGGGGGCAGGGGGCGGAGAGAGAGGGGTAATAATTGAATCTGCTTGAATAACCTTCAGTTCATCAGGGTTCCTCCACTTTGATTGTTTGGTAACTTTATTGTAGTAATAACTGCAGAGAGTATTTTGAGTCATCCAACTTGTTGAAGACCCATAAGAAGAAAATAAGGTATTCGTAACCTTGGACACACTTTCTACCATCAGGAGTAGTGAACTCTCTCCAGTCAGTGGATGCATCAGCCCTCTACATGACAATTCAGGAAAACGAATCAGGATGACGTTGGAGACATATGTTGTACCAGAAATAATAATGATATATGAACAGAAAAATAACCATGACAGTTCGGCTCATCCGCTATAGAAACCAACAAAAGGGATATTCATTGCTTCAATGGACAACATCACAAAATCTTGTCAGGTGAATTGCAAAATTTCCGGAAAAAGCCAAGCAGCAAGATAACAAATTTGCAGAAACAGAAAAACAGAGACTGATGTGTAGCCACACAGCGAAAGAAACTAGGATGTAAAGAAAAGTGGGAAAGGAACAGAGAGTACTCTAAAGTAGAATAACAGAGAAAGAACTGATGCATTGAGGATATTTCCAAGACATGGGAGTAAGAGGAAACAGAGAATCACATAGGTTCCATCTTTGCCTGAAAAGTTAGTGTTGTTTTCATGGAAAACGTTTGATCAATCTCACGTTGACAGCGTAAACATGTAGACAATGAGGAATAACATGAAAAATAACAAGCTGCAGCATAACTCACCTCAACAGCAATCATCAATTCAACAGGCTTCTCCCACGTAGAGAGCATTGTCCTTCTGTTGTAATAATATCTAATCAAACCATTTGAAAACTCCAAAATTGACACATTGCATTAGAGCAAGACAGAGTAAAAACAGAACTTGAGATCACAATAGGCTTACAATGCTCACATGATGCTGAAAAAGTAACAAGAGACTCTACACATTCAAAAGTTATATTATGTTTATTCCAATAACAGAGTTGCTTACCTCTTCCCATTGTGAGCGGTATGCTCAATCCAGATTGATGGAAGCTTTTCAGCAGGGATGGATTGGGAAATCGTATCCTGGAAAAAGGAGGAAGCACAAATAATTCTAAGACAAAAAGTAAAATAAATTACACACTTTAACCTGGAAAAAATAGAAAAAGGAAAACTCTAGCAAGTAACTGAGGAAAATCTCCACATCGGTGAGAGTGGCACATAATTCCCCATTTTGCTGTGTCGACACGTCAAGAATCAAACTCTGATTTCTGCTTAACAACAAAGATTGCCCATCACCAGGAAAATTGGAACCGCTCTTCTGGAACAACTGCTGATAGTGTGAAGAAGAATCTATTGTTCCTTCATGCTGGCCATCAAATGATGAGGTTAACTGAAAGGAAAATTATACACTTCCTTATACTAGTACCAAAAGCAATCCTACATATAAATAATAGGTCTTGAGTAAGTTCTCACATTATAAGATGAAGAAAGAGTGCTAACAGATCCACTATACACTGGAGCATAACTTTGTGCAGTGAGCACGTGTTGCTGAGGCTGGGGTTGAACATCTGTTACTTGTCCATTTGGTGGAAACTCCGGCACAAGAATTGCGTGTCCTTTGCACCATCTACTACTATTGTAGCAGGTCTTGGAGGCAGCTGCGTCATCACTTGAGGATACTGGATTTGGGGAGGTGGTGAGGGAGGGGGCATAACCATGTTAAAATGACCGACAGTCTGAAATTGTTGAGCCACTGATATATGAGGCCGAGGCTGCTACGATGGAACCATAGGTTGATACTGCAATAAGAGAATATTACCCAAAATTTCTCTTTAGAACAACTCCGTAAATTTTATGATTAGCGAAACAGCAAGAGATGCACCATAATAGAAATTTGTACACTCAACTAGCAACCAAATATACATCATGAAACAAAGGCTTACTTGCAAAGACTTGTATAGGAGCAAGAGAACCAACGAGAGGTGGTCTATGGGGCTTTCTTATAGCAAGCCCACATTGGAGGCAAAAGGAAATGTCAAAGAAAGACAAGATATCAGCAAACTAGTCAATATAATAGAGCACAAATGATTTCATCTGCACGGTAAAAGCATTAACTAAGCATGAAGAGAGAAAAACCTACCTAGGTTTAACCAGTAGTTTGGGCTGCTGCAAAAAGGAAATAAATCTAAAATGTTGGGGTTTTTTTTGGCTGAGTGATCACTTCCAAACAAATTGCGCAATTGTTGGGCAATAAAAAACCTTTAAGACACTCTTCAAGAAAGGAGTATAGCCAGTGGGTAATACTACAAAGCGAACTCCCTTTTCACTAATCCCCCAGCAATTAGTAGTATGTGAAAAATTTCACCAATCATCATCAAGGATTACATGCTTCTATCTAGCAAAAGCCCACAATCTTACAGAGGGACATTCAAAAAGTTCAATGACAACAACTTCGATGAGTATCGATTTCACCGCATCAATCATTACATTATTTCACCAATTCAATATACTCTACATGTATGCCATAAACCCACTCTGAAGATCCGACAAGGTCTGGCTCCTAACCAAAAACTTATGGGTCACCACGTAATAAAATCCATATCAATTAAAACCTAAAATAGAATAGTGTAAGGGGGGAAAAGATAAAAGGTTAATAACATAGGTACCTGCATACCAGCGAACTGAGAATTATTTGACATGATAATTACGAGTCAAATCCTGAAAATTAAACACAGAGCATGAGGAAATCAAAGTGTCTTGTTAGAAGGAACATATATATTATTTTTTTAAATAAATTGTACGACATGAACAAGAGGGAGGGGATAGGATTGGAACACTGGCTATCACCAGAAAGTGCAACGACTTATACCACTAGGTCATTTCGAATTCCCTTTGTTAAAAGGCACATATGTTATCCTGGAAACATGCTTACAAATCATTGAAAACAAGTCCTAGTCGGCATGCATAACAAGAAAAGATAGTATTGATTCAGAAGAATCTTTAGTGTGCAAATATAAACCCTCTTTGGCATTCGCCTTCAACTGGCTGAGGGAAATGTCTAAATCCACCAGTTTTCCAACCCAATCAGAGGAGATAACAAGCATTTGGAGGTAAATGCTCCAGAGAAGACAAGCAGAAGCTGTAAAATACCCAACTATGAAAAACTATCCTACTTGCCAAAAGTAATGTAATTAGATCAATACAGAAGTTAAGTGTCAGATATAATTTTTTTAAAGCAAAACTTAATCATCTTAGATATTTCCAATATCAAAGTGATGCAGGGAAATGTCAAAAAACTCATTCTAGTGTAAGCTAAGGAATTAAACACAGACAAGGGAAAACCATTTAAAGGAGATACACTGATCCATCATTGCCTTCTTATAAAACCTACGAAAACAATGTAGAAATAGTACACAGAAAGAGTGGACGTCGAGCTAATTTAGACTAAAATCGTCAAATCTCTGTCATGCTTAAAATCCAGCAGGTGGGTTATCCATGGCACATTTAAGAACGAAAGTATAAACATGAAAATTAGCCAACCCAATTGGTTGGAGTGGGTTTCCAAGCTAGGAACATGGCTTAGCAAAATGGTGTGGAATATATATTTCCTAGAACCAAAGGGTCACATCAAGTCAGTCATTTTCCTAGCCGAGATAATGAAATGAACTCATCCATCAACCCATATGAATCAGGAACGAATGTTAAATAAGTCATTTACAGAAATAGTTCATCATTCTACAACTCCGCCAAGAAATACGAAAAACTTGAAAACAATCACATCAAAGGTCTCACGAAGAACATAAAGAAATATTATGAGACAATCTATAAATAATTTCCCCCCGTTCTCCCTGGACGACAAACAAAAAGCCCTAACTTCAGCCAACAAACGGCAACTGATACTATTATATCAATTCGATGGCATAATTAAATTTAAACACAGAGAACTCCTCTGTATTTATCTAACCACAATAAAGAACGTTATAGGAGTACACTGGCCTTCGGGGAATGCGAGGATCATTCGTTTTTCAGATGGTAATACTCTCCAACACCCTCTTCCCTCCACCCTACTCTGTTTATATTGGACAGAGAACCAAAAAAAACCCTAACTAAGCAAACGGACACTGAGAATTTAGGTCAATCGATGCCATAATTCGACTATAAACAGAGAAAAAATCCTCCAAATACAAACTCGTCTTATCCTAAAAATAGTTCTCTGTATGTAACTAAGCACAACAAAAGAGCGTGACAGGAGTTAACTGACCTTCTCTGCATGCGAGGATCATTCGTTTGAAGAAATGCGTTCAATTATTGTTCCAGTTGCCGTCTCTTTAAATACTCTGAACGTAAGAGTTCGGATTTTAATTTAAGAGCGGGGAGGTAAGGGGCGGGTTTTCCAAAGGCTAGTGCCGACGTCCGTTTTTGGCTGCGTCGGGGTGGCGCTTGAGGTAAAAAACCGAAGGAGAATCGCCGTCCACGGAGCAGCAAAACAGTGGTCTCAGTTGACGCCGCCGTTTATGTTGCGACGATCAACCTTTTGCTTATTATATAAGACCATAATAAAGTTGAAGAAAAGGCATTTCCTTACATATATCATCAAGAGGTTCATATCATTCTTCTTTTATCAGCATATCAAGAAAACAGCGAATAACTAATGAATAAGCAAATAAGATACACAAAAAATGCAAAATCATAATATACCAACCAACATTGACGTCATGCATCTACACTTAGTTAATTTATAGCATCAGATTAAAGTTGAAGACAATTCTTAAAATGGAATTCGATTTAAAAATAAAATTCGTAAAATTACGAAGTGGATCACAATTTATCACAATAACCCATCAATATCCTAAACTAAAAGCAATCTTTAGTGGTCAGAACACAAAGAGAGAGGTTAACACCAACAGTAACCTTCAAAGAAAAACATCATAAAGCAGCATCTCCTCAATTTGTCACTAAGAAGTGACATGGCTTCTAATAAGTCTGCTTGATCTCCTAACAGGGGTCACAACTTCATCGTCTCCAGCCGCCTGAAAATCCCAAACAACATCATTCGTCAGAGGGGCTATATAACCAAGAAAGAAGTTAGCAATATATATGTGTGCGTATATACACACACATGAAAAAGAGACTTACACTCTTGATTGGAATTCTTTCATATGATGTGAAGCTTCCATATGAAGGTGAAGCACCACCTAAGGAAATATCTGATGAAGAAAATGACTCTCTCTTAGAGTATTTCCTCGCCCTTCTCTCGCCACTTTGAGCTTCATTTGCAGTTCTCAACATAGTGTTATGAGATCGAGAAGAGCTTCTCCTAAAGCTGCTCATTTCTGATGGGCAAGATTCTCCAACATCATCTTCTGTTGGCAAACTGTTAGAGCATACTTTTCCCTGATACAATTGCTCCACGGCCGATTTGGCAAGAGCAGTCTTTGTAGTTAGCAGTTCCTTGCTGTCAACCCCAAGATTTTGCTCACTGCCACTGCCTCTCTTTTTCTTGATAAAGGTTGCAAATGCAATGGCCACTAAAGCCGAAAGAATTGATGCAGCACCCAAAACATAAAAATCTGATCGCTTGGGTGTTGAGCCACCAAGGAATGATGGCTTTGTATCAGAAGGTAACTCATTAATAGAAGAATGAATTGCATCTGATGGGGGTATCAGATTCATATCTTCTGACAAAAGCTCCATATTTTCACCAAAATTGACACCACCCCCATAATTTTCTGGATTACTTTCAGTGATAACTTCATAAACTTCAGGGGCCAGAGGAACATAATGTTCAGGCTTGATATCATGTGGGGATTCTGTATCAAGTTTAGCACCAGGTTCCTCTTGAAAGCATATGGCTTCATCAACTACAACAGATGCCGCTGGAGAAAGTGGTAATGCTTCAGACACCACCAAATCGGCTTCGATTTCTTTTTCACTATCACCAGTGATCTCAAAAACAGAGTCCTCAAAAGTTTCATCCTCAGAAAATTCAGCAGCTTCATCGCCTTTATCCTCTTCAAGATCATTCCGTTTTGTACTTTCGGGATAAATCTCAATTCCTTGTGGAAAGGCCAGGTGCCCACCAGCCAATATATCAGTTTGTAGCTCAGTCATGTTCATGAACTGCAGAGTGGTCAGCTTATCTCCATTGCCAAAATTATTAATCAGTAACGCAAAATGAGACACGGATTCAATTGAAAACCGCTTAAACCTCTGGGTGAACACATTCAAGTTGGCTTTTGTCAAATCAACTACAACTGCTGGTTGATACAGCCGAGAAGTATTAAACACTTCCAATATCTTGGCTGAATTAGTGCTAGGAGAATAAGTAACAAACGTTGAGCAGCAAGACAGCAGTAACAACACAAGCACACAAACGGATCTCAATCTTGCAACTAACCCCCTTTTCTCTTTCTCTTTTCCTTGGACAACCTTCTCAGATTTAATTGATTCAGAACCATGGCTATCTTCCTGGATAACCTTATGAGAAAAATCATCGAAGGCATTTGAGCTATCATAAACCAATGGTTCAGAACCACTAAGGTCTTCTTCCTTTACAATTAGGGGTTCAGTTTCAGCACCAGAAGAATCCTCGGAGTCTTTCTGTGAATCATCACCATTTGATGACTCCTCCATCCCATCAGTGTCCGAGTTCTCAAAACATGTAAAACTATCTTCCAGCCTCTTAACTCCTCCATCATCGGTCCCTTTATCTTTGTTAAGAAGAACCTCAATTCTTGGGTTTGGTTTGTAATGAAGAAACTGAGGTCTAGGGGAAAGGTAATTAGTTCTGGGATCATAAGGATGAAGTGATGGATCAGCATCAAGAGGAGCAATAACAGGAGAAATAGAAGAATCACAAAAGGAATTGTCCTTTGAATTCATTTCAGTAACTACACAATCAGAATCAAATTGTACCGGTTCTCCCCCAAACTCCCTTGAATTTAAAGTGGAATCAGAAAATGTTACCCTTTTCGACGATTTTGAACCTGAAGGGCGTCCAAGGAAATCATTAGCATTTGACTCCAAATGAGTCTCAGAAAACTTCTGATCAATTGAAGATTCAGATTTAGGGACTAATATATCTTCATCATTTGATGAAAAGAAAGAAACCTTCCCTTCAGACAATAAGATTGAGGTTCGGATTGGCTCGTTCCTGTCCATCAAAACCTTCTTTCTTGGAGATGGAGACAACTTACAGGCAGCAGAAATCGTGGGAGCCATGAAACTCTTGGACCCATTTGATCCAGACCAAGATTTAACTGTTTTAATGTTGAGATCATTTTCCTTCTCCGCTTCTTTTCCACCAGACAGTCTTCTTCCAAAACCTAAATTAATATTTCACCAAGAAAAAAATCAGGTAAGAAAGAAACTAACAAAAATGAAAAATTAATCAATCATGAAATCAAGACTTAGATGAAAACTAACCTGATGGGCTGTTAACAGGAGTTGGAGGGTTGTGACCTCTGAGATTAGTGAGAGAAGAAGGTTTGGGAAAAGGACTTCCGCTGAAACTTCTTCTGGCTGTGGAATTTGATTCGGAGTTTCTTGAATGAGGGCTGGTTCTTGATGAAAGTGGCGATGGAGATCTGTTTGAATTTGGGATCGGCATAGTGAAATCAAAGTATATTTTGTGAAATATTAGCAGAAACTATGTGTGGTAATGTTTTAGACGGAGATTGAGGAAGAAATCTGGGAATGGAAGAGTTGAGAATGGAAAGGAAATTATAGAAAGAAGAAGGCAGATTTTGAAGAAATCTTGGTTTGATCTGATGATGCAGATATTAATGCATTTCTAGTAACGGCTAGTTTCCTTAACTTGTAAAAGGCGATTTTGAAATTTTTAACGGCTACACAGGCTTTCTCATGACCGTTGCAGTAAAAAAAAAATTTAGTTTCTGTTGTTGATTAAATCTTTTGTTATTTTCACGACTTTCTATTCATTCCATTTTTAGAACATATTTGTGTGCCTTTTAATCTTTTGTCTATCTCTTTAATTTTATAGTTATTTTAATATTAAAAGCTTTCTATTTTTGTTTACTAAATTCCTTTACTAGTACACTAGTACACCATATTCTTATTATTGTGTCAGCTATGCAGATAGATATAGAGTCAGGGTTTCACTGGAAACAAGCCCTATATCTATTGCGATAGAGTTATTGTTTATCTGACTTTTATCTTTCTCAAACCCTAATGATAGTTTTTAATGTTGTTAAGATATATTTTGTATGATTGTTGTTGTATTTGTATGAATTCGACAGTTTTATTATCTTTAGTGGGCTGATGTATTCATGACCATTCAGTCTATTCTATAGATATTTTTAGGAAGATAAACGTGTACACAATAAATTGATTAGAAAAACAGGAACAGTCTTTTCTTTAATGATTTATCATACTAAAAGATGATAGTTATCTAATTCTTTGTGTTTCTTCTCATCTGATAAAATGACAATCATGGTGACAGACTTAAGGTAATAAGATGTTATAATATGGAATCATAAAGAGTTACCATAAAAAACTAAACAAGACGTGTGGAGTGCTAGAATGATAAAGTGTTATATTTAACTCACATTTGAAATTTTTACTCGATTTGTTCTAAAAATAGGGTTTTACAAAACCAATTAATAAAAAAAAAATTCATGACAGCTAGTTCAAAATATTTTCTGGTTGACCGCTAGCTCAGAATATTGTTGTGCATACACTCAGACGCGGGCCAAGTAGTCGGAAATTTCAGCCCTAAATTTCCAATAACAATCCTCAAGAAAGTACAAGGATCCATAACAGCTACTGCTATAAAAACCTTTCCAATAACAATCCTCAAGAAAGTACAAGGATCCATAACAGCTACTGCTATAAAAACCGTCCGCCGCCGGTCTACCGCCGGCGACCACTATTCCGACTTGTCAATATTCTCATTTCTACTTAAATACCAAACAACTATCATTTTTAATCTCAAACACATATCTTCCAAACCCATTCTATATCATTACCCATTTCGATTCTAATTCCGATACACAGGTGCCAAATCATTTTTAATCCCAAACACATATCTTCCAAACCCATTCTATATCATTACCCATTTCGATTCTAATTCCGATACACAGGTGCCAAACAGACGCCACCTAAATAATCTCATAGGATATCGCTCAATATACAAAGATGGCTTGATATAATCTTCTTCAAGATGTAGATGAATGATAATATACTTAACATCAACGTTTCCAATTTCGTAGATGCATTTCGGTCCTAGCAAAGAAAAAGTTTTCCGTATAACATCTATGGAAGGGCGACCTTTCGAAAATTTTCTAACGAGCGCATACTTATAGCGTTCAGCCAATATATCGATTTCATCTTAAAGACGGTTTACAATGATACGGTTGCGGCGGTTTAATTTTAATTGCAGATGTTGGCGGTTCAAGTATTTTAACAAAGGATTTCTTTCCCGTTTGTGGCGAGTGTGGTGGATCTGGCAGCCAGGGAGATTGCGACGGCGGAGCCACCATATGAAGTTTGCTGTCAACTTTCTAATCGTCTTGTTTCATCTGTACTATCAGTGACGCCTGCAAGTACTGCATGACTCGATTTCCTGTTATTTTTGTAACTAAAAAGTCTTCTTGTTCTGTCTCATCGAAGATGAATTTCTCTGGCTAAAGGAAGATGCTAACTCCAGTGGGCCCACAACGATTAAATCTTGTTAGCAAAAGGTTCAACTCCAACCACCAAGGGCCTCACACTCCGGCAGGATGTAAATCAGGTATTCAGCGGTTCGCTAAGAGAAGACACAGAACAGACAGACCCACGCTAGGGGCTCACCCTCAAAACCCACATTAGAGTCTAAAGATAAGGCACCACAGTGATGGTTGCGGGAGCTTCGTATTTGTATTTAATGAATTTTCTCACTAACACACTAGCACGTCATATTCCTATTATTGTGTCATTTATGCAGGTACAGCTAGTACCGAGGGCCTCACTGGAAGCAAACTCTCTATCTAGAGGTATTGTTTGCATGTCGCTCACCCTCTCCAGACCCTAACCATAGCTTTTGTTGTCGTTGAGATATACTGGCTATAATGATGAGGATGATGAGTGCAGAGTGCGGGATTCGAGCCTTGCACTTTGTTAGCAAATCTATCTCTACAAAACCAATTGAGCTATACCCTGTATGAACGATTAAATCTTCTGCTTTGACAAGCAAGACACGAAAGCTTATCTACTGAAGACTTTTTGTTCCGAAGAGGCATTAGCCAAAGTCCGAGATGAGCTGTTTGCAGATGGCAGTGGAGACCATCAGGCATGCACTTGGAGATTGCTCTTCAACAAGTAAATTATGGAAGGCTATTTTGTACGGTAGACCGAGCAGGCTCTTTTTGGATATAAATTCGATACGAGAATGGATTGACCTCAATTTGAATGGGCAAGGTAGGGGCCAAGTAGACAATACAAAATGGGGGCTTTTGTTCAGAGAAACAGAAAATCCCATATGGAGGGAGTGAAAGGGGCTGCTCCATGGAAAAATTGAGCAACAAACTCCAACGGCTGTGCTGGCTAAAACCATTGTAATCAGAACACATCATTTGGAGGATACCTTGGAAAGTAATCAACTGTTAAAGTTGATGTCTTATGACTTTGAGGTCACAAGTTCGAGCTGCAAAAACAGTCTCTTACAGAAAATATGAGGTAAGAATGCGTACGTCAGATCACGAAACGATCCGACCCTTTTTTTCAGACCTTAGACAAACACGAATACCAATACCTAGTGCAACAAAAATGTCCTTCGAAATTACATGTAGACATAATAGTAAAGGCGTAAACAGAGGGGCGTCGTTAGTTTTTTTTTGTAACCATCCTCATTTTGATGGCCGAGTAGTTTGGAGGGCAAACGCCAAATCCGTGGGCATGAGAAATAATGTCATTGTTCTATTGAGCTATGTTTTCATACGTTTTACGGTGCACTAGACTATTGCGTTTCCTCAGAGTTCAGAAAGGGGTCTAGAT
This sequence comes from Eustoma russellianum, assembly GCA_036186865.1. Lineage (NCBI taxonomy): Eukaryota > Viridiplantae > Streptophyta > Magnoliopsida > Gentianales > Gentianaceae > Eustoma > Eustoma russellianum. The sequence continues at coordinate 1,883,900 of AP025045.1, forward strand.
TGTGAACGTTTTCTCAGGATTCATAAAGGGGTCCGGATTGCTTCACGATCTGATGTACGCAGTCTTACATTACACTTTGTGCAAGAGGCTGTTTCTGCGGCTCGAACTCGTAACCTCAAGATCACAAAATAGCAAACTTACCAGTAATTCCAAAGTTTGTTCTCTTCTATTGAGCTACCTAAATTAGGCAAAACAGGATGATGGATTCAGGTTTTGATATCAGAATAACTAGTCATATGTATAGTTGTTTATATACTTCTGTATATTTCAACCATTGGTTAATGAAAGCTTCCCCTTTCTCGATTCTAAAAAAAATTGTCTCCAATTTAAGATGTGTCTTTATCGATGGTTAGAATATTAACTGAAATATTTGGCTGATTAATATGAATGCAAATTTTTCATCTCATTATCCGTTTAATTGACATTACATATGACTTAATGTAGTTTAACTTATGTTGTTCTCTTACGCAACCGTTTTAACCATCGCCAACATCTAATTTAGATTCTCTTCACAAATAGATAAGACAGAAAACGAAATAAATCTGATTTCAAATTTTACTAGATAAGATCGAAAAGGAAAGTACTCTGTAATTTCAAAATTTAATTGCGCTGCAATAATTTTTTGTTCTGACCAAAAGTGGAAATCCCTCCCTTCGGATCTCTACCGTTCCAATCTCAACGAGTATGTGTAGAAATTGCAAATTAAGAGTTCAGAAGTTTCCTAGGTTGAGTGAGATCTTACACAGAATGACCTACACAAAGTGTCCCCACAAACCAAAGTTAGGTGAGATCTTGTGATGTGTAGAAATTGCAAATCAAGAACCCATAAGTTTCTTAGGTTGGGTGAGATCTTACGCAGTGACCTACACAAAGTGTCCTTCACACACCCAAGTTAGGTGAGATCTTGTGAAGTTCATCATGTGTAGAAATTGCAAATCAAGAGCCTAGAAGTTTCCTATGTTAAGTGAGATCTTACATAATGACCTACACAAAGTGTCCTTCACAAACTAAAGTTAAGTGAGATCTCATATAATGAACTTCACAAAAGTGTTCCCTACAAACCAAACATTCGATCTAGCATCAGAGGAACACTCATACTGTGCGCGTTTCTGGAATCGAACTTTTGATCTTTTGGACCAAATACTAACTCAACTAACAACTGGACTATGTCCAGATTATGCAATAATTGTTTTTCTTTTTTACGTTTTTATACAACTGCACATGAAAAATAAAAATATTCATTAGGAGACAAAAAAAATAACAGCTATACATTCTGCTAAACAATCACCTAAAAATCGTTGTTAGCATTTGAGTCGGTCAAACTTTTTAATATGCAAGACAACTCATTGCCAGCTACAAAGACAGTGACGTGTACACTCTGTCCACCGGCCGGCGATATTATTCTTCCTCCGGCTGCCGGAGTTCTTTCCGTAGCTTCTTAGAAAACAACCTACAAGCATCCATGCTAAGATCCATCGCCGCCGCCAACGCGACAAAAGCCGCCGCGTCCTCCGTGCAAGTCACGTGCTGCACTCCGATCTCCACCGCAGACTTACTTTCGTTCTTCCCCTCTGACTCCACCGTCGACGACATTACAAATCCTCTGTAAAGCAAATTAGCCCAAGATCCGGAATCGGAACCCGACACTGACCCGGAGCTGAAATCGAAGCTGCTATTTGGGCTTGCAGTCGGTGTTGCTCCGGTGGCTATGTCAATGCTGAATTTCCCTCCTTTTTTGGTGCTAATGCTGGAAGAAGCTAGGGTAATGGTGTCTATACTGCCGTCCGGGATGAGCTCGAACCGGTAACCGAGGTGGTCACCGTGGTTGCGTTCTCTCCAGGCTTCTAGTCTTCCCCACGGCCTCCAGGTGCCGTTGCCGGGCCGGAGGATGAGCCAGGCTCCCGGATTGGATTTTTTCACTCTATCGCTTCCCGGAGAAGCAACAAACGGAGTAACCATTGAAGCTGCCGCCACTGGTGAACCGGAAAGATCGTGGATGGTTACCGACCATCCTTTCCGCTCTTTCGCTGCTTGTTTTTTGTCATCTCCGGCGTGTGGAGAAGGAAAACATCCACCTTTAGTACTTGGGTTTGATAGCGATGACCTGTTCGACAAAGTTCCTCAACGAATTTAGATTTCAATGTTCTAAAATTTCACGAAACATTTTATATTTCAACAAAATATAAACTTGAACATGTTGATGATCAACAAACCTACCTTGATCTTAAGATTCTTTCACCAGAATTTCTGAACCCAAATTTGCAAGTGAAAACAGGTTGCTTGACATTTCCATTAATCTGAAAAACTTGAGGGCTGCATTCAGGTTGAGCATCAAACTGAAACACAAATCTTGGATCAGGATCAGCTCTCACATTCAAATGCACTTCCGAGCCACCGCCGCCGTCCAGTAAAACCCATCCATTCTGAATCACACAAGCTTTATTATTCCCCATACAGCTCTCCACCGCCTTCAATTCCACTGGAACCCTAACTTTCCCCAATATCTTCCCGGATTTCCAACAAGAACGAGTACGAGTAGCCCCTCTAATCCCACTGTATATCTTAAGCTTTAGCACAGTCGAGCTTCTTCCTTTAGCAGAATTTCTTTCCAGTAGCTTCCCAAAATCTGATTTGCTGAAACTGCAACAAGCATCAATTCTATTCTCAATCGCATTGCTATCACCAGAAACCACAGGAACAGTCGAGAACTGAGCCGGCAGACCTTTAATCTTTATCTTACAGCTGCATAAACTGGGGTTATCAGACGCCGGAGAAGTAGTCGGAAATTTCAGCCCTAGATTCCCAATAACAATCCTCAAGAAAGGACAAGGATCCATAACAGCTACTGCTATAAATCAGCCTCTTATATGAACTACTACTGAAACCAATAAATCAATTCCTAAAAGGAAAATTAAGAGAGGGGTTTGAATATATAAGACGAGTGAGAATGAAAGAATAGTAGAGAAAGGAAATATGGAAGTGAGGAAACAGCTGGAATAGGGTCTGCGGGGCGTGGGGGTGTGGGGTACGAGATGAGCTGGGGATTGTGGAAACTACTGACAAATACCTGTTTGGAATTTTGTTAATTACCAGTTGCAGCCTTGCAGGCCAGCGGTGCGCCAATTTCAGGGGTTGAGATCAGTAGAGACATGATATAAAAGTAAATATGAGACCTCCGATTACGTGCTACTACGTGTATAAGTAACTTTTTTTTTTTAAAAAAAATAAAGGTCTTTTTTTGTACTTGGCAACGCGTAATTTAAGAACTCATATTTTGCTTCACTTTCTGTCTCTCATGATCTCAACCAAATCTTACTATCTTCATTGTTTTATGCCTTGCCAATTATAATCACTAAAAAGAAACTAAATAAAGTTTTGGTATATGATATAAACCCATAGAATGACTAGAGAATTTGGCATGAGTTCAACATTCATTTTACAATTCATTGAACTAAACTATCTTTAGATAATTTGATATTTTTCCACTAAGATATACTCTCATCGTCATCATCATTCGTACCCAGTATATCCCAACGATAGCAAAAGCTATTGCTAGGGTTTGAAGAGGATAAGTGGTAGACAAACAATACCTCTGTCCTAAGAGATAGAAAAAATATTGTTTATTTTTAACTCTATTTGACTTAAAAATATTGTTTATTTTTAAAAATAGTAATGATCAGGAATCAAAGTTTTAATACTTTTTTCAACTAACGTCTACATGACAACTCTGAAGCGTAGCCTTGAAGCAACTAGTAAGGTTGCTGCTTCTAGTACAAAATGTAGACCAAGGTTAGATAAATCAGATTGCAAAGCGATCCGTCCTTCTCCGAACCCTGCGCAAACATAGAATCCTAATGCACGGGAAACGACTTTTTATTTACGTGACATCTCTATTTTAGCTCAATTAACTAATTAAAAGTATAACAGGACAATATTTTTAGGATGAAGGGAATATTTTTTTGGGCTACTGTCACTAGTTTACAACTTTAATTTTTAGCAAAAGAACAAAAATATAGAAGTTTACGCTGTTATGATAATGAAACTATTATGCAGAAAGATTTCTAATAGATTTTGTTGTAACTAAGAACCTTCTATTTAGAGGAGGATTATGATATTGAGTCATCTGACGTGGATCATGTTTGGATTGTACTAGTTTAAATCATCTGATTTAGTAGTTTTTTTCCCTATAGGAAACTCGAATCTTAAAAGTAAGGTGCTACTTAATCATTACTCAAGTCACTAAATTTAAAGACTTGTAATATGTTGTATAATAAAATATAATTTTTTTCCTTTTATTTTCAATCCTTCCAATTTTTTTATATGTTAAAAAATGATATAAGAAAAGGTAAGGTAAACTTATAAATCATTTTAAATTTGCTCCAAATTCGAATGATGAACCATGGAATAGTGTGCACGAGGCTTTTCCGTTTCGATATACATTACGTGTATATATTCTTATATTGTGTCATTGTGTGAATGAGAATTTCATTATTTATTAATGGTTAATCATATTTTGAAATATATAAATATATTTGACAATAGAGAAATAAATATGTGAGGACATATTCCAACGTTTTGTTCTTTTAAAAGATAATGGTTTTTTAACTGACACAAAAGTTTGGGCTCTTCCTCTCTTTCTTTTCCTTCTTATTAGGACTGTAAACGAGCCGAACGAACCGAACATTGCGTTGTTCAAACTCGGTTCATTTAACTTAGCAAACGAGACGATCTTGTTTGTTTATTTAAACGAACGTATTTAATTGTTCAAGCTTGGTTCATTTAAGTCACGAACAACATTAACGAGCCGAACACCTTAAACAAACGGTGCCACTTACCTAGTTCGAACATAAAAAAGGTGTTCAAGCTCTGTTCATTAACCTTTTATTCGAGCTGAGCTCGAGCCAAATGAGCCGAACAAGCGAATGTCTTGGTTCATTTACAACCCTACTTCTTATATATTGTATTGTATAACACATACATAAATACGTATATATATATATGTGTGTGTGTGTGTATTGTGTAGCGCCCCGACCCGGACAGCGGAATCCGAACCGGTGCACCCGTCGTAGCTTACTGAGAAGACTACAAGACGTCTCATCTCTCGAATACACATCATCACTGACGTAAGAGAAACAAGAGCGGAAACACATATATCTAATGAATCTCCACCATCAATTCCGTATATCAAATGATAATAAAATCTCAAAAGGAATAACAAACTAATCCTCAAGTATATACAAGAACTGGAATTTAATAATAACTGTCTCAACTAGCTCCCAAAATGTCTCTATGCATCCCATTCAGCCCACTCGCCGTCATCCTCAATAAAGATCATATCATACTCAGGTTCTCCTGTAACACAAAGGCAGTACCCTTAGCGAAAAATGCTAGCAAGTAACCCGCTTATAAGACATACGAGATCAACACATGGCAAGACATGAGTAATATATAATTCGAGGGAAATGGGGCACATGTCTTGTATACTTTCAAAAGCATAGTTCTAACAGTACAGGAACATAAAACATTAATTCATAATCACTAACAATAAACAATCATTCAAGTCACATATCCATTAACCCAACTGACTCACGTGATGCATGAGAAAATATGCACTACACTACACAGTCACAAATGCATGAACATTTTCTTTTCAAAACAGTCCAATGCATGTCACAATGTCTGGTCACATAACTTTATACCCTGTAACGCGTCCCGGCTTATATTTCCATCTGGGTTAACGTTACAGACAACTTTATATCCTGTAATGCACCTCGGCTTATATTTCCATCCCGATTAGCATTACAGACAACTTTATACCCTGTAACGCGCCCCGGCTTATATTTCCATCCCGGTTTACGTTACAGACCTTTGTGCCCTGCAATGCGCCTCGGCTTGTATTTCCATCCCGATTAACATTACAGGTCACCTTCGCAAATCTGTGCCGAAGCACAATTCTTTTCAAATCAATATGCAAATGCAAATGCCATGATGCAGGACTTCTCATCTCGTTCACATTCTCGTTCACATAGATGCAATTCACATTCACATATTCATTTCACATTCAATAACACACATCCACACAAGGATCCCCTCACTTACACATCAATGCTTATATTCCACGCTCGATCGTCAACACTTAACCGTGATTCTAAAGTTCACAAACCACAGGGAGAACCCCTACCTTTCTTTATTGAACTCTACAAAACCTCGTACGATCATTTCCTAACCCTCCTAGGTCATCTGTGTTGAAATCCGATTCAAATACCCTTCAAATTCTCCAAACTTAGTTCACCATCTTAAGTCATGTTCCCAAGACTTAGACTAGCTTCAATCAGGTCCTAAGAAACCTCTAAGGTCACCCAAAGAGTCCCTTAGCTTCCCTCTTTCTTCCCTTAATTTTCCCCAAAACTGATGGACATCATCCCTCACATCGATCAATCGATGTGACTTCATACCCTCACATCGATCGATCGATGTCCATCAGAGAACATCGATCTCTCGCCCTTCTTCTACATCGATCGATCGATGTCCATCAGAGGACATCGATCTTTCAACCCTCCCTAAATCGATCGATCGATGTCCGTCAGAGGACATCGATCGATCGATGTCCGTCAGAGGACATCGATCTCTCAGCCTTACCCTACATCGATCGATCGATGTACATCATCCCCTCACATCGATCGATCGATGTCCACGATTCCAGAAAAGAAGTTCTGCGATTTCTGCAACAACTGCAGAACCCCAACTCCAATTGATCCCAACTTCATCCCAATCAATCCAAGCCTAATCCCTGCTACAATCTCAAGCTTATACTACAGATCGGACGCTACACACACACAAACGAAGATTCAAGCCTATAACGCAATTATCCCAACCTTATCAAATCAAAGTTTCCACCTTTCACTCTCAAACCCCACAACACGATGCAATCACAGCAAGGAGGGATTCAAGAGGTAGGGATTTGCACGATTTCACGAAACCAAACAACAACCAAAACGATTTTCATCATATAACGGCCAAATCAACGACACCAAAACACATAAATCATATACAAGCAATCACAAATTGAAACTACTGCATGGTGATCCATTTTAGTATCAATATAGGCTATTAACTTTCGCAAAAACGTAAGAACTTATAAGATGATTACTTGCCTTTGATTACTCGGAGAAGAAACGAAGAACGGACGAAGATTGGATGGAAGATCCTGAAGTTTTCTCTCTAGGGTTGCCAAGAATGCCAAAATCGCCTAAGGTGTGATGAGAGCGTCGGTTTTCTCTGCGTAATGAGAAAACTGACGTTCTGTCAGTTTTTATATGGAAAGAGAAAAGTTTGGAGTTTCTAAATTATATCTATTATCTCATTTATCTTAAAGGATAATCTCCTAATATTTAATTCAAAAAATAAATCCTAATTAATTTTAATATTTAACCTCCAATTAATTCACATTAATCCTATTACTTAATTTGAAATTTATTACTGTTGACCGTCATTAATCTCATTAAATTCCTTCTTTGTCTCTTGATTATCCTACGGAGGCTGCGGGGCATAACATATTGCGTCAGCCAACAATATAAACTATTATCTGGAACCAAATTCTAGTTATGATTGAAATCGTGTTTGGATGATTTGATTTAAAATTTTTAACTCAATGTATTTGATATAATAAATTATCAACATAGACATTATAAAATATTTAATATATTATTTTTTAATCATTGTGACACCCTCTTTAATATAAAACTATCGTGTTTTCCAAATAATGTTATTATTTTTGTGTATATTAAATATTTGAGTTAAAACATTGTTAGAAAATGGATTAGAGTCAAAAATTACAATTATAGTAATAGTCTCAAATGGTAGCTTTTACCTTGTTTGAGGAACCTTACTAGAATTGTCTATTTTTCGCTTTGAATATGCAATTATCCTATTGCGTATGCTTTCTTATCAAGCTTATAGTACATCAACCCAACACGTCGTTTTATAATATTATACATTTGTTTCGTTCTTTTTTTTTTTTGAAACAAGACCCGGAAGTTTCACTGGAAATAAACTTTCTGTCTTTTAGAATGAAAATATTATTTACTTGTCTCTCACGTTCTGCAAATCCTAACTATAGTTTTTGGTGTCGTTGATAAATATTTGGTATGGTGTTTGTTATTTATTTAAAACATAGTTGCGATTCTTAATTGATTAACCTGTTTTCTAAGAAACTCTCCACTTTGAGTCTCTCTTCTCTCCAAAGGATTTTCTTTGTATATTACCATCAAGTCTACTACGGAAAGGAACCTTCCAATTCTTCAATTTTCTTCAGTTGGAAAAAAGTTATACAACTATAACAATCTTACCCAGTATATCTCAACGACAACAAAAACTATCGTTAAGAGTGGAGAGGTGAGAGGCATAAATATTATTTAAAGCTTATCGATACCAAACATATAAAATTCTCAGTGTTGCCATAAATTTCTGGCACATACTCGTATGTTTTCATATAAGCAGTGATACATTACATTTAAAAAGTAATAATTTATGAGTCCAAACTATCTTTTAGACATCACGAGCAATCAACTAAAATGGTAAAAAAATATGCAATAGAGGAGACAATTTGGGGGGGTGGGGGTGGGGGTGGGTTAGTGACTTGTATATGCATATTGCTAACTGTTATATTTATATTAGTTATAGTTTTCCTTTTTTCCAGTTCTATTAGTAACTGTTTATCATTGCTTTCATTAAATCTAAGATAATGACAAAACTTTATTTGTTTATGTATTTAAAACAATAAGCAATCCAGGAGACAAGCCTCAAACCGGCCGAAACAATAACAAATCTAGCTAATAGATATGTTGGAACATTGCAAACCATGTGAAAGAAGGCGGACTTGAAACAATTGGTAAACTTGTTGCTTTGTGAATTTGAATTTATAGGTTTGACCAGCGGAAACAGCTTTTTACACAAAAGAGCGTAAAGTAAGAATACGTATATCAGATAACGAAGCGATTCGACATCTCATCAAAAGAGTGTAAAGTAAGAATGCGTATATCAGATAACGAAGCGATCCGACATCTCCTTGTATTCTATGTAAATGCGAGAGCTTAATGCACCGGTATATATATATATATCCGACATCTCCTTGTATTCTATGTAAATGCAAAGAGCTTAATGCACCGGTGTGTGTGTGTGTCTATATATATATATATATATATATATATATATATATATATATATATATATATATATTTGTTTCAAACCATGTGAAATCGCATGAAAGGAACAAACATCCTAAACCATTTAGGGAATGAAATGCTAATTTATCAATTTCAAAATTTGTTCAAAACCCACTGTTTTGATTGACCAAAGATCCATTGAACCAAACCCACTGTTTTGTCAATGGCCTTTCCGATGCATTAGGTTGGCGCGTTTGCGCAGAGTCCGAAGAATGGTCGAATCGCTTCACAATCTGATGTACGCATCTTTACTTTTTCCGCGGCTCGAACCCATGACCTCAAGGTCACAGAGCATCAACTTTACCAGTTGCTCCAAACAGCAACGGGTAAATGATGTATATATGATCTTGATAATCATTAAACAATAAGACTTCGTGTTAAAAAATTTTAAAAAATGAAAAATTGAGTTGAATTATGTGAAACCTGTGCCACAATTCATATTTGACCAGTTAACCCTAATAGAATCATCATTCAATAATAAAAAGTTGTTTCTATACAAATAAAGGCATGGTTCAAATTTTTTAAAAACTCTATAATACCTCATTTGAGTTAATGCGTTTCTTTATGAACGTCTGAAACAACTTTTTAAAATACCTTAAATAACAAGTACTACTACTTGTTCTGTAACATATAAAATTTGTATTCTTCATAAAAACCTCTTATTGTAGTTGACCATACAACAATTTTACTTGGGCTTTCTATTTAAGGTGATGGAATAAAGTAAAATGGCTCACTAAATTGGCTTCACTTATATATTGTAAAGTAGCAATTGATCGACACAGCTTGACGCATCATTATGGGTCATCGGCAGACAACCTCTGGGTGTTTCTAATACATGGATATGGTTGCGTACATCAGACCAACTCCACACCCGCCATAGACCGGAGCCTCTAAATAATAGGGTAATGTTGTTGTTGTTTTTTATTGAAACATTAGTTATTCCAGGAATAATAAAGAATATTTACCCTATCTTAAAAGCTGTTTGGTTCATGATCATCCTTGAAGCAAAGCATAAAGAACTTTTGATCAACCATGGACCAGCAGTGGCAATGCACTTTTTATGATTCAAAATTGAACAAGTTGAACTTGTTGTCGAAAAATATAAAGTTTTTGTTGAAAAGGGAATTTTAAAATACTTTTAAAACATATATTATTAGTTGATTTTCAACAATCGAATGTCTAGATATATGTGAGTCATTTGTAATGACCATTCATCATCGTCTTTTTTGTAAATTCTTATGTGACATCATATTATTTTGTTAGTACTTGTTTCTTATTTGCTCTCCATAAAAAAAAAAAAGAAAAATATCTCTTTGTCAAAGTGATACAAGTTTTAAAAAGTTAGTCAAAAAAGCAATTATCGATTTTATTTTTAAATTTGCTAATTGTAAATAAGTTATTTGTTCAAAAAGCCATACGTTTAATGATGCCAAGTTAGACAAAGTGCTCTCTTTCTTGTACCACCTGAAGCAAAAAAAAAAAAAAAAAAACTTACATTTGAAAACATCATAAAATAATATGGAAATCTTATAGTAGACAACAAATACGATTTAGGGAACCGTTAAGTTAAACACATATTTCCATTACCCACAATTCTTCAATGTCGACGGACTTGAGGTGAGGGATTCGGTTTCAGATTTGAAGAGGCTAACAGTGAGGTAAAATACGAGGCATTCAATCACGCGTCGGTACGTGTATAAACTGATCTTTAATAAAAAATTAAACCGCTGATCAGTCTGTACACATAGTGACGCGTGATTAGATTCGTTATATTTTGCTTCACTATTGGTCTCTTCATATCTGAACACGAGGGATTTAACTATTGGACCACGGATTTGAAGAAATGGGAAACAAATCGAAAATTTAAGAAAATGGGAGACAGCTGGTGGATTCTGCTAGAGTGCCAGTTGGACAAAAGGCTGGAAACTTAGTTTGCACCAACTTGGCAACGGTTCCACCACGCACCCCTTTGACAGGATTTAGATCTCCTAACCCTACTTTCTTCACCTTTTTGTGACCACGCGGCATTTGGCAGCAAAGGGGTGGTGAGGCTAGATGTGGGTGACCCTCATCTAGCCTCAGCACCTCCTTTGCTGCCATGTATCGTGCGGTCACGCGTCACCGCATCTCATTTGCAGTGGGGGGATCTTATCCATACAGTTAGCTTTCGTCATCTCATTTCTGTAATTTTTCAATTTCTTCTTTTCTATCTTTTTGAATTCCACAAGCCTCAATTTTCAATTTTTTTTTATCTAAACTCCACCAGCCTCAGTTTTGAATTTTCCTGTTGCCATATCCCACTCGTTTTTCAAGCAATGAATCATACTCAATATATCCCAACTGCATCAAAATCTATTGTTAGTGTCTGGAGAAGGTGAGCAGCAAGCAAACAATACCTCTATCTCAAATAGTAGAGAATTTGTTTCCAGTGAGACCTCTAAATATGTATGCACCTGCATAGATGACACAATAATAGTAAATCCCACTTGTTTTTATTGTTGCTAAACAATAAACATTTTTCACTTTTTTATTTATGATTCTGCACCGTCCCAAGACAAATTTTTCACTTTAACATATTTCCACTATTTGAAAAAATAGCTTTTGTATAAAATAAGGACGTTGTTTATAAAATCTGTTTATATTATATTAAAGAGCACGTTAAAATTATTTATGCATATTGATAATTTATCTTACATCACCAAATCGAAAATTGACAATTGAAAAATAATTTGGAAAAGAAGGGGCATTAAATATTCCTATAGCTATTGCACTAAGTCAATTTGATCCCCTAATCATCTCGAACGTGTTTTGTTTGACAAATTGGAACATAATTAAGTGCGATTTATTTGACTTTAAAAAATACAATGTTAAATGGTAGATGGGTTTATTTTAATCTTTTTGGTTATGAAGATAACCATACAATCTAAACATGCAATATGCAAACACTTGTATTTTGTGAAAGTTCCCCCGGTCCCTTTTCTTTATCTAGTGTACTTGTTTTATATTCTCTATTAATTATATTTTGCAGTCAAATGTTTATTATTTTTCACAAAATATAGAGACTTAATTTTATTATATTTTTTATCCGAAACTTCTGTTAAATATTCATAAAAATCAAGTTATTTGTTGTTGACATGTGATTGTAGGTTATCATTTCTATCTACCTCTTTCTATATTCCTTCTCCTCCCATCCTTAGTGCGCCGCCCTCCTCCTGCCTCACTCATTATTACATCTCTCTTCTTCTTCCTCCATTCTATCCCCTCCCTTCTTTCATTCAGTGCGCAATCACAGATAGAGGGAGGAAGAATGGATGAAGAGGTAGATGGATGTAGCAATATGTAATTACAGTTCAATAACAATTCATTTGGTTTTTTTGTGAGTATTTTGTAAAAATTTTGGATACATACAATAAATTAGGAGATATTTTGTGGAAAAAACTAGTAAACATTTTATTAAAAAATATGATTACCTCTATTTTCTAATGTTTACTTGAATTACAAAGTCGCACAAGTAAAATAGTGTGTTTACGATATTAACTAAAGGATCGTTCACGTTAGTTTTTTCTATTTTTCAAAATTCATTTTTGAAGGACCCTATGAAATATATATACACACACACATGTATGTGTGTCTGTGTTTGTATAAAAACACATATACAAGTGTTTGTATACATGTAAATGTGCGGACACACATATACACACCAAACGTAAAATCTTAATGTTAAATTTTACTTCAGCACAAAATTTTTACTCTACTTGCATGTGCATTGCACTTTATCTATTTGGTTTATAACATAAGACTTCGTGTGTAAAATAGTTTTTCTATACTACGTTTTATATGAATGGTCAACGGGGGAAAACCCCACATTCCAGAATTCTAGGTATAGTTGGCGTTTGGTTGGCACTTAGGAATCGGAATTAGAACCGAAATGGGTTTGGAGGATATGGATTTAGGGTTAAAAGTGATAGTTGTTTGGTATTAAAGTGAGAATGGAAATAGTGATCGGTCGGAATAGTGGTCGCCGGAGTCGTTGACCGGCGGTTCCCCATTCTCCCATTCCCACATTTTGATAGATAAGGGGAGCCTAGTATATCAAAAAAACGATATCTATTACCAAATAGTTGGATATCAAAATGAAATTCATTTCCTCATTTACCCCCAAACAAACAGCCGGAATGGATTTGGATTTAGATTCCTCCAAACCCATTCCCTCATTCCCATTTCCCCCAACCAAATGCCACATGAATAACCATACTAAGTATTGGAAAAAATGTTAGGAAAATTCTTAATATGGAGTCTGTAACTCTTTATTATAATAACTCAATAGAAGTAAGATGTGCATAGGAAAACAATTTTCTTTCATTACACACCTTGTGTGCAATGCCTTACCAAATTAGGAGACCTCTGAGATCCTAATTTCGAGAAAGGTTAGACGTGGCTAGTATAACAGATAAGATAATGAAGGGAAGAATGAGATAGTTTGAGCATGTCAAGCGGAAACAGACAACGGCGTCGGTCAAAGCAATTGAAAGCCTCATTGTAGAAGGAAACAGGAGTAAAGCAGGCCCAAACTGACTTGGGATGAGAAGATAATGCACGATCTACTAGATTTGCACCTCTCTGAGGACATGGTCCAGGATAGGAGTTCATGGAGACATAAGATTAAGGTTAACGAGGTATAGGCCATATATAGGGACACTTTAGAGTATATTTAGGGACAGATAGGCGCAGACACTAGCTACGCTTTAGGTTGACTTTCCACTTGGTTGCTTATGTTATACCGTTATACCGTTGTTCTACATTACATATACATATACACGTGATGTGTATTTTAATATCAAAAGTCTTTTTTTCCCCTTGAATTTCCTCACTAGCACACTAACACATAATATCTTTATTATTATGTCATTTATGCAGGTACATATAGAGCCGGGGGTCTCACTGGAAGCAGGCTTTCTATCCCTTGGGATAGAGGTATTGTCTGCCTACCACTTACCTTTCCCAGACCCTAACGATAGCTTTTGTTGTCGTTGGGATATACTGGGTTTTGATGATGATGAAGTTACATCCTCACAAACTCCTGGTACATGTTGTCAGCAAGTCCAAACATGCCATGCACGTCCTTAGGTTGCCAAATCCACTTACCAATTTCAAACACTAACCAACCTAAACCTATCTCTGATTTGAGTGGAGGAGGCAGAGAGGAAAAACAAACTGGAAAGATATAGTTATATGGTCCAAAGATTCACTCTGCTGCAGCATTCTCCTCCTTAGCATCTTCATTTAGTACATTGGCCAATGTGTTTAGTTCTGTTCCATCATCTTTCTCCTCCAATCTATTTGACGTGTCTGAAGAACCAATCAGGTCCTTTTGAAATTCATCTCCATTCTCAGAATTCACCGTGACCTCATCCATGGTGAGTGCTTTGGCATCGGTCTCTGTCTTAGTCTCAACTCCCATGTTGCTTTTGATATCTGAAGATTGCAAGTTTACATCTGCTCCTACAGAGGAGCTCATAGACTTCTCAGCATTCAAGAGCTCAGAGATAGAAGAGCTGGAGTCAGGATCATGAGCTTTTGACCAGGTCTCTTGATTTGAACCAGCCTCATTAATGCCGGAACTTAAAGTGGAATTGATGGTCTGATCTAGGGGTCTGGTTTGCAAACCAGAGCCATCTAAAGAAGTGGCATTTCCTACAGCTACATTCTTCAAAAGGCTTCTATCTGATTCCGTTTCTGTTCTATTATGAGCCAATGAATGATCTGACTCGCTATTTATATCCGCTGTGTGGTTCATCACTCCATAAAAACCATTGGGTTGTTCATCGACAACTGAAGATAAGGTGTCATTATTGGACTTGGCTGCAAGATTGTCTACCTCATCATTTGTAGTTATATTCAGAGGATTCCCAATTTCAGCCATTTCTTGCCCTTCCATACTTGAAACAGTGGTGTTTGAACCACCATTGGTGCGGTCAGTTTTCTTGATAAGATTTACATTGTCTCCTAAAGCATCTTTATCACCAAGCTCTGTTGAATTTTCAACCCCTTTTTCATTAGTTGTACTTTGAGATGCTTGGGTCACTGCACTCGAAGCATCATCCGCCTTATATTGTTCTTCCCTAGCCTCATTCCCGCTCTTTGTGGTTTCATCCTCAACGTCCTCTTCCTTCGATGAATCTTTTTCCGGGGAATCACTGTTATCTCCAGTATCTTTTTCCTTGTCATTTTTGTCACTGTTCTCTTCATCATATTTCACCTCTTCTTTATCAACTTCCTCATCAGGTTTCTCTAGGTCGTGCTCGTCCATCTCATCTACGCCATCTCCCCCCGTTTCATCTTGTTTAACTGTGGCCTCTTCCTCTGATATTTCTTCAATCTTGGTCTCTTCTTCCTCTCCAACGGCTTCCTCATCTTCCGCCTCTTCATGTCGCTTTACCATATTTAACACTGGTTTATCATCCTCTTTTGGGTTGAGATCCTTCCTTCCAAGTTTCAGTCCATCACCAGTAGCTACTGTCTTCACGGATTCCTTTGCATCATCTTCAAATATTTTCTTCTTACTGTGTGAATGCTTGACTTGGTAAATTAGCCACAAGCAAATAGCAAGTAAGAAACAAAATTGCAACGCATGTTTCACTTTTATTCCCTTAAACCTCTGGTTCCTTACAGGAGACTTGACCATCTCTAGACTTGAAATAAGTTCCCCTCGCTCTATGCCTGTCCTCACCTTGTTCTATATCAAGAGAAAAATCTGCAGAAAATGCATCAGATGTATAATCTAATAATTGCTGAAGTGTCAGCATTGGACCAACTTTTGGGAGGAAATAAATGTCAAAAACAAATATTGTAGCAAAATCCAAAGTAATTAGTTTTTCTCCCCAAGAACGGAAGCCCATATCATTCTATATTATCAGTTTGTAAGAACAAGTGGAGCCTTAAGTGAGTAAAGCCCCACCGATTGGCTCATTCATGTTTGAGCCCCAAAGTTTAAGTCTTGTAGTTAAGTGCAGAGCAAGGTCTTCAAACATTACCAGCTTTCCTACCCAAATAAACCCCGACAGAAAGAACAACTGTCAAAAGGTTTCCTACTTCGGGGTCAGTATGCAGGGGATAAGGAACCAAAAAGGAACAGAAAAGGTCTAAATAAAAAGACAAATATGAAATCTACACTTCTTGACAATAAGCACCATAGCCGCAACACCCCTGAAGCAAAAAATGTTCTTGAAGACAAAGTAGAGGGGGCCTAGAGGGGTTGTGGTTGGGTTGGTTGGAAAGGTACCAGAAATTCAACCAAGAAGATCAGAGATGACACTGAAATCTACCGCAAAAAATTAACACTATGAAAGACCAGGATGTTTCAGCTGGTACATTCCGAATGCAAATAGTTAAAATAGTTCTGATCCATGATTCACACTTCCTAGTTATCAATGAAACATGTCTCTCCACTTGTTTCAGGAGGTCGACAGAATACTGCAAGCAAACAGAGGCCGAGTGAACTATAAAGCACTGGAATAAATACTAGGAAGTGAAGCTGGAAATAACCCTCTTAAAGGAAAATTATTCTTAAAATCTTTAAAGAGCAAGATCAAATCATTAAGCTGAAATAAAGCCTCTCAAAGGAAGTTCATTCTCAACATCTTTAAGCAGCAAACATGAAAATCATATCATCAAAATTCACCAAGCATCTCCAAGCTAATTCCACCTTCCTTGAGATTCAATAAAGCCCAAATTTTTACCTCTGAAAATCTAAGTATCCAAAAAGTATTACTAACAACTCCAAAAGGAACCCTACCATCATTCACAAGAAATTTTCAAATTTCTCTGAATTAAAATTGATTCCACTACCAATGTAAGATCAACATAAAGCAACAAGCTCCATTATTGCCCCAGCAGAAACCATTACGGACTGTGTTACCACTTAACTGCCACCTACGGAAAAGCAGATTTCTTTTTTGTAAAAAAAAAAAAACAGATTTCCAAAACAACACATGGACATCAAAGTTCAAAGCTTTCTTCAACAACCAACAAACCCACTTATATAGGTCAATAAAGATCAAACTTTCCAACATTGGACACACAAACCCACGGGCCATATCCAAAGATACCAAAATAGTCACTAACACACCCAAGAACCCACCAATCCTCAAAAAGGGGCTGCAAAAAATTGAAACTCAAGTGCAAAATCAAAATACCTGGTAGTTATGCATCAACGTAAGCGATAAAGGATGCAGAGAGGACATTAGTGAAGCTGATTTTAGCAAGTCACAGTTTGAGGTCAAAGAAGGGTTGAGTTGGAGGAGACTGAGGCTGAGGAGTGAGAAGTTGAGAGTCCCCGTTTATGAGAGACGGGGTTTTATTTTTTATTTTTTATTTTTTATAGTCGAGTATTGAGTCTATTGACAGCTATTTTCGACTAATTTCCCGGATTCGTCACAGGTCTCCGACATGAGTCATGGTTGCTACTCGAGTTAGTATTTGTTTTAAGAAGTCAAGAGTTCGATCTAGGGATACGTAAAGTGTAGATGTTCCACTGTTGATAGGCCTATTGTTTGAGAGAGGACACTTTGTGTAGGTACTCAGTCACACAATCTTTATCCAACCTAAGAATCCGCTGAACTTCTGATTTACATTATCATAATGTTTTTTGAGATCGAGACACTCGAGAGGTGTCCAATATGAGGCTTGACAACGGACAAAAGAAAGAAACGAACAAAAATTAATATGCGACTACTGAAGTACGATAGTTACATAAATAAAAACCTCCTCTTCTCACCCATTTCTCCTTTTAGTTAACATCAGTTTTTGACTACAACACCTCTCTTCCACCTTTAAATCCCCCTTCTATTCCTCATGGCCGCCTCTATCCGCCTCTCTCTTTCATATGGCCGCCCCTCCCCCACCTTCAAATCCGCCTCCTTTTCTTCATGGCCGCCCCTGCCCTCCCCTCTCACTTTGCCATGGCCGCCATGCAATCCTCAGCTTGACATCCGGCAATGCCTTTAGGTTAGAGACTCAACATTTTCAATCTAATTAGGTTTTACGAGCACTTTATAATGATTTTTGTAGAAATTGAATACAAATTTTACTAGTATACAAATAAAGATAGACAGCCCTTTTCAGAATAAATGAAGTACAGATTTTCAAAAGAAGTGTTATCTCGTTTTTCTTACGCTTAAGTTAACATTTCTATAGTTCTTTGTTTATGATCATTTATTACGAAACATGTGACTTAATATAGTTGTCCAGTTTGACTCAAAAAAAAAATTATAGTTGTCCAGTTAACAGAGGTCATGTCCTATGTTAGTATGTTGATTAACCTGTAAAATGCATGATCCTGTCTCAGTTAAAACAACAACAATATTAACTAGAGCCTCCCGTCTATGGCGGGGTATGAAGAGTCAGATGTACGCAACCATACCCATGTAATGATCCATAATAAAAATTGCGTCAAACTGTGTTGATCAACTACTATTTTACAATTTAAAAAACGCAGTCATTTAGTGAGTCATTTTACTTTATTTTATCATATTTCAAAGTGAAAGAAGAGTATATCCTTGATTCCATTGGAAATTACTGTTTTAGTTAAAACATTTGTTCCAAATGGACAGATCATTTAATATACTAGTACAGCATTTATTCCAAATCGATATATTTCATGCTCTTCGTGATTGTCAACGGCTTAATTGGGTGCGGAGAATTTTGGTGCATAGTGGGAAATAGAATCAATTGGTCATGCAACTTCTGTGGCAGAATGGATGGAGCTAAACTTAACGGTGCCTATGGGATCCTCCTGCTTGCAGGCCGAATGTAAATATGTTTTCCGTGAAGCTTTAATTTGATCTTAAAGTCACATGTTCAAACAGCAAAAACAGACTCTTACACAAAGTGTAAGATAAAGCTATATCAGACCGTAAAGTGATCCGACCTCTCCCTAGATTCTACGCAAACGCGGGATACTAGTACACCGGAAAACTTTAATTGATTTTTTAAAGTTCAAAAGAATCATATTAAAAAAAATCAACTATGAGAAAAGATCACATTAATATCAATAAAGCAGGTCAAGAAACAGTGAACACAAAAACGAAAAACCAATTCGCCTCGGAGAAGGAGGGGGGGGGGGGGGG
>AP025045.1:1903260-1935607 GCA_036186865.1 Eustoma russellianum
GGGGGGGGGGGGGGGGGGTTGTTTTCATGTTGCAAGAAATAATTTCACATAGCCCATCCCACAGTTCCTCAATTGAAATTGCAAAGCTAAAACGGTTAAAAATAATTCTTCATCATTACTGTCCCATGGATCTCATTTTGATACAAACACCAAACCTTTCCCCCACGCTGCAAGCCCCAAAGAATTGGGTACCATACCCTGAACCTCACGGACCAGCCCCGAGACACATATGGCCGCGGCCACTAGCTACTCAATAACAGTGGAAGATGCATCTAAGGAACCGCTAAACAACAATCAAGTAGCCAAAGAACCAGCTAGCGCGGTGGGCATGCCGACGTCCAGGTGCACACATGTAGATCAGGTCTGGAAGAAGGATACGACACTTTGCAGGAAATGAAAACATTACCATCAGAAAATCAGGCTGCACTCTTACCTAAATTTGAACCAAAGACTCCCTTGCCATGTTCTATAATTGCATTGAGTCTGAGAATTTAATTCTGTTCAAATGAGCCACAAACAAATCATTCCAAGTATCTGTGATTCCTGGTAAGCACCAGTGCATGCAATCTTCATGTTTCTTGCCACCTGCTGTTGATGGATGAGCATCGGCTCTAAATTCACTCAAGCGAGTGATTTCAAGCATATGAAAATCAGTGCGCTTCAGAGCCTTGTAAAGATGTTGATTCACAAGGCAAACTTCCACGTTTGTTCCGTTATTTTCAACAGAGAAGAATTCCTCCACCTAAGAAAACAAAAATCCATTTATATAACTTTTGTAAGCAGTTCAACACAACGGCCATGGAGGAAACTTACTTCTTGCTGTTCAAAAGGTCGTGTGCGTTTACATGAGCCACCTTGATCCCACTCACCTCCTTCAAAATGCCTAGGAGACTGTGAACGGAAAAACGTAATTGTGCCTGGCCGGATTGTTTCCTGAATAAATTCTACCTGAGACAATAACACGCACCAGTAAGCATCCGCATAAATTAAGTATTCCAACATGATCGGATACTTTTAATTGAATTGGAGGAAGCCAGAGAAAATAATGAGTTTTTTTATTGTTTCCACCTCAGCCCGGTCACTGGGACTATTCTTACATAAGTGAAAACCATGATTTGGACTTTTCATATCAAAGATATAATGGCATTGTACCATGTGTTTTAAAGCCATGTCAAGGCCAACATCTGGTGCAGCTGGAGGCATCACAGGCACACCCCTTTCGAAAAAGAGCATAGGGGACTTGACTGGATCAAATTTTACAGGAGCCCACCACCTAACACCAAAACAAAGAAAATTAAGTAGTGAGCAAGGGAGTGGGCATGCTTTTACACATTAATAAAACATCAGGAACCAAACAACATTAGCCTCAGTGACAAATCCTGACGTATTCTGACCAGAAAGATATACTCTAAATTTGATATCCACATTCATAGACATCAGCTACCCACGTACATATTTAATTGGCTTCCTAAGTATCCCTACAATTCCAGATTCTCTAGCATAAAATAGTTTTGAAAAGCTATAAATGAAAACTACTCAGGAATAACTTCAAAGACCTCTTTTGTAAGGTTTTGAATTTTCACCCCTACAGGTTTGAAAAATTACAAGAGACCTTCCATGAGGTCTTTTATGCATTTTACAAACATGCCCCAAGGGTTATGAATAATTCACAAATCACCTTTAGGTAATAATAAGATCAGGGAAGGTCTGTACAATTTTCCAAACCATAAGGAGTGTCAATAAAAGAATCAGAAACCTCAAGGTTGATAAGAAGAAACCTCAAGGTTGATAAGAAGAAAATATATGCATTGTAAATGCAACAAGAACTCCTCATTGTTTTTATAAAGCTTAAAATTGCTCCAAAACTGGAAACAAAAACTGAATTAACAAAGGCAATATCAATGAATCAATAAAAGAAGTAAAAAAAAAAAAGACTCTAGATGCCATACAAAGACTGACACTGTAAAGCTTATGACAAGCCCCAACTTGCTCCATCTAATTCGGTTAAAACTATCAAGCAGGCAAAGGGCGACACCATAAAGAGAGGTATATAGCACCAAGAAGAGTAGCAGTCATGCAGCAGAAAACAACTAATCATAACAGAGAAACTCGAGATTCACAGGACCAGTTTCAAATTTTATAAATCTTCACATTGACTTGAGGATCTCTTTAGGAAATGAGAGGCACATGTATTTGTCAGATAGGATGTTCTGATACTCACGATAAAGTCTCAATGGACAATTCCAAATAGCATATTTTAAGTAACTTCAGTAGCCCAGAAACTAATGGGGGAAAAAAATCCAAAGGTCATCATGCTATTTTATTATAATAAGAATTTTGACATAAAAATCGTCAAAGCCTCCAACAGGATTCACAGTTTATCGCAAGTTAATCCCCGCACATAAAGGAGGGTAGTAAAACTAAAATATCAATTTAAATTTTATTCAAATATTCCTCTACAGTTGATTCACAAGTCACATGGGTATGATGCTCCTAGAGAGCCTAAACATGTCAGGAAATGAAATATAGAGTGATGAGAAAAAGGAAATTTACCAGTGCCCTGTATTAAAAATAAGAATGTCATGAAACTGTGGAGCTTGTATCCATGATCGATCAGGAATGTCAACATCAATCCTGTAACCTTCCCTGTATCCTAGAGATTCTAGCACGCCACCATTTGTATCAGCTGACCACCTGGACACACAGTAAAAGTCGAAAGGATCGTAACATATACAAACCTCGAAAAAATGATACATTAAAAAGCATTCAGCACGCAGAGGGAGCTAGCCACCCGTCAATTTCATGTAGTATCTATTACGTGGGAGGATGTATGCACGGTGACTGACTATGACCAATTCAAACTAGACTTGTAAACACTTCCAACGAGCAGAAAACTAGGTAAAGCTGGTCACCTGACAATTCAATCTTGGCATATCAAGAAGACAAAATCGAAAAGCCACCCAGAGTCCAGCTCGTGTTGCTTACCTACCATAACGAGCCAAGAGATTAGTGCGGTGATAAGCAATGGTAAGATTGTAGTCGAGAAAAGTGTAGCCACGATCAGCTCCAACGGGTCTCCACTTCTTCACTTCAGTCGAAACTCGCCTTAAAGTGCAAAACAGTGAAACAAACATGTTCCTGTTGATTGAGTCCCCTACAAATCCTGCACTGCACAACTTCCACCAAATTCATAAAAACCATGACCTATTTTTTCTTATAATTTGAAAAATTATATAAGCAGAAAAGCAAAATATCCCCTGAATATTTGAAGTCCATACCAATATTAGTGTTGGCGAATTGTTTAAGAAACAGAAGAGGATCAAACTGAGGAAGTTCACAATCGTAGGGTTTCCATCGCCACTTCACAATATCAAGAGCATTAGATTTACCGCTCCCGATGCAATTCCAACCTTTGTATATCTCCTTACACGTATTATCATATCGCAATGATCTAGCCCTAGAATCGTAAATCCACCGCCCATTAGTGAAATTGCAAGTTGAATTCGAATAAATCGATTTGCGGTCCCCTGTTGATCTGAATGGCTTAGTCTCGTAGTCGGTTGTTCGTGATTGAGAAGTTCGGTAGAGTGCAAAGCCGATAAAGACGGCAAAAATGCAAATGAGAGAGAGGAAGGGGAGCGATGAGGTTAAAGACGTCGCCGTTTTCTTCGTGTGATGTCGGTAGTCGTTTTTTGTCGCCATGGAAGCTCCGGTGGAGTCGACTGGCTAGAGGAATGATAGCTTAGACTGCCGGATCTGTCGAGCTGTAGGGAAGAAAGAAAAAATAAAAAAAGGAACTTCATTTTATGATACTAGTGCTCATGGATCAAGAGACGAGACATGACCTCCTCACTGCACTATTTCTCATCGTGATTTTTTCTACCCAACACGTGACATCATAGGAGATAGTGAGGTTAGATGTGGGTGACCGTCATCTAGTCTTACCACCTCCTGCTACCACGTGTCGCGTGGTAAGAGATAGTACGGTGAGAAGATCCAAACCTCAAGTAGACACGCAATACCGTAATTTACGTAAAGAATAAATAATTGATCAAAACAAAATATCATATGTATCTTATACACATTTCATTGATCAATGTACGATTAATCATATTTGTTTCAAAACCATTTTGAAATTTATGCTAAGCACTTATTCTATGTAAATCAAATTTTTAGATATATATGAATTTTTTATAGTGACTCATGAGCATCTTCCTTATTGATAGATATCATCTAATCCAACTTATGTTACATCATCTAATCTATCTAATGAGACCAAACTTTAATATGACGGCTCAATACATCATGAAAAACTTTAATATATATTTGAATTCTACCATTTTTCATGTAAAAGGAAAAAACTTTATATCATGTATGTTTGAATCATATATACTTACACAAGCACATGATACATATATAATATTACATGATAATCATGATACCTATATGACATACATTTAAAGGATTTAAAAAATCGTATGTAAACATATAATTTACTAGAAAAAGTATTGAGAATATTGTTCTACATTGGTCAATTTGAGGGGGAAAAATGAGTTATACGAGGATAATGTACGACCACTATTGACCTAAGATTTGGTCAATTTGAGGAAAAAAATGAGTTATACGAAGATGATGTACGACCACTATTGACCTAAGATTTTGAGTAGACACGAGACTCACCTCATGTAAATTCAAGTTTTAATATGCTATCAGAGTTAGTTTAAAATGTAGACTCACACCTTTCTTGGCCTATGATTGACCATTTATGGTATTCTCTCATCCAAGTACAGATGTTCATGTCTGATTTGTGGTTTATGATTTAAGGTGGGTTGTAAGGCGTGTGTGTATGTCTAGATATTGTGATTTGTG
Organism: Eustoma russellianum; assembly: GCA_036186865.1. NCBI lineage: Eukaryota > Viridiplantae > Streptophyta > Magnoliopsida > Gentianales > Gentianaceae > Eustoma > Eustoma russellianum. Next base: position 1,908,130 of record AP025045.1, read on the forward strand.
ACTAAGGACATGTTGTAAGACGCGTGTGTATGTCAAGCCACGTTGTCACATGAGGACGTGACGAGGACGGATGTTAAAAATATTGTCCAACATTCGTCAATTTGAGAAAAAAACAAGTTATATGAGGACATTACATTTATCTTAAGATTTTGAGTCGATATAAGACTTGTAACGCAAGTTTCAATAAAAAGAAAAAAGTAATGTGATACAAATGTTTAAACCACCAACTTACTGTATTCTACTAATTTGATGAGAATTTAAGTACGACCCTTATGCGGGTTTAGATTCCCTGACCGTCGGTTCTTTCATCTTCTTCGTGATCGTCCGCCACGTGACAGCAGGGAGGGTGGTGAGGCTAGGTGTGAGTGAGCTCCATACAGCCTCACCATCCTCGGGGCTGCCACGTGGCAGGCAGTCATTTTATGACCGCCTCACATGGGAGTCAGGAGATCCCGTTCGTCCAAGGATCAAAGTTGTTGAGAATTCAAGTACCATATTCTAATAATTTCTTGAATGTACAATATAAGAGGGGGAAAAAAAAGGAAAAGAAGGCCATGTCGCGAGGGTATAGGATTACCTCACCGCAAGGGGGTACGGTGAGGCGTGACCGCGCGACACGTGACAGCAAAGAAGGGTGGTAAGGCTAGATGAGTTTCACCCTCATCTAGCCTCATCAACCCCCTTGCTGCCACGTGTCGTGTGGTCACAAAGGAGATGAGAAAGTTGGGGTGAAGATATCTCAATCCTGCCGCGAGAGGCTTCGCGTATTCTGCATGAAGGGTTTTCCTTTTTCTCGTATTTAAATAATTCCCTTATTAACCTCAAACGCTGCCACCTGTTTTCCGTACCCTTCTCCCCTCCTCACGCGTCCCATGCTTTATCTCTCTGCACATAAGAATGTTAAGCTTCAATAACAAACTTCTTTTTTCCTCCTTTTCCTATTGGGATTCTCCTTTACAATTTGTGGTTTTCGGCTACCATTCTCTTTTCAATTCGCCTCACTAGGAGAAAGGGGAAGAATCTTCCCTTTTTTATTTGAATTTTTAAGTGTTTTAGAGGGAAGAAAGAAAATCGAATTCAAGAATTAAAATTGGATGGCGGTAGAGTACGGATGTTGCGAGTCACAGTTCTTTATACATATTGCAATCATAGTGTTTTTGGTGGCTTTTGCGGGTATGATGTCGGGTCTTACCTTAGGGCTTATGTCTCTCAGTCTTGTTGATCTCGAGGTTCTTGCTAAATCTGGATCTCCCTGTGATAGAAAATATGCAGGTAAGTTTTCTTTTTCTACCCTTTTTTGGATATAGGATTCTTTTGATCCTTTTGAATAAATATTCTAAAATCTCATATGGGTTTTGATTTCATATTATCCTTCTTAAGAAAGTGCAGCAGGAAAGAATATTTTATTTCTCTTTCCACTTTTGGAGCTTTATAAGAGCTTGAGAGTTTCTGTATTATTTTTCTAATTGCAGGTGCATAAAAGTACTAATTTATGTGACTTTGGGTGGAAGAAGCTACTTTATTTATCTTAGAGTTGGATATGTTAGTTAGGTCAACTCCTGAGAAATACTTGGAGTCTTGAAGTATCATCTAGTGGAGTCAACTTATGAGACTTATGATGTTTCAATTTGTTTTTTGGGTTCTAATTTGTTTTAGTGATACTTTGTCTTTGAACTGGATTAAAGTTTATTTTTTTCTTCCAAGAAGTAGGTAAGTGTCTTGTCTTATTCTTTGACTTTATTATTGAAGGGTGAGACAAGGAAAGGGGTAAATGGGAGAATATGCTTTATAAGCAGTCATGGTATGGCTCAAAACACCTAAATAGAGGCTTTTCCCCGCATGTGAGGATGAAAGAATAATGAGTAATAGGATATATCTTCATTTTTGGATCAATCATGTACTCCACGCCTTATGCTCGTTGGTGTTAGATTTGCAAATTGTGTAAATTCAGAAATTGAGGGTTGCAGAATTTGACTAAATCTTGCGAACGTAAAATTGTGATACAAATAACGGTTGTACATATTATTTCTTCCTTTTTGTGCACAATGCATGGCCTTGTGGGAGCTCAGCATGGCAGCTTTTTGTGGTTCTTCATTCTCTGGTTGACAGTTTTATATCTTATTGGAACAGCAAAGATCCTCCCTGTTGTCAAGAACCAACATCTGTTACTTTGCACCTTGCTTATCTGCAATGCTGCCGCTATGGAGGTGAAGTGAACATAGTTATTTTCGTAGATTGTACCGGAAATCATGTATCAGTTGGTATTGATGTAACCTCTTTACTTTTCAGGCATTGCCCATCTTTCTTGATAGCCTAGTTACAGCCTGGGGGGCTATCCTGATATCAGTGACCTTGATACTTCTGTTTGGTGAGGTAAGATCTTCAAATGTTACTCTAACTATGTATTTCGGAATTTGGATTTGGTTCGTACTAATGTCGTATATTTATCTTTACTTAGATAATTCCACAATCTGTCTGCTCAAGGTATGGATTGGCCATTGGTGCAACAGTGATTCCAGTTGTCCGTGTCCTTGTTTGGATTTGCTTTCCGGTGGCATATCCAATAAGCAAGGTCTAACATTCCTGCGTTATCTGTTAGAATTCTACAATCATGTTTTGGATGAAAAATAGGACGATTAGCCCTGTGAAGATTACCTAAGTGTTTTCAATCTGATTGCAGTTGTTAGACCTCTTGTTGGGCAATGGACATACTGCTCTCTTTCGACGAGCTGAATTAAAAACCCTTGTTAATCTGCATGGGAATGAGGCAAGTGATTTGTTTGATTTTGCTTTTCTTATTTCAGTTAAGTACTAGATTCAAGTGCTTGGCAACTTCTTGCTTAAAGTCCATTATCCTCTTCATCACAAATATTGACTGCTATCTGCAACTTATTGCTTTTGAGCAGGCTGGTAAGGGTGGAGAACTCACACATGACGAGACGACAATCATTGCTGGAGCACTAGAGCTCACTGAGAAAACAGCCAGTGATGCTATGACTCCCATATCGGAGACTTTTTCCATTGACGTTAATGCCAAGCTTGACAGGTGTTCCAGAACTCTTCTGTCTTAGGTTATGGCTTTATAATTTTCTGAGCTACTTTAATATTTACGTGTTGCTCTTTCCCCTCATTCAGGTCTTTGATGAATTTAATTCTGGAGAAAGGACATAGTAGAATACCAGTTTACTACGAGCAGCCCACAAATATAATTGGTCTTGTTCTGGTAGTTTCTGATCTATCCTATGCATCCGCCAAATGGCACCAGGATACTTTCTTCATATTGATTCGTCCATCTTTGAATAAACCAATCACTAATTCATCCCTAGTTGTTTAGTTTATGAACCTATCATGGAGTATTTTGCTTTTCTCACTTTGGACTTGGGCGTGGACAACATGACCAGAAAAAACATTCCAAAATTATTTTCTTCTTCCATTTTATTCTGAAGGGGACACTATTTTTGAACTTGCAGGTGAAGAATTTGTTAACCGTTCATCCAGAAGAGGAGGTCCCAGTTAAGAGTGTCACCGTACGCAGGATTCCAAGGTACCTATTTGTTTATTTTTTACATCAAAATGGATAATGTGGGATTTTTTGTTGTTGCTAATTTTGGGGCACTGAAGATTAAGGATTTGGATTTTAAGTTGAAATGTAATATTGTATTTGGTGACAATGTGTCAGAAGGAAACTTCATGTATTATTTGGAAACAACAACAGTAGTTAATGTTGTTTTAAACACGTGCTATTGAGACTTCCATGCACCGAGAGAAATCAGTTGGCAGGGCTGCAGGTGTTTCCAGTTCATGTTGTTTGCAAATTAGTTGCTCACTCATGTTAAAGTTAGCTAATTAGTTTTTGCTTCATGTATTGCTGCTGGTAAATATTGCATATCATTATAGTTAAACTAGGGTAACTGGGGAGCTATAAATGTTGCAGCAGTTTATATATTTTGCATTATGAAGAATTCTCCTTCATTTTTGTGCCTTTTATTCTGAACACAATTTTCTCAAGAATATAATTATCAACTCCCTTTCTTACTTTTTTTCATGTCTCTTTTAGGGTCCCAGAAACAATGCCATTGTATGACATCTTGAATGAGTTTCAAAAAGGTCACAGTCACATGGCTATTGTTATGAGACAGAGCCAGAAATTTGGTGAACAAAATTCAGTCAATGACGAGACAGGTAACAAATCTTCTTTTGTGCTGGAAGCTACATAAGTGATTAAACTATGTTTACTAATGGTTTTTTTGTCTTCATGTCTTTAGAGAGAGTGAAGGAAGTGAGGATAGATGTTGATCAACAGAAGAATCCTTCAGATCATTCAGTGAGGAGAAGACAGTTGCAGACGTTGAAAAGTTTGCCCAACGGAAAGAATTCTTTGAGAGGCCAGAGAAGCAAGAAGTGGGCAAAGGACATGTACTCAGACATCTTGCAGATTGACGAAAACCCACTTCCCAAGCTCCCTGAAGAAGAAGAGGCAGTTGGAATAATCACCATGGAAGATGTCATTGAAGAACTATTACAGGTAAAGAAGGGGCAATGATGGTAAACCCGATTTTATGCTGTTTGATAGGCTTAGATGGAATAAAAGAAAGAATTAAAGCAACTATTTGTATTGTTCTTATGTATTAACCTCCTTGCTGCAGGAAGAGATCTTTGATGAGACAGATCACCATTTTGAGGATTCATGACAGCAGTCTTGTTCCATGAAGTAAAAGATAGCACAAGCCACAGAGGGCCATGTAAATCCGTTTTGGTTGTCAGTTTTAGGTGTCTTTTGTGGTTTATGCTGAGAAAATTGTCATGAGAAAGACACCTTTTTTTTGGTCTCAAAAGTGTTGTGCCATCAGTATAATGTACCACAGAACACAATGCTGGAATTATTTTTGCTTTTGTTTTTCCATGGTATGTACAGAAAGAATGCGTCTGTCTATTTATTCACATTCAGATGAAAAAAACAGCAAGGATCATTACTTTCCCAGGCATTTCTTTGCTGCCATTTTCCAAATCTTGATCCACAATGCAAAACCAGCAAAATGACACCTTTTTAGCCCCCCTCACCCACCACCCCCTTGCCATCTATTCCAAATAGAGCAAAGATATTATGCACGTATCTGGTAGATCTTTTGAGCCTAGACGACTAAACTGAGAGAAATAGCCACAAATGCCTGCCTCTAATCTAATCAATCCTCTGTGTCACTTAGCTGCATGGTGATTGAATCGATGGGCAATGCTCCTAAAGGAACTGATGACTCCATATCCTCAAAAGTGGTGTTAATATCAATGTCATCTTCAAAATCTTTCTCAGCATAATCGTCATCCTGGTGCTTATTTCTGTACTGCTGGGTCAAACTAAGACTGGGTTCTTCGGATAAAACCCAGGCAGGATATGTGTGCTCTGAGACCTGGGAAGTAGTTCCAAACTCCTCTACTTTCTCCAATAGATCATCTGGGCCTAAGTCAATCTTACTTAGCAATAATGCCTTGCCAGTAATGATTGCACTCTGCCACAATGATGTCATTCTAGGACTGGATTTGGCAGTCTCAACGTCCTTCTCTTCAAGATTAGGGCCCGTATCATCTGCAATAGAGAAAGTGGAGAATGTTTGTCTTCAGGTATTCAAAGAACTATATATGATATGTATCGGACAAAGTAAAGGCTCTGCAAATACTTCACAACCAGCAGGATGAGAGCGGCAGGCTAGCAAAGTCTCTTATATACTACTCAAAGTACAGGGTAATACATGATGGAATAATGGAGGAGAATACAATAATTAGTTGGCGATGGAGACCAGAGCATGGTTTCCCTCATTGAAAAATTCTTGAGTAGTCTACTTCCCTTCGAAGGATCCCGAATTTGTTCGTTCAAGTAAAACTCCAAAAACAAATAATCCATTTTTTTTGGGTTTATGAAACGGGAAAAGGATCAAAAGGCAGTCAATGCAGCTATTGGGCCGCCTTTAGTGTCAGCAATACATTTCCATTAACTAATATAGTAAGGATATAGACATGGAGAAGAATGTCTATACCCTAAAGATAGTACAGATAGTAAGGATATGGTCAGAACGTAGTAAGGATAGTAAGGAGACAGGAAAGAAGGAAAGGTTGAAATGGAAGAGATCATATGAAAGCATGTCGAACCTGAGCTCTCATTTTTCTGATAAGAAGAGGCCCTACTGGCCACATCATTTTGATGCACGGGTTCCCAATCTCTCCCCCTCCACATCAGTATCTGTTCATCATCAAATGACAAGAGCACACAGGGAACTAGCTCCTGTAGATGGAAGAACAAGAAAATTACTGATACTAAAAAAAACAAAAGGAGTGGCATGTTTTGTAAAATAATTAAACATCTTGAGGCATCGAGCACCATAGTCATCTTGAAGATGGTATCTGACTCATCGCAAGCAACGTGGTGCAGATTTGTATCAGTAAAAGAAAATATTGATTGAGGGATCTCATCTTCAAGCTATTCGAAAGTGTAGAGAACTTGGCATAGTTCTACAAAAGAACTCAGCACAAACCTTCAGCTTAGCCCCCAGCTTCTTGTAGTCACTAGCATGCATCCCCTTGCAGTTAATCTTCACTATTGGACATACTTCAAAAGCATGTCTAACATCCTTTACCAAGGATGTATAGACTCCATTTTTTGCTGCAGCCCACATCATAAGCAGAAGTAAAGAAAATAAGAGCAAATAAGACGTAAAATTGGTTTGACAAAAGAGATTTAGTAGGCAGCATATGAAACTAGCTGTTCAGCGAAAAGACTACTATGAGAAACAGCTAAGAAAAAAAATTGATGAATCAAGATGTACCTAATTTGGTTATTGGCAGTAGATCCTTTCCTTTAGCTCTTAATTCATCAGCTTCTTCCTTTGTTAAACCTTCAGGAGTTTGCTGTATGAGTTTCGGATAAACAGGTGTGGCCGGCTTCCAGAGCATCACAGGGTACTGAGGACGAGTACTATGATCATAATTTCTACCACGGAAAAGGTAGACTAGACCACCAATATGATGAATGATTTTCCCTCCAGTTTTCTCCTGAACAGTAGAAAGGTTTTAAAAATGAGCTTCTCAAACGAAACTTAATGAAGAATATGCCACAACTCGAGTATTTTGATAAAGCATGAGGTCAAACCTCCAGACGACGGCATATATTGTCCATATCAACTGTTGGGACACCTAAACACCGGACTTTACAAACAGGTTCCCTTCTCCAATGCGTATGTATCAACTCCAGCATGTTGTGTGTCAGTCCATCTCTACCTTCATACGCCAATAAGCCAATTATTTTACTCTTTTTTTTTTTGTCAAAACTATCATATATAAGCGATGAATGACAAAGTTACAAAATATGGTTGCTTAGACAAGCAACAGTAAGCTTTACTTGCTCAAAATATAGATGGCTTACAAATGACATATCGAACTACCAATATGTACAACATGGTTGCTATAGAAGAGCAACAACTACAAGCCTAACTTGCTCAAAATATAAGTGACTTAGAACCGTGAATCCCAAGACTGATGCCAACCTTTGTTCTGATTCTAAATAGTCCAAAATGACTATATCTAATAGAACTGAAAAAACGATACAATAAAACATAGCTGGGGATTGGATGCTTTTACACCAAGACAATACCAACTTCACAAAACTTTCCATGTTTCATGCCAAAGTAAATTATTTACTCCCAAAATGTACATAGAGGCACACTAGATCTCAACACCAAAAAGGAAGAGGAAAGATCCATATGTGAACTTGCACAGAGCAAACACCCTAATGCTCACACTATTCTATTGAATGATAGAATCAACCAGGATATACTTCCAACTATGGTATAAACAAAACAGGTTGTCCAGTGTCCAGTTAGAATAAGCATTCTTGGCAAGCAAGCTCAAGATAGTTGTCACTAAGCATTCCTCATTCCTGGCATTGCAATAGTGAAATTACTATCATTTTCTCTTAAGTTTAGTATACCAAACCATTCATTACAACCATAGTTTCGCAGTCTTATACTGAACCATTCAGCAAATTCGTATATTTACTCCAGTATACGCTTAATTTGTATGTTTTATACTGAACCATTCAGCATATACCCATAATTTGTTTGATTAATCTGCTAAGGATATCACATAGGAGCCAGCTAAAGCGAAGCTAAGAAAGGCCAGAAGCTCACCCAAATTAACCTGTCGATTGCCTTTCAGACGAGGCTTCAAAAGCTCGCGAATTTCACCCTTACTCAAAGGCCTCCCTAACACTTCATCTCTAGGCCTAGTTTCAAATTTCCCTAACTGATAAGCCCTCAACATTTCATACTCCTTCTTTTCATCATCCTCATCCCTCCTCACCGGCTCAAACAGTTTAATATTCCTTTTAGCCTTTTTCCTCGGAGCTTTTCCAGTCCACGGCCGCGGCATTGTCGGAGGAGCAAACGGCAAAAAGGCGGGCTCTCTAATAGCCAAGGGTTTAACCTTTGGGGTCTCAGAATAACTAAATTGAAACTCAAACGGCCCACCGGGAAGCCGATACGAGACCCCATTATCTCCAATTACAACAGAACGGTCCCCATCGGCGGAAATCACCTGGCCGGGCTTCACCGGCTTGAAGTATTTGGAATTTCGGTGATGGGTTTTGAAAGCACGTGGTTCGGGAGGTTTTGAGATCGTTCTTTGTTGGTTCTGAGGTTTTCTTGATCTTAATGGAGATGGGTATTTAGGGATTGGGATTGGAGGTCGTGGTGGACGGTCACCGGAGGGAGGTGGTGGCAGCGGTGGAGTAGTGGGGAGGTTGGAGAAGAGGTTATGATTGCCAGCTAATGTTGCTAGTATTGTCATCTGCAAGATGTAAGAGAATTGTTACATATACCTTAGAGTTTGTTCTGTTCTTCAGTCATCCTCTTCGAGAGTGATTGTCTGTTCGGCGAAGAAGATAACCCACAGATATTTCTACTCTTCGCTTCTTTTAGAGGGAACTTTTCGAGGGAGTTGTTTTATTCCCAAAACTCGAATTCGGATTCGTTTAGTTAAATGAATTATTTGACTCGATTCGTTTAATGTAGTGAATTTCAAATTTGGTTCGAGTTCGGTTTGTTATTTTACGAATAATTTAACTCGTTTTAGTAAACGAACCTAATTAGATGTTCGAATTCGACTCGTTTAACTGTAATTAACGAACAGATTCGAATCAAATACGAATCGAACTCGAACAGTTCATGAACTGTTTGGTTCGTTTAACACTCATGATTGTACGGTACTATCCTTCCTTTAAAATAAATATTGTCCCAACCCATCATTTAAAATATTCTAAGTAGTATACGATTTTATATAAGATTCATTATTAAAATATTTTATCATATTATTTTTTAAAGTAGTTATGACACTATGTAAGATCAAATTGTAAACAATTGACAATTTGATTTTAAGTTATATTTATTAAATCATACATTTAATCGCATCCAGCATATATTTTTAAAACAGGAGAGCATTAACTAAAGATTATACAATTAAAAAAAGTCTATGTAACTGTAACGAATATAAATTACATTCTTATACTGAACTCCATCATATTGTATGGTTTATACTTCACGAATAGTTCAACTCGTTTTAGTTCACGAACTGAATAGTTCACGAATTTGATTCGAGTTCGGCTTGATAACGAGCTGAATAGTTTACGAATAATCCAACTCGTTTTAGTAAACGAACCTAATTAAATGTTTGAATTTAACTCGTTTAAGTAAAATTAACGAACAAACTCGAATCAAATACAAATCAAATTTGAACAGTTCGCGGTTCACTTAACACTCTACCTGTACGGTACTATCCTTCCTTTAAAATAAATATTGTCCCAAAACCATCATTTAAAATAATCTAAGTAGTATACGATTTTATATAAGATTCATTATTAAAATATTTTATCACATTATTTTTGTAAGTAGTTATAACATTATGTAAGATCAAATTGTAAATAATTGACAATTTGATTTTAAATTATATTTATTAAATCATACACAATATTTTTAAAACAGGAGTGCATTAGCTAAAGATAATATAATTAAAAAAAAAAGTCTATGCAATTGTAAGGAATCTAGATCATATCAATCAAAGTTACGAGAAGTGGGTGAAATTTTAGGAAAATTTGATCATAGTGATGAATAGAAAACTAGAAACTTATTACATCATATATTTCAAAAATACTATTTTAATTTGATTTAGATAGTTTAAATAAATCATTGTTCTTGTAGAATTTATCACGTGTAATCCATAAAAAAAGGATATATTACAAGAAAGCAAACACAAGAGATATACACTTCTGGAGGTAGAAAATTTATTACAAGCTAAGAATTAACATTTAAAATGACAGCTTAATTTCATCTTTTCTTTCTCTTTTCAGGCTCGTCCTTTCACCTGATTGTTTTCTTCTTTGAACAGAAGAAAGGTAGCAGCAAATTTTACTAACAAAAAAAATTCCAGTAGGCAGCTCAACTGCATTAATGTGCAGGAGGAACTCTGTGGTATGCTGGTACAGTTGCTGGAAAGAACATTTGTCTAATTCCTTCAGCTCCTATAATTGGGAAAATAATCCCAGATGCACCCTGATATGAAAATTGATACCCACAATTAACTTGATGATTTGGAACAAGATCTTTAGATGCACCATAATCTCAACGTCAATGATATGGATCAATGAGTGAATGCAAAGACGGTGTAGAAAATAGTATTCCCTCATGTATATAATAGTATTCCCTCATGTATATATATGTTAGTTACCGTTAGGATATAGCCGTTGAATCCCCTTCTGTGAGTACTGTATATAAAGTGTATGCCTCAGTCATTTGAGGTCTAAGACTATGAAGTCTATCCTTTAATGTGAATAATAATATACAAGGATTCTTCTCCAGTTCTTCGGTTACTATCTTACAAAGTTAGTTGATATATTTCTATATGGTATCAGAGCATGGTACTCAAATTGATATTCTGAAATTGCTTCTTCAAGTGGATTATTTAACTTCTGGGAAGTAAGTTAGTCTGGAGATATTCTTGAACTGCAAGTTAGTCTGGATTATTTGAGTCTGATATTGCTACTTGGTAGTAGCAAAAATATTTCTGCAGAAAGGAGAAGGAGAAAGAATAGCAGTATATTGGGGAGAACGAGTTTCGTTGAAGAAGAAAGAAGCAAGGTTAAAACTTAATATTAGTTAAAGTGAAGAAAAAACAGGTGGCGGAAATCTGTGCCTCCAGCTGTCCCACTATTGCGGGAAAATTAAAGCCTCCTCGAAAAAGCTCCTTCTCTTCATCAAATTCACATATTGTGTTTTAATTTCATCAAATTGTTTCCCTCAAGCTTCTCAAGGAAGCCTCCCAATTACCAAGACTCCTTTATCTGAAAATAAAGGAAAGGCCAAGCAAAGGCCACGTTTCCTCTCCGAAAACAAGCACGTGAGCGGGTCCTTGAAATTCTGAGGAGAAATCACGGGTTAAAACAAGACAAACATTTGTTCTTATCAAGACGAATTTTTTAACCCAGAATATTGGCATATCTCTTTCATCATGCTTCCAGAAAAATCCTTTCTTTTCAACGTCTTCTCTCCATCAGAGAAAGAAAAACTCTGTATCTTTGTACCTTCTTCATCGGTTCCATCAACACCAACTCCTCTTAAACTAAGAACTTCTCCTTCCTGCGCCCCCAGGGGCATAGTCCAGTGGTAAGTGGTACAGGTGATTGGGGCTAGAACCCTGACGTCCCGAGTTCGAGTCCGTGTGGAGACAATCTTTGTTGAAATATTACAAGGGTTGCCTCTGGGCTGGCTGAGTCTCGTGTGTCCTCTCCCTTTGCAGGGCTACCGGTGGAGCACATCCCTCGATTTACATCCCACCTGGCTAAGGGGCCTCTGGTACAGGTGGGGGGAGAACCCACTCCCTCATCAAAGAACTTCTCCTTCCTGCCTTCTTGCATGTCACAAACCTTCGGTCATTCCATTTCTCCTTCATCTAACTCCTTGCTGTGCCTACCATGACTGAGCAAAGCGAAGTTTCCTCTGTTGATAAATCCACTACTAATCATCAGATGTTGGACTCAGCTCCAGTAAACATTATCAAACTCAATGGAAATAATTATCTTGCATGGAGCAGGGCCATTGAGCTCTTCATTACCGGGAAGGGAAAAAAGGATTACCTTTTAGGTAAGATTACTATTCCAGCTGAGTCTGATGCCAAGTTTTCATCATGGGAAGCTGAAAATTCCATGCTCATGTCATGGATTCTTGGATCTATGAATCCTGAAATCAGTGAGACATTTATGTTATACGGTACTGTTGAGGAAATCTGGAAGGCCACAAGGGAAATGTACTCTAAAAGAGACAATATTGCTGAACTCTATGAACTAAAGGCTCGACTCAAGGACATCAAACAAGGTGAGCTCACTGTTACCAAATACTATGGAACTTTATCACATATCTGGCAGCAGATTGACTCATTTGAGGTCCATAAATGGAGTGGACCCTTAGATGAGCAGACCTACAAGGGAATAAAGGAAACCGAGAGACTCTTTAGTTTTCTGGCTGGGTTGCAGAAAGATTTTGAGGCTGTTAGGAGCAGGATTCTTGGAACGCAACCTCTTCCTAGTATGGGTACTGCGTTCTCTCAAGTGAGACAGGAGGAGAGTAGAATGAAAGTGATGATGGGAACCATGCCTGCTCCTATCTCAGAGTCATCTGCATTAACCACTGATACTAATGTTGTTGAAAAAGGAATGGGTCAACCCTCTCAGAACACTACTGGAATGATGGTTAGACGAAATACAGGAGGTGGCTCTCACACAAAGAAAGTCTGTAAGTTTTGTCATAAGACTGGTCATCTCATTGAAGAGTGCTTTAGGCGTCCAGGGTCTAACATCAAGCCACAGTACCGTCAGAACAACCGGAATCAATACTGGAAGTCTGATAACTCAAGAGCTGACTCCAATAGCAATTGGAGAAACACACGTGGTAATATGGCAAATACTCAAGAAGGTACTGATTGTGTTAATGCAGGTGATGTGTCACAAAGACTGTCTCCAGAACAGGTTGATGCTTTGTTCAAACTTCTCAATAGCCAACTGAATGAGGAGAATAACTCTCAAGTCAGAGCAACAATTGCCAGCACTAGCAGAAATGGTAAGCGTTGCCCTTGGATAATTGATTCTGGGGCAACTGATCATATGACACCTAGTAAGTCTTTACTAAGAAATTATAAACTGCTTGTCTGTTCAAGGAAAGTTAAAATTGCAAATGGTGTTGGTCTTGAGATAGTAGGAACAGGGAATGTGTTTATATCCCCTAACCTTATGCTAAAAAATGTTCTGCATGTGCCTAACTTAGATTGTAATCTTCTGTCTGTAAGGAAAATAATGGAAGACAATAACTGTTTTACAGTCTTCTCTCCCTCTAACTGTTACTTCCTTCCTTCTACTTGCTTTCAGGAGAAAGCATGGAAGGAGGAAGCGGTGAAGGGGAAGACTGGATGTGGTGAACTTCATAATGGATTGTTTTGCTTGCTGCATGAATCAAGAATGGTTGAAGACATTTCTAGATCATATTCTTGCATGAACACTGTTGATCAGATTGTTCCTAGAATAGAGGCTAAAAGTACCTCAACAGCCACTAGAAATAGTCTTATTTTGCTATGGCACTCACGGTTGGGACATCCCAGTTTTTTGTACCTTAAACGTTTAAAGCCTGAACTGTTTAATGGAATAAACCTTGATTCATTGCATTGTGAAACCTGTTTTTTTGCCAAACAGACAAGAAGCCAGTATGCTCCAAGAGTTTACACCAGGAGTACTCCTTTTAACCTGGTACACTCGGACATATGGGGTCCTTCTAGGGTCTCTAATATGAATGGCTGCAGGTGGTTTGTCATATTTGTTGATGACCATACTAGACTAACATGGGTGTATCTTATGAAACAAAAGTCTGAGTTTTGCAGGGTTCTAAAGTTGTTTGTGACCTTGATTCAAAATCAGTTTGGAAAGACTATTAAGACACTCAGATCTGATAATGGGGCTGAGTACTTGGAATCTGAGGTAAGATCTTTCTTGTCTAACCTTGGTATTCATCATCAAACATCCAATACTTATACTCCACAACAGAATGGAGTTGCTGAAAGAAAGCATAGGCACTTACTTGAAGTTGCCCGGGCACTTATGTTTTCTACAAAGGTTCCTAAATACCTATGGGGGGAAGCTGTTTTAACAGCAGCCTATCTTATTAATCGAATGCCCTCAAGGGTATTAGAACACAAAACACCTAGGCAGTTGCTGTTAGAACACTACCCTCACACTCATCTTGTGCCTGAATTACCGTTTAGAATATTTGGGTGTGTTGCTTATGTGTTTCTGCAGCCACATACTAGAAGCAAGTTGGATTTTAAATCAGTCAAATGTATTTTTATAGGATATTCCAACACACAGAAGGGGTACAAATGTTTTTCACCTATCACGAAAAAGGTTTATGTATCTTTGGATGTAGTGTTTGATGAATTAAACCCATATTATCAGGAGTCTCAGATGACTAAGAGTGAACAACCTACATATTTGAGTATCATTGATAGGTTCCTTGAGAATAATGTTTTGTCTAGAGATGAAACTAAGATGCAGGAAATATTGCTCCCTCCTGAAGAATCCTCTGCTGCAACATCAGGCGAGAACAAACAACCAACAGTGGATATTAGGATGGAGACCAGCGATCAATCGTCTCAGCTGAAGGTTTATCAACGAAGACAGGGAACTCATAACCAAAATCAGGTACAACAGGTATCTCCCACTGGTCCTGATAGTATTGTAAGTGTTATTCCATCAACTGAGATATCTAGTCCATTATCTGTACCTCATAGTGATCACTCCATCTCCACTTCTGAGAATGAAACAGAGGACTTACCCATTGCACTCAGGAAAGGAACTAGACAGTGTACGAGTAATCGTGGTTATAATCGGAAATTCATTGGGCTAGTAACTAACTGTTTGGCTCCTACTAGGCATACTACTAAGTATCCTTTAAGCGAAGTTCAAACCTATGATAGGTTACAACCTCAGTTTAAGGCCTTCACTACTAGTCTGGATAGGGAAGTTACTGCCACAATTGAACAGGCACTGAAAGAACCAAAGTGGAACATTGCTGTAAAGGAAGAGATGAATGCCTTAATTAAAAACAACACTTGGGACTTAGTTCCAAGAACTCACTCACAGAATCCAGTAGGTTGCAAGTGGGTCTTTACAATTAAGTATAACTCAGATGGAACCATAAGTAGGTATAAGGCACGCTTGGTTGCTAAAGGTTTTACCCAGGAATATGGCATAGATTACTTAGAGACCTTTGCACCTGTTGCTAAACTCAATACAGTTAGAATTATATTCTCTATTGCAGTAAACTTGGATTGGAAATTATTTCAGCTGGACATTAAAAATGCATTCCTCAATGGTGAACTACAAGAATCTGTGTTTATGGACATTCCTCCAGGGTACAAAAATGAGCGTAACCGGTCACTCATTTGTAAGCTTAACAAGTCTATTTACGGCCTAAAACAGTCTCCTAGGGCTTGGTTTGCTAGGTTTACCAAAGTTGTGCTAAAATATGGTTTTAGGCAAGCTCATAGTGATCATACTTTGTTTATTAGCAATAATCATCACTTGATAACTGTTTTACTTGTGTATGTAGACGATATTATTTTGACAGGAAATGATGAGGCTGGAATTATAAAAATAAAACAGAAACTGGCTCTTGAATTTGAGCTCAAAGATCTTGGTCCCCTAAAGTATTTCCTAGGGATGGAAGTTGCAAGAACTTCTCAAGGACTGTGTATTTCACAAAGGAAGTATGTGATGGATTTACTAAGTGAAACCGGTATGACAGGCTGTAAACCTGCTCATACCCCCCTAGCGCCTGGTAAGTCTCCTGAAAAATTTTATAATGAAAATGGGACAACAGTGGACAAATTAAGCTATCAACGATTGGTAGGTAAACTTATTTATTTATCACATACCCGTCCTGATATTTGTTATGCAGTAAGCTTTGTTAGTCAATATATGCACTCTCCAAATAAATCACATCTAAGTGCTGTTATGAGAATTCTTAGGTATCTCAAGGAGCTCCAGGTCAAGGGTTGTTTTTTAAAAGGACCATAGACAGATCCATTTGTGTTTATACCGATGCAGACTGGGGAGGATCGAAACAAGATATGCGGTCCACTTCGGGTTACGCCACTTACTTATGGGGAAATCTGGTGACCTGGCGCAGCAAAAAACAAAATGTTGTGGCCAGAAGTAGTGCTGAAGCGGAACTGAGGGCATTGGCACTTGGAATATGTGAAGGGCTATGGATAAAACGAGTTCTAACTGATATTGCCTACAGCAAAGATACCAGCATGCGCGTATTTTGTGACAATGTCTCTGCAATAAACATGACTGAAAATCCCATGCATCATGATAAATCCAAGCATGTGGAGATTGATAGGCACTTCATCAAGGAAAAAATTGAGGATAAAACAATCTCTATACAGTATATTCCATCGCAGGATCAAGTTGCTGATGTACTCACCAAGTCTACAGCAATTACTGTTTTTCAGCGATTATGTATCAAGCTTGGCTGTATCAATATCTACTCCAAGCTTGAGGGGGAGTGTAGAAAATAGTATTCCCTCATGTATATAATAGTATTCCCTCATGTATATATGTTAGTTACCGTTAGGATATAGCCGTTGAATCCCCTTCTGTGAGTACTGTATATAAAGTGTATGCCTCAGTCATTTGAGGTCTAAGACTATGAAGTCTATCCTTTAATGTGAATAATAATATACAAGGATTCTTCTCCAGTTCTTCGGTTACTATCTTACAAAGTTAGTTGATATATTTCTATAGACGGATCCATAAAATATTTTTAGGAGAAGACGATGACGACAACAACAACCACCATATTATCTCATTGCCTTAGAGGCTCCTGTCTATGATGATGTATAGGGGATAAGATGTATGTAGCTATACACATGTGTTATTAACACACAGAGGTTGTTTTCCTATGACCCATAATAAAAATTGTGTCAAGTTGTATTGATCAATAGGATGTATGCAGCAATACCCATGTGTTATTAACACACCTAGATTGTTTTCCTATTACCCATAATGAAAATTGTGTCAAGTTGTATTGATCAACTGCTACTTCAGAAGCAAAACCAATTCAGTGAGTCATTTTGCTTTATTCCATCGTATTCTAAAGTTAAGAAAGAGTGTGTCATTGACTCCATTAATATAAGATAAATCTATCATAAAAAATAAATATACAAGTTATATCTAATTAATGATATAACAAAGATAAAAGACAGAGGAGGCACGTGCTCCCTATGCTCCCTCTTAGATCCGTGCCTTGGAGCAAAAGGTCACTCTGTGGCCCTGTGAGCCTCCACCGTCCTAACCCAAAGAACATTGTGGAGGATCTAAATCAGGAACCCAGCGGCCTCCTAGGTTGGGTGAGTACTTAGGCAGTGACCCAATGTCTCCCTGCAAACCAAGTCTTCGTCCTAACAGCAAGTAGAACACTCACATTGTGTGTGTCCCTGAATTCGAACTTTTGATCTCTTAAAACAAATCTCAATCCGAGTATCAACTGAACTATGCCGTGGGACCTTTAGATCCGTGCCTGAGTGAACGGGAGACTGCGTCTTTAGATACGTTCTAAGCTCGTATACCAAAGAGTGGCCATTAGCAATTTTTTTCACTCATCAATCCACGTCTTTTACGTTGTAATTTCATATGAAAGAGCAGCATTCTTGATGGTTTTAACTTTCAACTATAATTACTAATGATGCTATACTAACAGAATTTCATCTGGATCATGTAAGAGTACGATGTAGATGGAAATGGATTTTGATTTGCTTCTACAATGAGGAAGAAAATAGAATCTAAAATGGTGAGATCAAAGTGAATAGAAGTGAGAGTCTTACGGAAAGCAATCTGGCTCCTAGCCAAACACGTTTCGGTGAAGGAAAAGGGAGGAGAAGGCGTCCGACGGCGAAAACAGCCACTCCAAAGAAATGAAGCACCAAGCTCAACGGCCTTGGATTGAGTCCAGAAAGTAAAGACACTGGTCCTCTTGAAAATACTCCTCCTAGGCTCAAATAGTCAAAGCATGCTCGTCGCATCTCCTGCCTTGCTTCATCTGGAGATGCACAAAAAACTTTGTACAATGCACCAGCCAATGTGTTTATTGTGGATGCCACAGGCTGCAGAAACCATGTAATATCATGATTTTGATCGATCACACGCGAAATCATTTTTGCAAGATTACGAAAAGTATGATCAAATTCTTGATCTTGACCCAGCAAAGTATTATCATGTGACACGAGTCCTGGTTGGGGACCAAAACTTCCCTGTAACTAGACTAGACATATATGTGGAACTTCAAAAACACAACGACATTATTGTCCGAGAGGCAATAATGAAGCTCTGTCATTAGAGTTTTTTCTTCCATTAAGTATACTGAATGTGTATACCTCATTGCTTGTATGGCTAGTCGATCCATGCTTACATGCACATCCTTTAATTGTTATGGAGTAATTATTCCTACACCATTTTAAAATTTACCCAAAAGAACTAAAAACAACATATACAACAACAACATTACCCTATTGTCTTAGGGTCTCCCGCCTATGGCGGGGTATGAGGGGTCAGATGTTTGCAATCATACCCATGTGTTAGAAACACACAGAGGTTGTTTCCGATGACCACAATGATGCGTCAAACTATGTCGATCAACTGTTATTTCACAATATAAAAAGGGCAACCAATTTAGTGATTCATTTTTCTTTATTACATCATATTCCAAACTCAAGGAAAAATGTGCCCTCGACTCCATTGGAAATGGAAACTACTAAAAACAACATATAAACCACATAATATGCTGGAGTTCAGCATATGAATGGAAGAGAACCCCCTGTGATTACCTTGCGAAGGGTGTAGAAGGATTCGAGATAGTTGCACAGAGTAGTTACATCGTGCAAGTTGTTTAAGGGTCTGAGAAGATCACGAAGGATAACGATATCGGAAAGAAGAACAGTCATTCCACCTCCAGTTAAAGGATGGCGCATGTTGAATGCATCCCCTAACAGCAAAGCTCCTGGAGTTGGATGAGGTTTGGCAGGCATGCTTCTGTTTGGCATTGTCTTTATATTGCCCTTGTCTATAGCTGATATGAAGCTATCATACAATTGTGCAGGGATCTGAATTGAAAAACAAAACATAATCTCTATGAATATCAGTCACAATATGCACAATACTTTATTTTTTGTACAGGTAACAGAAGACTTAAAACATGAGGTTTCTGGGAAATCCTTATAACAACACCAGTCAACTTTTTTCCTCATTATGTAACTCGTAACCTAAATCCTACACTGATTGTGTCTCCTAATGCCTAATGCATAATATGCACCTTTAGAATACCCATATTTCAAAACTATCATATCATCTCAAGTGTGATTCATGCCTAAGTACCTAAAACTACGAGTTAAATATTATTCCTTCTGCATGACATCGGCTACATGAATCAATTATTTTTATTGTGATCTATCACTGGCCATATGTTCCTAAATTGTCATACAAGTCATATCTTTCCTTATTGTCACTTTCCATGTCTTCTTTGTCATCAATCTCATACGTTTAACATGCACATTATTCATTGTTTTGCACCACATATTTAATGATAAAGTTTTACACTGAATGTCAACCTGACACAATTGCATGGGCTAGGTAATCCTTCGGTTCTAAATAATTCCCTTATGACTCTTATGAATGGAATATAAGATTCAACAAGAAAAAGGACTGGTATGACACCATATTGATCGAACAATTAATTGATGGAGATTTTGAAAATTGCCACCCTTCTTTTCGTTTGTTCGTTAGACTCTTTCTATTTTGGACCATTGTCAAAGGAGAAGATTTTTCTCTTCCACATTAAGAAACTAACGATAGTTTTTGATGTTGTTCGGATATACTGAGTATGTGTTGTTGGGTATATGTTGTTGTATTGACCAATGAATCTAGTTATCGCCATTGCTCATGAATCATGATACCCTTTCGGATCCATTTTATTCGGGTCTAGTTCATAGTTCAAGTCTCTCTCACCGAATAGAATCAAAGAATTAGTAATTATGTTCCGGAACCGAAACAGGTTATGAAGTTATAATTATAGAATTGAATCCCTCATCAAACTAGACCGGACCATAAAGGGTTTGATATATTCTCAATGTGAGAAGGGGTCGTTCAAACGCATTTCAACTGAACTCGTGACGAACATATTGTTAAAAAGCGCAACTTGTGCTAGGGAGAATATAATATACCTGAAGAGCAATCACTGTCTTCAAATATTTGGCCAATTCGCCATTTGAAACCGATGGCACTTTCTGCCCAGGTACATCAACCAAGCAGCGAATCTCAGTGCTGCTAATAGGGTAGAACAACACAGGTGAAGGGTCCGCAAGAACAACATGGCCATGATGATCATATGGAAGTTGACAGTTTTCCAGGACAAGCCCAACAAAACAAGAAGGCACATCCACCTATATCAAATGACATATAAGTAATAACTATTAGGAACTAAAACCAAATGGATTAAGGATTGTGTTAATTAACTAGTGCTTGGACCAAAAGACCATACCCTGGCCCTGAGGGCCTCCACCAACCTAGCCCCTATGAGCATTGTGGAGGATGCAAATCAGGAGCTCATCGGCCTACTAGGTTGGGGGAGGTCATACACAAGGAGCCCACACAAGTTGTCCACTACAAATTAGGCCTTTGGCTCAGAAACACCAACACTATGCACGTCATTGGAATCGAACCATGTACGGAGCAACTCCTAACCCGAGTACGCCATTCCCTAGGGCTAATTAACTAGTGCTATAAATACAACTTTAGTGTCTAAAAATTAACCTGAGGGTCACAGAGAGAGCGTCGCAAATTCGAAAAGCAGCCATCACAGACAATGGTCAGAGGGGCACGAGCTACCAACTCTTGGCCATTCTTAGTCTTGTATTGTACTCCCTTCACTGTTCCATTTTCTTCTATCAAGGACGTTACTGTTCCTTGTTCTAATATAACACTGCAACCATAAGTCACATCACAATTGAAATTAAATGAAACTATATATACTTCCAAAGAAAATACATAACAAACATATTTGCTTCTGAAAACTAATTGTTAGGGTTCTCGACTTGAAAATCAAAACAAGTGATGAAAGCGTTCAATCTTGTGGAACCTTTTCCAAAATCCGCCAAAATTGTAACGTCAAATTTTCTCTACTAACCAAGGGGAGTCTAGCCATGAAGACTTACGACCTAGCCGAATATTTAATTTCTTGTAATTTTTTTATTAGCTGATATGTTCTATATTGTTATTCAATATCTTACTAATCACTTCTAACGTTACGTTTTCAATTAATTACGTATCCTTATTAATTGTTTTTCGTTAATTTTTCTTTATCCACAAACATATAGAGAGAGATATGGTTCGAAGGATGGTTCTCACGAAGAATTGAAATGGAATTTGGCACTAAACCAGTTCGAGTTCTCAAATAAGTATTATTTAACTATTTTGATGGTGGGAGGTTCACTTCCAAAAATACGGTAAGGTTTCTGTTTTGTGACTTTGAGGTCACAGATTCGAACCACAAAAGCAGTTTATTGCACAAAAAGTAAGATAAAAGATACGTATCGCGAAACGATCCGGTCCATTCTCAGAGCTGCACAACGTCCGATCCTAGTGCCATTTTATATGCAATTCAAATACTCAGCATATAGAACTTAGAAGTTGGTACACACAATAAGAAGAAAGTAAGATTACTTGGAAAGAGTGGTGGCTTTCTCCCTCATCCGTTGAATGAAACGGCCGTTGTGAAAGCCTCTGCCCGAAACATGGGGCGGAAACTTCTCCAAGGGGTAAGCTATTTTTGCATGTTTCCCCTCCTTGTACAGAGCATATCCGAATATTTGTTGAGCATCAATATCTTTCACGCAATCTGAATTTTTTTTTTGCAAAATTAGCACTTTAAATAGTGAAAATTTTCAAAAGTTCCGATCAAATAATTTCCCTTTTTTCCTTTATTGTTGGTCCTTTTCTTTTATGTGTCTCACTTTGTGAATAGTGAAGAATGCATAAGTTTGTCATTTGACATAATAGTTCCTCAAGAAAAGAGGGGAGAAAAAAAATCCATTCGATTGAAACATACCAATATTTTTCCATTGATTTTTAACTTTTTTTTTTGGGGAAAGACACATTTTAGATAATAAGATATGCAACCAAGTAAATTTTTTTTAAAAAAATATAAAAAATAACATAATTCCAGACTAACAAAAAAATATAATACCTTTTTATAAAATAGGATCGCATTAATAGATAAAGTTTCTATAATATCATGCAATTACTATTATAATTAATGAATGAGAGGAAAAAAAAAGCTTTCAACAAGGAACGAATTTTACTACCTATTCAACGATAAATAAGTAACGATATGGATATTGTAATAGAAGAATAATAAATATACATTTCTCTATAATTATGTTATGCTATTGATTTATTTCATGATTTATTTTTGATCATTGGTCAAACAAAAAGTGTGTATTTATTAAAAAAGGGGTTTCTATCTATAACTAGCCAGGGTAACAACATAATATACAATAATTCATTAAATTATCGTCCAACTGTGTCAAGTCAATTGCAATTAAATTTTTTTGGTACGCAAAGAGCATTAATATGTAATTAATGTAGAGATAATGAGAAGGTCAATATATTATAATGGCATGAAAATTAGTTGGCAGCTGCTTTGAAGTGGCTTACCTTCAAGACCTAACTCCATTAATTTGAGATAACCACCTGGCTGTAAGAGCTCACCAACTATCCTGTCTTGTTCACTTAGGTCTCTTTCTATCACATGGACACTCCTCCCATCCTGCACAGCATTATAGCAATGAGATGAGATCTCCTCACCCTCCACACTCTTACCCCTTTGCTCACCGTCTGCCACGTGGCATCAAGGTAGGATGTTAAAGCTAGATGAGTGTTATCCGCATCTAGACTCACCACCATACCTTACTGCCACGTGGCGGGCGATAGGTAAGAGGGTGAGGGTGTGTGGGGCGGGAAGATCCGCCTATAACATGGTAGTAAAAAAAGTCAAAACGAAGAAAATGATAGTAACTTTTAGAGGGGTTATAAGGGAATTGCATCTTGAACTTAATTCATTTTGGCATTAGAATCTCCCGTCTATGACATGGTATGGGAGGTCGGATTTACGCAACTATACTCATATGTTAGAAAGATACAGAGGTTGTTTTCCGATGATCCATAATAAAAATTGCGTCAAGCTATGTCAATCAACTGTTACTTTACAGTATAAGAAACGCAACTAAGTTAATGAGTGATTTTGCTTTATTCCATCATATTTTAAAATCAATGGATAGTATGTCCTTAACTTCATTTGAAATGGAAATAAGTGAGAAAAAAAACATACCAAGGTGAGAAAATCTTTACCCAGAGTATCTATTAATGCGAAGCAAATTTTACTCGTCCCGAATGACCGGATTAGGCTGTCAGTTACTGTCATTAACTTAGCAATACGATGCATATATACATATATACATACAAACATACATTTGCATTTGCGTACATGTATGTATGTGTACGTGTGTGTATATATATATGCATAGACAAGCATAATATTAGTATTTCTATAAGCAGTATGTATAGGAAACCATATTAGAGAACACTTTACTACAGTATTCACCTTTAAAATAGTAGCGGGCCTCGAGTGTTGTACTTGATCAGGCAGTTATAATGATAATCCAATACAAAATTGCTTTTGTATATATCTAATGAGGAATAATTTTTGATCTGGAATCAGCTGGAGTGAGAATGCATATTATTCTCCATACTCAAGAACCAAAGAAAACACAACAAGCACACCTTCATTTGGGATTGTTGTGTTGAATAAGTTCTTTGTTTCTGTTTCCATTTCCAATAAAGTTAAAGACACATTATTCTTTGACTTTGAAATATGATAGAATAAATCAAAATGACTCATTAAATTGGTTGCGATTCGTAGCAGTTGATTAACACAGCTTGACGCAATTTCATTATGAATAATCGAAAAACAACATCAATATGTTTCAAATACATGAATATAGTTGCATACATCCGACATCTCATACTATGTTTTAAACGAAAGCCCTTAAAACAACGGAGGTTTTTTAACTTCGTCACTTTCTTCCCCCAACCAACATGGTAGGCAAGCCAAGGATTACGTCACGAAATTTTAATTTTCTAACATTAAAGTATGAAAGATTCTGAAGTAAACATCTCCAAGGTTGAACTTCGCTTGTAACCTATATAGACTTTATGATATCTAGTTGTTTATCAACAAAAATGTAGTTGACATTATTATTTTATTTATATACAGAAATGATTTTACCAGATGACTTATATTATTTAGATCATCTCCAATGGGAGCACCAAAATACCAAATTGGTGCAAAATGTCACTCCAACCAAGCACCAAAGCTTGCACCAAATTGGTGAAAATGAATAGTGTTGCACCAAATAGGTGCAATACTATTCATTGCACCAAATCACTATTCATACTCCACATCATCATTTTAAGAATATTAATTTAATTTTAATTTCATTAATTTCGTTATAATAATTTTAATTTTGTTAATTTCGTTATAAAAATTTTAATTTCGTTATGTTATAAAAATTTTAATTTTGTTAATTTCGCTATAAGAAAAAATTATATAACAAAAATCTGAAATGAATACTTACATTAAATTTACATGAATGTTAAATTTGTGTTAAAATATTTATAATAATGAATTAAAAATAGAATGATAGAAGAATCTTTGAGGGAATATTTTTATTTGGGGTTAGATTTAGTGTTTGTGGTTGGAGTACTTTTCACTATTTATTGCACCAAATGCAAAATTTAGTGTTTTGGGTTGGAGATGACCTTAATGATAAATTCGAAACTGTTTGCTCGAATATTTGTGCATAAATGAATAGTTTACCAAATACTAGTCATACACATGAAGTCTGTTTGCACGAACATCTACATAAAAAAGATATTCAAATAAATATGTCAACCAAAATGTATACCAGAAAACTTCTAAATAATGTGAATGCTATTGAATACATCAGATCGTGAAAACGCGATCCGTTCTCTCTTCAGATTCTATGCCAAGAACGTCCTAGTGGGTAAATTTGAGTATTTATGTACCATATACAATGCGAGGGAATTGGAAAAAAAAAGGTATAACTTGTAGGGGACGCCATAATAGTTTTGTTTTTCTGAAGAAGGAATGACGTCTACATCATTTATAAAATCTACAACAACATTACCCTATTGTCTTGTAGGCTTTTCGTTTATGGTGGGATATAGAGATCAGGTGTACGCAACCTTAGCCATGTGTTAAAAACACGAGGTTGTTTCCCATAACTCATACATCACTTATAAAATCAAAGACTGGAATATACATGAGACTTTAGACCATTGAATTATAAAAAAGACTAGTAATAGTTCAGGAATTACTTGAGTTAAAGAAGATTTCGGAATCATAAATTTTTAAGACGAGAAAATTTGAAGGATGTAAGAACTGAAATGGTTCATGAATATTTAAGAGCAGAAGATTTCGAGATGGCATGTTATGCATAAATAAAGCAGCCGGTTTTCGTGATATACCTTGCCAAGAGTGTTAGCCAAGGCGGAACCTGCAACACCGGCTCCGACGATAATGACGTCAGTACCGTTGTCTAATTCGTGCCACCGGTGACCGCTGATAGAGCTGCTGCCGGAATCGTCTTTCCTTCCGAATTTGGAAGCTCTGTATTTCTTCGTTGTCTTTCTTCCTATTTTGCTGTATAGCAAAAGAAATCCACAAAAAGAAGCTAAGAAAGCTCCCAAAATCCACTGATCAATCACCACCATTTCGTGAAATTGAATCGTCGATTGCAGAAGTCACGAGAATTTCGTGATAATCCAGAGCTTGCGTTTGCTTCTCGCTCTAGAATGCTTTTAGAATGAACTTGCAAGATGAGGGCATCAATGGAACGTGGCGCCTCCTTTTATAAATGGCCCAAACTTACTGGCTAGCCAATTAGTATTACTTAAGTAATGTTTCGTCTATTTTAAAAGTTTTTGTTATGTTTTATTATTTTATTTATTCTAAAGATATTATCGATTACATTAATAAGCAAATTTTTTTTATAAGGATGGAACATGAGTATTGCAATAAAATGTGATGAAGACAAAACCCAACACTTCAAAAAATGTCAAAAGTATAGGTAATTGATCTGTTATATTTGACGTCAGTCATTCTCAGAATGTCAACGTTAGTGACACTTGGTCCACATGCAGAGTCAAGTCAACACGGCGTCGCCGACTCAAGTCAGCACTAACTCTTCTTTTACAGAAGCATCGAAGTCAAGTCACATCGGCTTCAGCTAATCACATTAGCTATTGCCCCTGCCTGAGCCGCAGCTGTTATCTCGGCAACAACGTGCACCACAACCTCAGCTAGTCAGCTATTGCCCATGTCTGGACTGCAGCTGTCATCTCGGCAACAGCGTGCAACTCAGCCTTAGATGTTCACGTCAGCAATTGTCTCATTTTAGTCGTAGCTGTCACCTCGGTAATAGCAGGCACCTCAGTCATGCCTACCAAGTCGGTCATGGACATAATACCCAATGTCTTTTAGGCCAGCTCGCTACAAGAAATATAAGCAGACTCCTGCTATGCCAGCAGCCTAGCTGTGGAACTAAACATGTAGCGCCACATGACAGTGATGCACAAACCAAACATGACATATGGTACTCTTCCATAGCTTCTAGGCATGCATTGGTCGTCCAAAACATACAAAAAAGAAAAACAACGCCGGTAAAAGGCAAGTTATATTTAATCCATTTGAGCAAAATTCCATACAAATATCACTTAGACATATTTCTCTAAAAATTCTAGCTTGTATACTTTCAAACATGGATATACTTGTAAGTTGATCGTCAGAGGGTTTCTCGGAATAAAACTCCGGAGCCTCTAACGTTATTGAATATTGAAGTATTACTACAACAACGATCATTAGTTTAGAAATTAGGAGTATCTTGTGGTTCTAGACAAAGATCCGACTTTGTCAAAATGCTTTAAAATTATCATATTAAATTATATTTGATAAAACCACATGTCAATTCAGTTACAATAAGATCTTTATAACGAATGAAATATAAAAAAAATGTATGTGTTTAGTTAAAATGCAGAGAGGTTGTGTAAACACTTCTTCTCATAGCAATGTGAATGACTTGGATATTTTATGAAAGTTAAATCTTATTAGTTAATAGAATTGTTTATTGATGTACAAATGAATATAACTTACATCAATATCTCATCAACATTTCGTAAACGCAACAACCCACTCCCCCCCCCCCCCAC
>AP025045.1:1935617-1963707 GCA_036186865.1 Eustoma russellianum
CCCCCCCCCCCCCCACACCTCCCACACACACCATAAAAAACGAGAAGGGAAGCTTCCAGGACATAGCGCAGTTGATACTCGGGTTAAGATTTGTTCTAAGAGGTCAAGAGTTCGATTCTAAAGACACACACAGTATGAGTGTTCCACTACTGCTAGGACGAATGCCTGTACAATGTTATCATGTTCATGTGATACCATTACTAATATGATCATTATCTATTTTGGGATCGTTCTATAATTTCATATTTGACTTTTTTATCATTTGCCATACAATTGTTCAGATGAATTCTTTGTATTTGTACAATGTTCTCATGTTTATCGAGAAACAAACTCTGTGTGTTTTTATCACATGGGTATGATTGCGTACATCCGACTCCCATACTCCGTCATGGACAAGAGTCTCTATGGCAATAGGGTAATGTTGTTGTTATTGTTGTTGTGGTGGTATTTGTCTACCAAGTTAAGTTTATCCGTGCACCTTAAACAATTTTATTTTCAAATTAACCACAGCTTATCTAAAAATTAAACTAATTTTACACCAGCTTCTAACGGCTTTTCTCGACCGTGCCTAGATTTTGAATAGTGAATTTAATGTATAATTATTCTATGATTGTGGTTATGTTTGCAACAGAAAGATTATATGTGTAACTGGTGGCATCATATTTAATTTGGCAACATTTTCTATTATGAAAGAGTTCAGGTGTTTTGTTAGAATTTTACACAAATCAAAATAAAAACAAAATATTTTTTTTGAACGAAAGTATTAAAAAGGTATCTCCTTACTCTCCTGCTGCATCTTCAGAAAAGAAAGAAATTAAATTAATTGGTACTTATATTGTGAAGTAGCAGATAAGTATGGGTTATGAGGAAATAACCTCTATGTGCCTCAAACAAATAAGTATGGTTACGTATATCCGACCCTTCTATACCCCGCTATAGACAAGAAGCTCTAAGACAATTAGGTAATATTGTTATTGCTGTATCACATATCTCCTGAGAAATAGTGTTGTGAGGAGACTTTTTGCTTCCTTCTAGCCTTTGCCTTCTGGTTTACATTACAGGGGCATTAGTAAATTCATGTTTCTTTGTCGTACAATAATTAATAAGAGGAGATGTAAGCTTCAAAAGTCTTTGGCAGAGAGGTCTTTCTCTTCACTTTGAATCAAGTGATTGCTGTAAACGAGTCTGGTTCAATCTCCGCACACGCTGCCCACAAATTAAAAGCCACGAGAAAGCCGCCAATACACAGACACATACACACACGTGTGTGTGTATATATATATATATATATATATATATATATATATATATATATATATATATATAACTATTTTTCATATTCAAATGATAATCTGATGATTTCTACGGAAAATCAGTGTGGTAATAACATAGAATATATGTTCTAATTACGTCCGTCTTTAAATTGGAAGACCAATTATATAAAGACGGATATTTGTATGCCCAAGTGGACACGATGATATCAAGTCATATCTGCAACCTAACAAAAACCAGTCATTGATTACGTTCAACTAAAACCTGTAAACCCGAACCAAAAAAGACATATCATAATACAACTTAGACTATTTAACAATTAAATCATCATCATCATCATCATCGTTATTACAACAGCACTTAATTTTTTTATATTACATGGGGTCGGTTATATAGATCAATTATTGCTCTTAGCTATATGAAAAAAGGTTAGCATGACTCCTATAAATAAGAAGATAAGAGAGTTAATGTTAAGATGATGTGTACATGTGCAAAAGCATTCTGCAATTGCACATGTTAGACAATACGAGAGATACGTGTTAAACATGAAATATGACATTAAGAAAAGATATGACTTGTGACACTTAGCATATGACACCTTGGGGCTATAGGTGGATAATTATGAAACATAAATAGTGAAGCCATACCTTTTTTTTTTTATCTTTTTCTTTTTCTTTTCTGTTTGTTGTTGAAAGGAATAGTGAAGTGATAGCGAATTAACAAATAAATTGTTGTTACAGCACGTAAAGTATGAAGAAGAGAGGAGGGAGAGGGAGATTTAGAAACATAGTTTTGTTGTCACATATGTATTATCATAAATAAGAGAAATTTTTTTTTTTTGTTCTAATCGCGATGGTTTGATTATTATTATCTTTGAAAGAGAGATTATTTCTTGTTCTACTAGCGAGGGTTTGGTGTTTGCTATCTTGAAGTTTAGTTGAATAAAAGATGCGCCTTTAGAAAGTTTTTGTTCTTGTGATATGAGTCGAGTAGAAATAAAGCTTTAATATGTTATGGTATCTGTCGTAAGCCTCTGATCAATAGAGCACATATTTCGATATGCATATGCGATGTATTAATGGCTTTTATATAGCTAAGACAGAGTTCGCTTTTATATATATATATATTCAAAGGGGCCTGCGTTCCACAAATTATGACGTTGGCTCTCCCACTTAGATAGAAAGACACCATTCCAAAGTGCAACGGAAGTCATCTTCCCAGACAATAGGCCTTCTTGATCACCCATTGACCTGTCCAGGTAAGTTATATATATATATATATATATATATATATATATATATATATATATATATATATATATATATATGTGTGTGTGTGTGTGTCAAAATACATAGATTTATTTGTTAAACCAAAAGAAAAACAACAGAAAACAATAGCAATATTTTTTTGTTTTCGTTCGTTCATATATCACATCTCAATGTATCTAATACAGTAAGCTGTCGTATGGCAATGAATTGCACTCAATGTCAACTCAATACATGTACAGCTGTACCTTCTTTTAAAATTTTAATATATAACAACAATATGTAGTTACAGCACCTTAATTTTGGTCATGACCTAAACAAACACAAAACTTTACATGGATTAATAATGTCATATGAGATTATTTACATTTGAAATATAGGAATGAAATCATGTACTATTCGAGTTTTATGTCTATTTTTTCACCATTCAAAAACGGCAAGATATCTACAGAACCATCATCATAAAAATTATTGAAATATCATACTTGTGCTTACAAGACTGAACAATAACAAAATTACTCATTGCCTTAGAGACTCTCACCTATGGAGGGTACGGGAGATCGGATGTACGCAAAGGCCTTAAAAACTCTAAAAAGAACGAAGAGGTAGGGACCAAATGAGCTAACTATATGTGATGCCAAGTCAGTATCAGTAGAAAAGAATCATTCAACGGAAAATATAAACGAAAAATGCAATCTCCATCACTCAGGGTTATGTTTTGTGTCTGTGTGTGTGTGTGGGGGGTGGGGGCAAGAAAGAGTAAAATTTGGGAATAACATGCAACTAGGATTTCAAATAGGGGGAGTAACATCAAATAGGGGTAAAGCTCTTACTGCAAATTCTGCCTCTGGCCAAGCTTTATGAAGATCCCATGCAGACATCATGGGACAACAAACATCATATCTTCCCTGTGAAGTCAAAATAAATCATGATAAATGACAGAATATTCCCCCGAATGGATCATTCCACAGAAGTAAAGATATTAGAATGTTTCATAGGCAATGGCAATGCTGGTAGCTAGATGGATGATCCGCTCAAGATTTGAAGCAAGAGATTTCATTCATGTTCTTTTACATGCATGCAGCAGATCATCATAGCATCAGCAATAAGACTTTGTTTTGCACCATTATACAACTATCATTGCTATTGTCTATAGACATCTAAAGACAAGGTTGACTACCAACTACCAATAACTAGTTTCATTCCAATTCAGAAGCTGCAAAGGCAAATTCTATTTAAAGACTCCGGAACAGTTCAATGAACTAAAGTGCTTGAAGAAAGGGACGGCATTGTGTATAAGCAAAAACCTTCTGATTCTACATACCGAAACGCGCATTATGTTGTGTGCTGAAGGAACATGTGTTTTTCTTGAGCATCCCAACTCGGGAGAAATTTACCTCACAGCTCAGCATGAAAAGCAAAAAATCATGCAGAAATGTATTTGGCATATGCATTCCCTGAGTGGAACACAGCAAAGAAAATTTATGCTTCTAGAGAAGTAACTTTACCAGAAACTTGTATATATCTTGACATATCAATTGGATAAGCTCACAGCAAACGCTTTTTCGCACACCTTACCTTCAACTTTATGTGCGTGTCCACAAGATACAGGTCACTATTATTCAGCAAGAAATTTAATAAATACCTGAACAATAATGGTCTTGATATGCTTGATCTTCCCTACATTGTCTAACAGGTAAGAATCTGAAGAAAAGAAACCCTTGTTCACGAAGTAGTAGTGATTCTCAATCCTTGCAAATGCCTGGTTAAACCAAACACACATCACTAAGCAAGACATCGATGCACGATATAAAGCCAAATTATAGCTAAATAAAGCAGTCATTAGAGGGATCAATGTCATGGAGTAAATTTTTAATCATCTGTTAAACCTATTAGGCCAATTGCATTAGTAAGAGTTATGCTCAAAGGCCTATAGTGCAAATGATCTTCCATATGTTGACAACTTTGAAATACCTCACATATATGTTATATTCTAGTTTAAAAATATGATGTTGAGGAATGTAAATTAATCTTTAACACAAAACAAAGAACCAAGAAGCTACTAATGAAGAAAATTATTGACACCGCCCAAGAAAGAGAACACAGATGCATACTTTTGAGGGTCCACAACTATCAAAAGTAAGGGAGATGTTAACAGGGGAAAAAATCAGCCTTTTGGAGCTGGAAAAAGGACTAAATACAGACTATTTCTAGAACCATCCAAAATTTGTTTGTACCAGCTCTTAATAGGACAACGCGCATCTGTTTCTTGTATGTCTACATTTATTTGCAGGCAGAGAAGTTTCATCCACTGTTGCATCAACGTCTTTCTCTATTTACTGTACTCACCAAGGAAAACATGTCATCCTCACCTTTCTTTATGTCGTCTTCATTTTGGCAGAAGGTGAGCAGTCATCATTTCCCATTTTGTCCAAGCTCTTGCAGCTGCATGCTTGAAGTTTAGAATAGAGGAGAAATAATTACAAATGGAGGAAACTGTAAGATAAAAGAAAAATGCAATTACAAATTACAGAACTTCAAGAACACACTGTTGGTTCCAATAATGCTTACAATTCATGCAGAATTCTAAAGCATGAAGCACCATGTCAGAAAAATATGCAATACTTCAGGTGATAGATAGATGTACAAATAAAATAAAACTAACAAAAGTTTAAGAAGATGCTGTTGCTTCCAATAAAGCCCTGCAACTCATATCAGACTTCCAAAGCAAGATTTACATAAGAAAATAAAGGGGAAAAGAGAAAGATTTAAGTGTATTCAACATCTGCGAGCCTCAAGTTCTAATTCAAATTTAAAATATTCCTAATAAACGAATGGGAGTAGAATAGAAATGCCAGTTTAAGGAAAGAACAATATGCAACTCTTTGGGTGATAGAAATATCATTTTTATGTTATAAACGGAGACATACTTCAAGAAGACCTCTAAAAAATCTTTCGCACAATATCCTGAGCATGAGACATATGCTGAAACATTAAATTACTTCAGCAAGGCCATAACATCCACACAACCTGTTGAAGTACTTAGATTTAGTATCTAGATTTATTTAATTCTTTTATGTACAAAATACACTAGCATAGTATATTAGCACAAGTGGGGGATTAACCCACTATCTTGGGAATAGTGTAACGGTAACCCCTTGTTACCGTTGTAGCCTTAGTATTTAAAGGGGAAGAACATTTTGTAATATGTAATGCTGCGATTCTCAAGTTCTGAGACAATAAATGAAATACTCTCCAACCTTGAATTGGTTCACTTTCAATTATTTCATCTTGTTATTAATTTCTTCACAACCGCTTCACATAAACATGTTAGTCCAACAGAATTCAAGGCATGAATACAGTACATTTTGTCCTTTTAAAGTTATGCTGAAAAAAATTGCAGTTGTAAAAAGCAACTTATGTTTTGATTCTGGTTGCTTGCTTACCACTCAAGCCAAAAGTATAAATAAAATGGATCTAGAAAGAAATATGAAGATTACTCTGGAGTGGGTTGGGGAGTGGGGGAGATGGAGAAAAGAAAACTGAAAACCATCTGTTTTCAGAAAACAAAGAGCAGGTCGAAAACCAGGTGTGGCAAATCCCTACAACTACAAGGAATTGCTCAGGGAAAGGCGCATGTATCATCATGCAAATCTTACTTGTGTTTCCCTGTCATCAGAATTCAATCTCTTATAGCAGGCATCAACAAAACATCCTCTTTCATTTTCCGGAATAAGATCCCTGAATGATTCCCATGCTGCATAAGGAATGTAATGCACATTTTAGTGACAAGCAGAGCCATTCCAAAAAACAAATAAGTGAGACACAGGAATGCAGCAGCCTGAAATATTTCTGCAACAAGACTAATTTCTGTAGAAATATAGCTGGTACGAAAAATCCATTCATTCTACAAACTGCACAGGCATATTATTTATTAACATTGCGTATAGCCTCATATTTGAGTTTCAGCACATGCATTTGATCAATTAAAATTGCACAGTCTCATATGTTGGGTTTCCTGCACCACAGTATAACGTGCAATTTTTCAACTTAATAATTTTCGATCAGCAATTTTCCTCCCCTAGGCTTTTGACAATCACTAAACAGTTACACCCACAAAGCAATCACAAATAATAACACGATTCACATCTTAAGACCTGTATAAATCTTTCAAATAATACCCAACCAGTCTTTCTTCCCAAGTGAAGACAACATTGAATCTTCCTCCATTCTACTTACCCATGAGCGACATGTTTAGAACAGCTACCATTATCTTACTCCACCTTATAGTAGAAAAATTTATCATTATAAGCAAAAAAATAATAATGCTACAGTATCAGAGAGTGACCAATAAGTTTGGAGGACCCAAACATCAAATAAATTGCTTAATCTAGGATTGAGACGCATGAAGGCCATATTATAAGTCACACACTATCCAATCAATTTTTCAACTCAAAGAGAAACATAACAAAGTGATTCATTAGATTTGAAGGACTATATCTCTAATATATCAGAAATGTTCAAAGGCAACTTGGACAGATTAAGCTTACATTTGTTGTTAAAAGACTAACTCCAAAACTTTTGGCAATGTTTGAATACCCTTGATTTATGCTTTAAAGGGGAGAGAAAAGGAAAAAAAAAAAGAAAAACCAGCAACATTTTGTACTGTAATAAGTGTTCATCATTAAACCCAGACTTCTACTTTCTGTATGAGACCAAAAATAAATTTGAATATACATACCAAAAGCATATGGAGAAAGCACGCATACACTAGAGCTGGCTCAGAAAGATATATTAAAGACTGAAAATATGAAATAATCCAACCGATGATGTTAAGCAAAAGTCAAAGCCTAATATCCTCGCTCAAGAGCCAAGAAGCTTATCATCAGGAAAAATAGCAGCAGCACCACCCTCATAAAACCAGTCAATTTCTTTCTTCCGTAGTAAAAATATCGCCGCAGTATCAAGCCAGTAACCTTAAGGTAGCATGACTCAAATTTTAACAATTATCATTTGCTAAATGGCAACTGATGGAAGAAAAGAAACAAAACTCTGTTTGGATAAAAATATCAAAAAGGGACGAATCTAACTTTTTCAGGGTGGGATTGACTATAAGTCAGAGCAAGTGTACTTCCCCAAGAACCACCAAATACCTGGCAACACAATAATGAAAGTCATACGAGGTAAGGTTTACAACAGATGTATAGTCACAACCACAAATGCCTCAGACCTGCCATTCCGGAATTTGCAAGTGTTCCCTTAGCTTTTCAATGTCATTAACGAGATCCCAAGTGGTATTCTCCAACAAGCAAGCATGGGGTGTACTTTTTCCCGCACCTGCTAAAATACCAACAATCTAATAAATATTAAAGAAAAATGAAAAACTTCATGACTTCTTACAATAAACTGATAAAGGTATATGTCAGACAATGAACCTGATCGAACAAGATGATGCGGTAAAATTCTGGATCGATAAATCTACGATTGCTTGGTGAGGTTCCACCTCCAGGTCCTCCATGGACAAAGACTACAGCTATAAGAATAAAATGTTCAAACCCCAATCTATGAATCAGAAAACAATAGCCTTGAAAAAGGATCCATCCCAATAATGCAGTAACTTAAGTCATTGAATGTGCGATAGACTGACATGTCTTTAACAGGCAGAAAACTGACAGTTTCATCGTTTACAGCACAAAAAGAAAAAGAGTAATACGATTTCTAGTTTTGAGCATACAACGAAGAACTATAAGGACTAAACTTTGAGCAGTAAATGCAAAACCTCAAGGACTCTCTTTGTGATGACTAACAACTATTACGTTACTGACAGGGGTAATTCCATTCTACTCTCTGTCCCAGTACTCTCATCAGTCATCACCTCCCCTTGTCATACCATTCTGCTCAAGTGTTGCAAAATGGTGAGAAGATAAATGGATCAATCATCAGTCAGCATACAAAAAGACCAGAACAAAAATGAGGATAACGACAAGTGGTGTCTGACAACTAAAAAGTTTCACCACTATTTGTTGAATAAAGAAGAATCAAATCAGAATCTTTGAATTAGAAACAGTCAAGATATGGATAAAGATCTGATCTTTGACAAACTAAGATTTAGGGGATTGGAATCAAATCTTAGAAGTTGACTATTGTTACCTTAGATAGAAACTCTTGTAGTATAAATTGTGAGCATTGTATGGTGACTAAACTAATGAAACAAGTAGCTTTCATTCAAAATCTGTTTTTCCTAAAGTCTTCATGGTATCAGAGCGGTGAGATCCTTGGACTCAGATATCCAAGATCATCATCGTCCGAAAAAAAAAACAACGCATGTTCGCAGCTAACCAGAAAAAAACAACACCAGCCCACACAGTACACAAAACCGGTGAAAAAAAAAATTTTGGGACTCAGAGTGAGTCATCACAGTCCCATAACCTTTCTCAAACCTATAGCCAAAATCAACGCAGAACTCCTTACCCAGAATACTGTAAATCCAAACCAGCCTCTTAAAGAGGTTAACACAAAAGGTTGGAACTCAGAGAAGTCTCATCATAGTTCCAAGATACCAATCTCAGCCCTTCTGACAATATCAGCACAACATCAGTATCCTATCAACCAATCAGCATAGCAGTCACCTGAAAGAAATACACCATGTCAGAAGAAATTAAACAAGAAAATAATGACCTGGCGCTGCAATTGGTCAATCTGCTCAGAAATAGCTTAAACGTTCAACTTCCCAGCGCAAATCTGGACAATTTGTCCATTGGGATCAAGCTAAGCGGTGGCAACTATCAATTATGGGCCACACTCATGAAGAAGGCAGTCGGAGGACGGGGGCAAGGCCAGCATCTCACTGGCACTCACCCACCAGCCACAGACCCCAACTACACACAGTGGGAAACCAATGATCAGTGTGTATTTACGTGGCTTATGCAAAACATCGAACCAAATCTGGTGAACAATGTTTCACAATATCCAACCGCGAAGGCGCTTTAAGAAGGACTGGCAGAGTCACCTATGGTACAGGGTCGGATTCTCTGCAAGTTTTCGACTTGCACAAAAGGGCAAATACAATTAAACAAGGAGGAGGAACGCTGGAGGACCTGTGGAACAGGCTCCAAAGTGTCTGGATGGAAATTGACCGAAGGGACCCAAATCCGATGAAAGACCCGGATGATATCACAGTTTACAACAACAAAGTACAGGAGCAGCTGTTGTTTCAACTGCTCATGGCAGTAGAAGAAAGATTTGAAATAGTGAAGAGGGAGCTTCTCAAACGTGAACCTCTGCCATCACCAGAGGCTGCATATGCAGCCATCAAGAGGGAAGAAACGAGGATGGTGATTTTAAAGGGACTCCACTCAGATCAAAATGAATCCTCATCGGGGGTGGGAACCGGACTTCGAATGCAGGGCAGACATGAAGTCAGCCGTAGAACAGAGCCAGCCACTCGCTCAAAGTCATCACAGCGAGTGGCTGATAAGGAGGAGAAGATGAAGTTGCTCTGCACCCACTGCGGCAAAAGAAAGCACACCAAAAAGGAATGCTTTGAATTGGTTGGCTACCCAGACTGGTGGGGCAGCAAACAAGCCGGAGCAAAGAGCTCAGAGGAGACAGGACGGGCTGCAGCAGCCATGGGCATCAACCGGGAGGAAGACACCAGCACAGCCGGGAAAGCAGCAAATGATGAAGACGAAGAAAAGAGGGCAGCAGCGGCTGCCAAAAGGAGTGGGGACGGTAAAATTAGGGTTGGGGGCCTTTTATACCCCAACCCATTTACTGAATTTTCAGATTTACCCCTGAAAAAAATAAAAGCCCTAACAACCGTTTTTTACCGAAATACCCCTAAACCAGCCTACCCAGCCTAACCGATCTAGCAAAATTCCCAGCATACCCCTGTCTTCAAATAACCTTAGTCATGCCAATTACTCACATACCCCTACACAATCGCAACAAAACCCCACCGTGATTATGCATCCAATAAACATACACAGTGGATTCTTGATTGTGGCGCTACAGATACTATGACATTCGATCCCAACGACTTTACTAATCTTTCTGTAACTGACCTACCAAAGACACATATTGAAACAGCCGATGGTAAATTAGTCCCGGTTCAAGGTAGTGGGACCATTTCACTATCACCAAACCGACACCTTAATGAATGTCTTTATGTTCCGTCCTTGTCCTCAAAATTACTTTCACTCAGTCAGATTACCAAACAGTTTCAATGTGCCGTTCTTATATATCCCGACTTTGTCTCTTGCAGGACATTCATACGCAGGAGATCATTGGGCATGGCATTGAGAGCCAAGGACTATACTATATGGAGGAGGTTGCTCAACAGGGCCGGTCCATGCTTGCCCACCGGACAACCGACCGACAACTGTGGTTATGGCACCGGCGCTTGGGTCACCCTTCCTTTGGTTACCTCCGTACTCTGTTTCCTCAGTTTTTCATTCAGTCTAGTGAACCTTTTTTTGTGATACCTGTATTCTTGCTAAACATCACAAGGGTACCTTTCGTTCAAATAATACTCGAGTTAATCATTGTTTTTCCTTGTTCATTCTGACGTGTGGGGGCCAGCACCTTTTTCCACACCACAGGGATTTAGATACTTTGTATCTTTATTGATGACTATTCGCGTATGACATGGGTTTACTTTCTCAAACAAAAGTCTGAAGTCCCAACTAAATTCATCCACTTCTTTCACATGATTGAAACCCAGTTTGGCAAAAGAATCCAAATTCTCCGCTCCGATAACGGCGGAGAATATCTGTCTCAACAGTTACAAATGTTTTTCCAGACAAATGGTCTGGTTCATCAAACTTCCTGTACATACACTCCACAACAAAATGGAGTGGCTGAACGAAAAAACCGACTGTTACTCGAAATGCCCGTGCTATGATGATCGAATCTAGTGTCCCAAGAATTTTTGGCCTGAAGCCATCGCTACCTCGGCGTATCTCATTAATCGTCTTCCAACCAGAACCTTAAACCAACAAACACCCATTCAAGCACTCGCTACCCAGGTCGACATACCTTCCCTCATGACCCTACCACCTAAAATATTTGGGTGCACTGTCTATATACACATTCCCAAGCAAGATCGTACCAAATTGGATCCTTGTGCTTCTAAATGTGTCTTTGTCGGGTATGCTACTCACCAAAAAGGTTATCGCTGTTATGACCCCCTGACTCGGCGAATCCATGTACTCTTGATTGCATCTTCATTGAGACTGAATATTTCTTTAAACACAGTACTCAGGCCCAGGGGGAGACATCTAGTGAGCCTTTCGACTGGTTTCATAACCCCAGGGAGTCAGAGGATGTCCAACAAGGACAAGCAGGTGGCGCCACCGAGCATGCCCAGTCCACAATAGATAGTCTGGAAGCTCAAAGGCCATCGCCTGATGAATCTCCGACTATAGATGTCCTACATGAGGTAAGTGAGTCATTACCTTTGTCAGTACCCTTTGAGTCTTTGGCCTCTAATTCTTCTGATAATAATCTCATTTCGTTGAGACTACTGAAAACCCTGAACCCCCAAGTGAGCAGCAGAACATGTCCTTCCTCCAAGACGAAACAGAGGAATTCCACCCCGAAGGTACTCGCCTGAAAGGATGAGTAAGTCTTCCAAACATCCAATAAGTATATCTGATGGAAAGGCATTGTTCACCTACACTGAGAAACTTCCACGAAGTGTTGAGGAAGCAGTTCTACAAGAAGAGTGGAAAAGGCAATGGAGGTTGAGATGGATGCTTTGGAAAAAACCAAACATGGGAAAAGTGTGTACTACCGAAAGGAAAACGACCAGTAGGATGTCGATGGGTATTCACAATAAAGTATAAGGCAGATGACACGATTGAAAGCCCGTTGGTAGCGAAAGGG
Source organism: Eustoma russellianum (assembly GCA_036186865.1). Classification (NCBI taxonomy): domain Eukaryota; kingdom Viridiplantae; phylum Streptophyta; class Magnoliopsida; order Gentianales; family Gentianaceae; genus Eustoma; species Eustoma russellianum. The sequence continues at coordinate 1,948,040 of AP025045.1, forward strand.
TATACACAGACATATGGGATTGATTATTCAGAAACGTTCTCCCCGGTGGCCAAAATCGATACAGTTAGGGTCTTATTCTCTGTTGCTGTAAATAAAAGGATGGCCGTTATACCAATTCGATGTTTTAAAAATGCTTTTTCGAACATGGAGAACTGAAAGAAGGGTTTACATGGAAGCAACCACCTGACTTTACACACAGTTTCCGGAAAAAAATGAAGTGTGTCGACTCAGACGATCTTTGTACGGACTGAAGCAGTCTCCTAGAGCTTGGTTCGGAAGAGTCATCTTGTCATGAAACAGAATGGATATAAACAGAGCAATGCAGATCACACACTCTTCCTGAAACAACAAGGTAACTTAGTTACGTGCCTCATTATTTATGTGGACGATATGGTTATTTTAGGAAGTGACACAGAGGAGATAGCTCGGCTCCGGAAAAGTTTGGTTCTCAGAATTCGAAATGAAAGATTTAGGGGAACTAAAATATTTTCTCGGGATCGAGGGTGCTTCGCTCAGAAAAAGGTCTGTTCATATCCCAAAGGAAATACACCTTGGATTTTGTTGGCCGAGGTAGGAATGCTAGACTGCAAGCCAAGTGATACCCCTGTAATGGCAAATCAAAAGTTACAGATTAGGGAGGGAGTTCCAACAGTAGATAAAGAACAGTATCAAAGACTAGTTGGAAAACTCATATATCTCGCTCATACTCGACCTGATATAGCTTATGCAGTTGGTATGTAATAAGTCAGTTTATGCATAAACCACAGGAAGAAACATATGGCAAGCAGTGATGCGAGTTCTAAGATACCTTAAAGGGAATCCTGAAAGAGGGATTTGGTACAGAAATCATGGTCATCTCAACGTTGAAGTATTTACTGATGCAGATTGGGCAGGAAAATTGGGTGATAGAAGATCAACTTTCTGGGTATTTCTCTCTGGTAGAGAGGAAATCTGGTGACTTGGCGGAGTAAGAAACAGAAGGTGGTTGCGTTGTCCAGCGCAGAAGCTGAGTTTAGGGGAATATCTAAAGGTATTATGGAAGTTCTTCTGATTGACAAACTACTGAAGGAGATTGGTTTTCCTCTAAAGTGTCCAGCAAAGCTAAAGTGTGACAATCAAGCGGCAATTAGGATTTCGGAAAATCCAGTTACAGCACGATAGAACCAAACACGTTGAGGTTGATCGGCATTTCATAAAAGAAAAACTTGAGGCAAGAATAGTCGAAGTACCATTCGTTCGATCTGAAGATCAGCTTGCAGATATTCTCACAAAAGCAGTTAGCAGACAAGTGTTTGAGGGCAACATTGCACAAGTTGAGCATCGGTTATCCCACTGATCAACTTGAGGGGGAGTGTTGAATAAAGAAGAATCAAATCAGAATCTTTAAATTAGAAACAGTCAAGATATGGATAAAGATCTGATCTTTGACAAACTAAGATTTAGGGGATTGGAATCAAATCTTAGAAGTTGACTATTGTTACCTTAGATAGAAACTCTTGTAGTATAAATTGTGAGCATTGTATGGTGACTAAATTAATGAAACAAGTAGCTTTCATTCAAAATCTGTTTTTCCTAAAGTCTTCACTATTGAGGTTAAATACTAAAATCTAGTGAAACTTGATAAAAAGTTCAAAACCTTCATGGAATTTAACTACGTACTAGTGAAAGAGGAAGAAGGAACTCAAATCCCACATACAGTCCTTGAAATGCTGGTTAAACCTTTCAAAAAGCCTGATGAAATACTACACCAACAAAGGAAGTATTTTTTAGGCAACAAATGATTGATGGTATCAAGAAACTTAAAATGATGTATAACGACATACTAAAGAAAAGCAATGTATGTATATTATCCGCGACTTACATGCCCACTTGGATTCCCAGATTGTTCCCAGTATATTGTATGAAAATCAGAAACCTTCAAGAAGCCAGTACTATATGGTTCTATCTCAGGATAATGGTTTCTCTTTAATTCAGGGATTTCTGTGTTGATTCCATAAGATCCACAACCAGTTGTTTCTCACTCTTACAATCAAAATTCTGAGACCGTAGCGCAAATATTACACTTCCTGCAAACCCACATGGAAAATCCCAGACAACATGAATGCACTGAATAGATAACCAATTCCTCTACTCTTGTCTACTTTAAAACTAAATTCTTGATTGAGAACATGACTCAAACTAAAGCCAATGATCAGGCAACTCTCACGCATTTCCAAGATTGACAATTCTCTGATTAAATTATTCAATTACATAAATAAATTGATGAGACGGAGCTCCTAGAACGTATCTTGGCGTATCAAAAAACAACATTCGATATATCTGACAAATAGAAACCAAGACAACAGAGAGAATTCTTACTTCAGTTTAAAGAAAAAGAAGAAGAACACACACACACACTTTCTTGAAAAAACAGAAACAAAAGACAAGGTAGGTTCAGTAGAAAAAAATTTAGATGAACAGAAGTTACATAAATCGCTTAAGCAGATGAAGAGAAAAACAAAAGAGGGCAGGCGGGAAAGACTAAATAGATGAGTACCTGATAGAAATTTGTGAGGAAAGAAGAGTTAGGAACCTGAAAAGAGAGTTTATGGAAAAGGGATCGAGGAAAATGAACTTGAGATCCGGTGGATGACAGTGATTGAAACCGAGAAACAGGAATCTTGATCAAATGATGGGAAATCCTCTTTATTCCCGCAAGATTCATTGAATGGCGGTGGCCTCTGTTTCGATCAGGACAATGTCGATGTTTAATTTCCCTACCAATACATTGCCACCTGCCAGCCCCTTACCTTTTATCACTAGTGTGTATTTTTTTTAAAGATATCTTAAAATATTGTTTATTTTCTATAAATAACTAACTATGTTTGGTTGCAAAATTATATATTTTGCAACGACCAATAAAAACAATTTATTAATGACAAACATATAATGCACCAAAAGTAAAACTAAAAAGTGACCATAATTTTAATTACCAGACATGTCTTCTTACAAAATTGTATTCCCAAACCGAACTAATGAAATGGGACAAAGATAGTGGAATACTTTGCCGTTAAAAGAAATTTTTATGTTTCTTTGTATTATACAATAGTAGTTAAACTTTTTTCCTGGTTTAAAAAAGGTTGAATCTAAACTTCATGAGCCCCCGTTGTTCCATCCTAAAATTTTACACATAATGTAAATATCTTGATGTATATATATTAGACATATGTACATCAGTCATCTATAAAAAAACTCAAATTCAACCTTATCCATCAATAACCGGAGTTGACTGTATGATTCAAACATACATAGAAGGTCGACCAAGCATTGGTAGTTTTTTTTATTTATTTTATGTTTACTAGAATATAATGAGTATGATTGTTGTTTTTGTATGTTTATAAGTTTTATTATCATTCCATGCCTTTGTACATACGTATACTATGTATATGTATGTATATTCTCTTTAGCAAACATTAGTGCTGGTTAAGACCTTTACACTTATTGTTGATTGGCCGGTCAAATCTTTAAATACTGAATTATCAGTAGTGTGGTTTAGCTTGAATGCACGATGTTGTAAGTTTCTATCTAATCTAATGATTTTCTTAATAATAATAAATTACATAATTAATTGTGCGGCTTATAGTTACATGGGTTCTTATCCATGTTATGATAATCATTATTGTCATCTACTGAGTACTAATATGTTTTGGAGTAAATTATTCTATGAAAAATAAAGAAAGAAAAGAAAAGGTAACATTACGTTATCAAAGTAAAATGATAAATTATTGTGGTTTCAAATAATAACGTGGTTTTCCGGTATATATAATTATTTTTTGGAAGTAATGAACGCCATGTTCCAAAATCTTTTGTTCCAATAATGCAAAATTCTACGCTCACAATCAATGTATAAATTTATGTTTTCGGTGCAACTGAAAATTTCTTTTATAAGATTTTGAATGATCAAATTATTATAGCATTTTGTAATAGAAAATCCTATAGGGTAAACTTCGTATGCCATTATCTTTTGTTTGTCGCATAGAGTGTCTCTTTTCGTTTAAGCAAAGGTGTAATTTCATTCATCCATTCTCTTTAGACCAAAATTTATAATGATAAATTGATAATAACTTCTGTTGTCGTTTTGGTGGCAAAAGGTCATACCCTGACTTTAAGGGCCTCCAATGTCTTAGCTGTTAGGAAAGTGCAGCAAACAAGCAAGAAAGTAATCGAACAAAAGCCGAGACGAGTCTCAAGATGACTCTGTCCTTAAAGCAATTTAGTCTCTACCAATGAGCAAGGTAGACAACAAGACTAATGCTTCCTAAGATATAACGGCTGTCTTCTTTTCCTTTGCTCTAGGAGAAGAAGAATGAACTTGATATTGAAGAGAAAAATAAAAGAGAAAGGTAGAAGAAAGATTGCTGAAAATTCTATAGATTTTGCAAGAATGTTGTGTATCTTTGAAGATAGCAAGATCTCATATATATAGACCTTGGATTGTGTAAAAACCATGTTTGAAACTCATTTCAGCAGTTTTTTCTACCAGTTATGGCCGTTGATTACCGTTCATAGGTGAAGGGAGATGATCCTTAGATCAAAAGTTGCAACCCAAATAAAAAGTTCTGTCACTGGCACGTCGATCTCTCACGTCGACCGATCGACGTCGAACAGCCAGCCTCAGATCAACATGGATCTCTAACATCGATCGATCGACGTGAAAGATCCATGTTTGACTGAAAATTTCCAGCATTGCAACACATCACATCAACCTCCCAAACAACCTCATATATATTCTATATAAGTTTGGAGCACACGGTAAGGTACTTTGATGTACTTTTCCAACATTAGCCTCAAGAAACGTTGTGGAAGATGTAAGTCAAGAACTCATCGACATCTTAGATTGATGAGGACTTTAAGTAAGGACCCACACAAGATGTTCCTCTGCACAAAAGATGTCATTTTTAAGTGGTTTATGTGAGGTTAATCATCCACCTTTTCATCGAAAATGTTGAATTCCCAAACAACCCTTGTCTCCCGGCTCTGAAATTTTATAGATGATATAAACAGAGAAAATGTGTATCTCAGTAGATAACCTCTCAAAACTTATGATATATTAATAAACTTACAAGCAGTCTGAACTCGTACTTGTTTTAATATAAGAAACCAACGACATAATTCAGAGTCATACCATATGATTTATCTATCTTGATCATGATTACAATATACGGCTATATTTTCACCGAGTTATGTTATTATGGACATTGTCTATCGAACTTTCATGCTAGAATTAGTTCAACATTTCTTATAGAATACAATGTGTCTATATATTTTGGTTGTGCTCGTATGTCCCATACACATCAAAGTTGATAGATTTAAAAAATTCTTTTTTTTTTAGACATCACTAGTGAATACGAGACACACAAATAACACACGAAACAGATACATTAGATCTCATCTGTCGATATTGCTCCTTAGTGATATGGTGCTAGCATGGAATTTATTTCACGTCCCAAAATTCAAATTTACTTATAAGAAGGGCGTGACTTTTGTGATTTATACTCACCCATGAAGACAATGAAACTTAAATGATTATAGTTGGTCTCAACATGAAGATGTCTTATGTTTAAACATATGCAGTTACCAAAATTATTATGTATTATAGTTCTGGTTTATTTGCATGCACTATAGTAATTCTCTCAACTTAGTATATTGATTTGTTTGGTTTATTCCATGTGTTATAGGGTATCTTCCAAAATATAAAAAATAAAAAATCGAGTGATTACTGATTTATTTCAACTTGAAATAGTGATTTATTTGTTTATTCCATGTCTTATATAAGTTCTTCCCACCTACTAGGAGTGATTTACCCGTATATTCCATGTGTTCTTTTCACCTCTTATAGTGATTTTTATGGTTTTATTTGTTTGTTATATTCCATGTATTAATCTATTCTCTATCCACCTACTATATTAATTTATTTAATTTATTTATGCGGTAGTTTATTTTGCATTAAATGGTGATATATACTACATGTATTTATTTAATTACTGTTCATTCATGAACAGAAAAGTAGCATAATTATTAAGACAGAACCAGCGGCTACAAAGCAAGGTCTCATTCGTTTGTCGTTTTCGCAATTACAGTGTTAAAGTGAACCGAACAATTCACAAATAGTTCGAATTCAATTATATTTGATTCGAGTAGGTTTGTTAATCTTATTTAAACGAGGCGAATTCGAACACTTAATTAGATTTGTTTACTAAAACAAGCCAAACTGTTCACAAACTGTTTGACTTGTTTAAAGAGTTATAGTGTTTTTGAATCGAATTCGAACAGATTTTGAAACTCGTTATATCAAACGAGCTGAGTCGAAAAGTTTTTTTAACTAAACGAATATGAACTTAAAAACATAATATTCGTATCGGCTCGTTCGTTAACACCCCTATTCCCAACTGTCCGAAATGAGGAATTTGAAACTTTTGCACCCTAAAGGTTAGCCTCTACTGTTTAAAAAAGAAAGAGAGAGAAGGTGTTAGCGGCTCCTACAGGCCCTTCAAAATTATTCAAGTTCAGATCAATTATATGTTTGCTTCCACATACCCTTCAATATAATTGTATGAATATAATTATATGACTGATCAGTTATTTGTTTTCTACAAATTGTATGATTGTAATCCACGTTACACGTATCAACTTTCAAGAATGTGCAGACATAGTGTATTCCCATTGTTTAAGATATACGTACTTAATATATGTAAAACTATGTAAGGGCGGGGTTTTGGATCAACTTGTGAGGTTGCTGTTTTGTGACCTTGATGCCACGGGGTCGAGCCGTGGAAACAGCCTCTTACACAAAAAAATATAAGGTAATGTTACGTGCATCAGATCGCGAAACGATTCGGTCTCTCCCCAAACTCTGCACAAACGCGGAGCCTAGTGCACTAAGAACGCTCTTTTTATATGTAAAACTATCTAATGCACACATTTTGGTAAATGCATCGATAATTTGTAATTGTCTTTTAAGTGAAATAGACATGTAGGTGAACATGTATATTAGAAAAAGATCATATGAAACTTCATTATTCGGAGTAGAAATGATAAGTATATACACTTTATGTAGTTATATAATCCACGTACTAGATAAATATTTCAACGTGGTCAACATAGCACCTTGAAAATATTGAAAATGTGACTCAATTGGGGTAAAGTAAACAACTAGCAATTTAGCACGACTGCCACAAGGCGGCTAAGAATTGGTGAGGAGGCTTCAAACCTGGTCTCATGACGACATGTGGGACAATGTTAATGCGGACCCAAGTTTCCCCACGCGGCTCTACCGATTTGAGGACGCTTTCTGGGGAACAGAACGCCTGACCCCTTTAAGGGGTACTAAATGGCCCGCCGACACGTGACACACAGAGAGGTGGTGAGGCTGGATGTGGGTGACCCCCACCTAGTCTCACCACCCCTCTTGTGTGCCACGTGGCGGACGGTCCCAAAGGGAAGGTGAGAGACACGGGGGTAAGAGGATCCCAATCCCGCTTTCTCATGGTCAAGAACACGGCCCACAACTATATCACAACTATACAATTATTATATTATATAGGGATTAAATATTTTCTTAGATAAGTTCCCTATATCTTAAATATATGGTTGTCTCTATCTGAATTAGTCGCAATGGTACATGTGGGACGGTCGGATTATAAAAGTAAAATACCATTAAAGAATATATTATCGGGCGAACACTACATAAAGAAAGAGTGAAATTGCACGGAGAACATCAGTTTTTAGGAAGAAAGTATATTAAATGACGTTTTTCCCCAATTTTACTCAGCGTGTATAGGATACAGTAATACCGTGATAAACTTATTAACTTTTGCTACAATTAACAAAATGTGCAAGACCCATATATACACCATATTACAATGTCTATTACTTCGTAGTACACAACTCTTCTTTGACTTTGGAATATGATGGAATAAAACAAAATGAATCACTAAATTGGCTTTACTTCTTATGTTGTGAAGTAGCTCTTGATCGACATAGCTTGACGCATCATTATGGGTCATCGAGAAACAACCTCCATATGTGTCTAAACATGTGTATGGTTGCATACATCCGATCCCCCTCCCTCAGTTTTCCACCATAGGCAGGAGCCTCTAAAACAATGGGGCAATGTTGTTGTGTTGTATTACGTCGTAGTACGGTGTATGCGAGATCGTTTAAATATGCGGAAATAAATTTTCATATATTAGGCAACCGTATTTATGGTTATCGTAACTATGTTATCAAATGTATTTTTTTAAGAATGTAACTCATAAAAAACAAATTTATTGGATAGAATGCGAACACGTTTTGTGATGATTAATTTATTTGGTAGGAATGAGAAAAAAGAGAAAAAACATGAGTTGTTTGTATTTTGTGAAAAGTATGGAAAACTTGGTTTCCCTTATATTTTAAAAGATCACGTTGATCACTTGACAAACAATTAACGTAATACGACCCAATCTATGCTCTCCTTTTGGATCTACCTGTAATTCCCTTATATAATTATGATAAAACTGTATCTAGGAGTGTTAACAAACCGAGCCGAGCTGAATACTAAGTTTCCGAATTCGGATTTGTTTAGCTAAACGAACTGTTCAGCTTGGTTTGTTTGGATAAACGAGCTTTAAAATTAGTTCGAGTTTGACTCGATAACATTATAAATTTGTAACTGTTTAAACGAGCCAAACAATTCACGAACAAATCGGCTCGTTTAACTAAACGAACCCAAATAGGTGTTCGAATTTGGCTCGTTTAAATAAAATTAACAAATGAACTTGAACTCAAACAGTTTGCGAACTGTCCAGTTCGCTTAACACCCCTAATTGTATGTCAATCATATGTTCAAGCCTAACAAATACGCAAATAAAAATCATGTTATGCATCCAAAAAAATATAACCTGTGTATGTTCTGCCTATAAACTTTAAGTGCAATTCTATATATCAAATAACTTCTTGGGACGAACTTTGGTGGAGGTGAATTCTCACTTTAATGACTTTGTCTTTTTTTCTTTTTTAAAAAATAACCCTATTAGTAAGGGGCTTCCATATAAATAAATAATATATATATATATATATATATATATGTGTGTGTGTGTGTTTTTGAGAGAGAGAAAGAAGTAAAGGTATGGGTGTAAAAATAGGGTCAGGATCGCCTGACCCCCCACTCCCTCACCCCCTTCGCGACCGCCCGCCACATGGCAGCAAGGGGGGTGGTGAGGCTGGATGGGGGTCACCCGCATCTAGCCTTACCATCCCTCCCCGCTGCCATGTGGCGGGCGGTCACGTGAGCGGTCACGGGGAGGGGGGTTAGAGGATCTCATTCGGTAAAAATATGGGATAGGATCCCCTGACTGCAAAGGTGGTGCGGTGACGCATGACCGCGCGACACATGGCAGCAAGAGGGATTGTGAGGCTAGATATGGGTGACCTTTATCTAGCCTCACCACCTCTTGCTGCCACGTGTCGCGCAGTCACAAAAAAGATGAGGAAAGTGGGGGTTAGGAGATCCCAACCCTAAAAATATGGCCATTGAAGCACGTTATTGTTAGGAACACGTGAAGTTATCTTGGTTTGATGTTTCCGTCTCAAAGGATCCCGTTAAGATGGGGTTGATCCATAACTTAGCAAAGTATAGGTTGACTTCACCTATAAAATTGCACATTTGTCTTTATGATTCCGAAAATAAATCATTTCGCCTGACCTCTAATCAAGGTGAAGAACCACTTGAGAATATAACTTGTGTTCAGGGAGGAATTCTATGTGTTTACTTACATCCACCCACATGACAACATACATAAATATGATTAAATTCCATTTTAATAAACGCAGCTGATCCAGTTCCATCACGCAGTTAGGTCATTCTAGGACATAATAATTAGAGCATCATTTATAACTAAACTCTTGTGCTTGAGATAATTGAGACGGATGCGGTATCTTTAACAAAGTTACATCAATTCGTAATTATAGTAAGTTGTCATGTGATATATAAGACTAAAACAAAATTAGAGCTAATTTATGGAGGGATGGAAGGAGAAGACGTTATTTTGATGGGGGAATTGATTTTGATGTTAATATCTACTGAAACCGGCTGCAGCAGGTTATCAGATGGTTTCTGGTGTTAATTGAGTCAAGTTTGGTCACGTTTGGCTGCCAAATGAGGTTTCAAAACATTTAAATTTTAACTGAAAAATTTGACCAACGTTTAGGTGATATGTGTCTTTTCCTGTTACTACTATTTGATATGAATGTCTTAAGACCTTTGGAATGTCGTATTTCTTTGCCCTAACTTTACTCTATCGTATATACATATAGCTGGTTGTTGATCAAATAGTTGGAGATTACTCACTGTTCCACATTGTTAAAATGTCCTTTCATTAAGTCAGCTACATAATAAAAGGTTTAATGATGTATACAAATGGAAAGACTGACCTTCGTACAGAAGGAAAATAATAAAACAAATGGCTCTTCCACCAGCTTTACTCCAATAATAAAAAAGTCGCTTCATTAAGTTTTCGTGTTTATCAGAATTTGGAAAGATCTGAATCGTTTCACGATCTGATATACACAGCCTTACCTTACACTTTATACAATGCCCATTAAAACTCATGATCTGGTGACACGATGGCCTTTCAATGCTGGAAGGGTTGCAAACCTTGGAGGAAGCCAATGGAGCTTCGAGCGTACGGCATAAGCTAGTGAAGCAAGTTTAGCATAAAGCCAATGACCTTGAAGAGGGTATTTAAAGACAAGCTATCTTTTCTATTAGATCGTTGATTCGAATCTTGTATGGTCTCTTGAGGATATAATTGTACTCGTTTCATTGATTCACGACATCGGGTCTTCGAACCGATAATAAGATTGCTGCTTTGTGATCTTGAGGTTATGAGTTCGAGCCGTAGAAACAGCCTCTTGCAAAGTATAGGGTAAGACTGACTACATTACATTGCGAAACGATCCGGCCTCTTCGCATACCCTACATGAACACATGAGCCTAGTGCACCGGAAACGTTCTTTATCTCAATTTACTTCGCATTTGTATAACTAAACTGTATTTGTATAGACATACAAGCTTGCCCCTTCCCGTTGTTAAAGTTGAGGATGGCACACGAGCATACTTTTCATTTCGTTTTTTGGAACTCGAGAGACATATTTTTGTGTATTTTTTCTACTTGTGTATAATAATTACATTACTGATAAAAAAACTTTTCTCCTCTAATTACTCTGGCCGTATTTTTATGAATATCCAAGTTATACCAATAGTATAAACTCGTTCAAAATGTGAACAAAAGAGAAAACAAGATGGAGAATCTTAAACCGGAAAGAAAAGTGACGTGTCACCTACTATTGACTACTTAAAATGATTGAGACCTGTGGAAAAATGAAACAGGGGTTGCCATACTGCTTAGAGTCATTTTTCCTGAAACAATGTCACTACTCGAATATCAACTTACGTGAATAATGTTTCGACTTAAATATCAGTTTTGAAGACGTTGCATAAGACATATTATTTTGTGTATGTAAAATGAGGCAAAATGATTTTTTTCTTTGAATTTATTTATTATAGTAGTTGAATAAAATATTAGAGCTTATTTACAAAAATGGGAGCAACCTATTGAAAGCTATTGAAATCATTAGCATAGACTTTGAATAGGTCAAAGCAAGTAAGACAAATTATTATGGAAAACCAAGAAACACAAAAGCATATTATTCTCCACAAGTGGGGCACAATCCAAGTTACAATTTCAACAGAAAAGAACACAAATTACAATACTGAAAGAAACAGATCACAATTTCAACAGAAAAGAGCCCTCCAAAACCCGGTAGTCTAAGAAGCCTCTAAAACAATAGGAAAAAACGAGTAAACAGGAAAATTCCACACTTGATAACAAAACCTCTGATCATCCACCCTTCAAAAAAAGAAAAACCCTTTACCTATATCTTTGGATACCCTTTGGTTTGGTTAGAATTTTCAACCTCCCCAGAGAGGGAAAAAAAAGGTTTATATATAGAAAAAGCCAAGAGGTCATCTTCACAAAGGTTGGGTAAGCTAACATGGTCAACATTTTGACCATGAAAAAATTGGTAAAAAAACCCTCCCAAAAAAGTGAACCTCGTGGCAAAATTAGTAAGAATGGTTTAGGGATTTTGATGGTCATGAAGGGTAGAAAATTTCAAGGTTTTGATTATCTATGGAACAAAAAAAATCCATCAAGATCAGTGATTGGCATTCTTGAAGCACTTTTGATCTGCTGAAGATACTATCAACTGAAATCTTCTTTTACCATAAGCCTTTGGAGCGAAGAGCGGAAATTCTTCACAAAGTCTTCTATTGTCATGCTAAAAACTTCATCCATCTGCAAAAATGAATCTTTTTATGGTTCAAGTGGCATAAAATGATAATGGTAACATTCGCGTAGCCTGTTGAACGAACCGAACAGTTCGCAAACTGTTCGAGTTCGGTTCGTATTCGTTCAGTAATTATTTGTTAACAAACCGAATTCGAACAGGTATTCGGGTTCGTTTGGTTAAACAAACTGAACTGTTCGCGAACAGTTTGACTCGTTTAAACGGTTATAAGGTTATCGAACCGAATTCGAATCAAATTTAAAGTTCATTTAGCTAAACGAATCCAAATTCGAAAATCTAATATTTGGTTCGGCTCGATTCGTTAACACCCCTAATTTTCCGCGCATACAAAAATGATAAAGGTCGTATAACACTATTGTTATGCTTGAGAAAACTATTAAACTATGACATGGTATGTAAGTATGAACTTAATAACTGACTAGACCGTATATACGCATGATGATATCTCGATTATAACGCGATTAAAATTGCAAAAAGACTATGATAATATAAATGAATTAGGAGGTACCTTAGCTATGATTGTGATGTCAAGAGATGAACTTCCAAATGTCATGACACTGCTATTGATGACAGACAGAGGGAACCTCTCAATTTCAGCTACTATATTATTCACAACTCTTTTCCTTTTCTCACAAAATATCCTTACAAGGACATCTTTGCCTGAAAATCTTACTTCAATCTCTGGTAGAGATTCAGCAGTAGCTTGATTAGAGAAGTTCTCATCTGAGGAAGATTTGTCACCAGAAGAAAATCCATGTTTCTTCACATACACCACAGACTCCTTTATTTGCTTCCTTTGCTCCTCTAGGCTCTTGACTTTCTCTTGCAGTTGTTTCAAGTACTTAATAGCATCTCCAAGTACAGATGCTTTGTCCATCTGACCGTAATAAAAAAATAAAAAATCAATAAAAGTCTATCCATTACACTAACATGTACTATTTAGGAGAACATGAATGTTAAATAAACTTGCATAACATCCCAAAACTTAGGTCTAGCGAAAATACTGACAAGACCTAGTGTAACTGCAGAACTTAGGTATAGCAAAGATACTGACAAGACCTAGTGTAACACTTAAGAACTTAGGTCTATCGACCATTTGAATGTGTGAATAATGCAAATCAGTAGTCTAGCGGACTCTTAGATTGGGTGAAATCTTACAGAGTGACCCATACAAGGTGTTCTCTCACAAACCAGGCATTCGGCCTAGTAACAGATAAACACTCACACTGTGCACATGTCCGTGAAAACGGACTCTTGACATTTTCGGACAAGTAGAGGGATTGAAGTACCTTTTTGAGACCAGGGACAAGAGCAGACAAAGCAATGAACCTCTGGCTGAGCTTCTCTCTCCTCCTCCTCTCTGCCATGATGTGATCTTGAGCATGAGGCGATTTCGAGTTAGTAGTGGTAGCCCTTTTGGTGGCGGGGCGAGAATCGTGAACATAATCCTGTTTGTTGCCAACTGAACCAGTTGAAAAACTCAAATCCTTTGGGAAATTATTGGTGAAAGAGGAGAAATCAATCTCATCCTTAAACTTGGTAAGTGAGAACTCAGTGTTGGGAGAATGTGAATTGACGACATGGAAATTTGGAGAATTAGATGTAGTCAAATTCGAGAGCTGATCAGAGGTAGAAGATCCCCAGCTGTTAGTTTTCTGCTGTTTCAATGGTCTAATGGATTCTTTTCCGGACAAATTTGAAGAGGGCTGATCTTGATTGAATACGGAATGCATATCACAGTAATTATCACCGAATGCAGCAGCCATGGTTAGTGCATTGAGTTCATCATAAGAACTCATTTGCCATTGATGCATAAACCCATGATCCATCCCCTGCTGTAACCCCAAAAAGAAAAAAGAAAACAAAATCAACGGCCAAAGCCCAATTCTTATGCTTCAAAAATATTTAAATTTCTGATTTTACCATTTCTGCAAAGCTTCTAATAGTTGAGATCTCCATATGTTGGCTAGGTAACTGGTGGGGAATACTGCAAGAAAGAGAAAGATGTGAACATCAGATTTTGGCTTGAACATAACGATCAAGGAGATGCAGAGAATCTGAAGGGGAGAAATCAAGAAATGGGATGTGGGAGGGGGAGATGAAAGTTGTGATTGTTACCTGGAAAGAGATTGGATCTCCAAAAAAATTCCACTAGAAAGTAAATGGCACGTTTGCCTTGGATTGACATTCTGGGCTCAGCGTAATTTGGAGATATATAGCCCCCCAATGTTATGCGACTTCTCTGTTTGACGACTTTGGCTGATGTGGATCTGATGGGCCACTTTGGCATTTTTCTAAGATTAGGAACCTCCACCTGCAAGTCATCCCTGCTCTTTCTCTATAATTTTATAGACGATGTAATTATATGAATATGTTTATATTGAAACTTGTAAAAGGCTAGACTCATATCTATTCAAAATTTTAAGGCTATAAGTGGTGGTATATCATTTTCATATGTGAGATTATATTCTCAATACTCATCCTCACATTGCAATGTGGCTTGATATACACACGCCTTAGAATCCGTCCTTCAATTATAAATCACAACGTGGCAACGTGGATTGAAATACACACAAGTCTTAGAACCGGCCTCAATCACAAACAACAAGCCAGATATGAACATTTAAACTTAGGTGAGGAGAGACAATAAATGATCAACCATGAGTCAGTCAAAAATGTGCGTCCACATTTTAAACATGCTTTCATACCATGTTGAAACTCTTAGAGCAAAAGGTCATTCCCTGGCCCCAAAGGCCTCCATTGCTCCAGCCCTAAGGAGCATTAAGTTGGGTGAGGATTTACGTAGTGACCCACACAAGGTGCCCTCCGCAAACTAGATCCTTAGTGGGTGTTAATAGCCTTAGTGGGTGTTAATATTTGGACATCCACTAACCCCACTAACATACATAATAATACACAATACTCCCCCTCTGGATGTCCAAATTTTATAGAATATGCCTCGTTAAAACCTTGCCAAGAAAAACCCAGTGGGATAAAAACTTGGTCGAAGGAAAAAGAGTACACATTCATAAAATTGGTAAGTGTGATACACTGCCTCATTAAAACCTTGCCAAGAAAAACCCTGTGGGATAAAAACTTGGACGAAGGAAAAAGAGTACAGTGTGTATAGTAATTACACTCCCCCTGATGCTGGCAAAAAGTCTTTCAGTTGACGCAATATACCAATTACAAAAACTTCTTTTTTTTAGGTACACTCTCGCTTTCTGGGATTCCACCTTTAGCTTGCTTTTGGTCGAAAGATGAAATTCTTAATGATA
>AP025045.1:1963717-2000823 GCA_036186865.1 Eustoma russellianum
ATCTATTTCCTTACTTTTGAAGGACATTTAAATGTTCATTTTCAAAATTATAGTGGCAAACAAAAAATCCCTTTTTATTCAATATATTGTGAAGTATCAGTTGATCGACACAGCTTGACGCATCATTATGGGTCATCGGGAAACAACCTCTGTGTGTTTCTAACACATGTATATGGTTATGTACATCCAGACCCTCTGTACTCCGTATTTAAGACAATAAGGTAATGTTGTTGTTGTTAAACTGAATACATAACAGAATCCCAGTATTAGCCATTCCAATAACGCGTGAAAGGACGAATGTTTCACCAACTACATTACTGGACGCGCTATTAAGGGTCAATATCATACCATTTAGCTTTTAGGATTCGTATTGAATTCTTGAATCATTGTTATTCAGATTACTCATCTTTTTATCAAACTAAACAAAAAAATGGTTTGTTTAGCACACAAACACCATAACACAACACATACCTAATATATCCTAACGACAATAAAAACTATTGCTAGAGTCTGGAGAGAGTGAGAAGCAGACAAACAATACATCCATCCTAAATGATAGAGAGTTTGTTTCTAGTGAAACCTTCAACTGTATATGTACCTACATAGACACAATAATAGAGATATAGTATTTTAGTGTGTTAGTGAAGAAATTTAGTAAATACAAACAGAAATATAATCAATCAACTTTTACAATTTATTGACTCATTTGTGAACATGAAAATTAGTAAAGCAAACTTTTTAACATGTCGTCTTAGTATTCTAGACACAAGGTAATAATTGGGGATTAATTTCAAACGTGGACGACGAATTTGTCTTCCCAGCTAGACATTGACAGTTGGAAAAACAAAAAGAAAAAAAAAGTCTTCGAAGATGCCTATGTAGGCGCCGATCAAATATTAACTCACCAATCATAGTTTTATTTAAACATAATTTAATAAAATCAGATTTCAAAGCTATCTATTTACTTTTAAATAGTTAAACTATTAGAATGTGGTATGAAAATTTTAATTATTAAAAGGCGCTTCTGGTGTATTATAATCATGTGTTTGTGCATGATACAAAAAGGAGCCGGATCGCTTCGCGATCTGATTTACACAGTCTTATCATACAATTTGTGCAAGAGACAGTTTATGCGGCTCGAACTCGTGACCTCAAGGTCATAAATCAGCAACTTACCTGTTGATTCAAAGCATGCCCAAGAAAATTTTTAATTATTAATAATTACTATTTAAAAAATAAGTAATTTTTAAAACAAATTAAAATAAAAATTAAAAAAATATTTTTTTTAGGGGAGACGGGGAGTAATAATGACGTCTCTCTAATTAGTTGACCGGAATCATCTTCCACCTTTCCCGGGACTTTGACAGCAACTTCTCTGCTGCCTCCAAATTCGGTAGACTTCCGACCAACCTTTTTGTATTTTTTTTGGTTATTGATTTAAGTAATTGATTACTAAACCACTATTAATGGCCGGTGGTAAGCTGTCTAACAGGATGATATTATCTTCGAGCTAAAGGCGAAATCTCTCATTCGGGAGGCCTTGGCCTCCTAGGTTTGGTGAAATCTTATGTATTGATCCACACAAGTTGTCCACCCCACAAATCAGGCCTTCGACCTAGCAACAGAGAAACACTCACAATGTACAAGTCTTCCATCCCACAAATCAGGCCTTCGACCTAGCAACAGAGGAACACTCACACTGTACGTGTCTCCAGAATCGAACTTTAGACTTCTTCGAGTAAATTATAACCCGAGTATCAACTGGACTATACCCTGGAGGCAGAAATGATTTTATCTACATCACCTACCTATGGCAAGGACAAACTTTTGGTGTTACATATATAGCCTCCATTCAATTTTATAAGTTTTGAGTTGTATTTAATGGTTGGAAAAGATGTGTATCTGTACTAACTTGTTCTCATTAAATATATAGTTTTTAAAACCAACAACTAACTCAGAATAAGCAAATTTCGGAATAAAATTAACAATTAATTTTTTGATCAACCTTTTTAGACTGTCCAACATTTTGACTAGGCACAAATTTTAAGATACTATAGGAGTACCCTGTATCATCCTATCCTTTTAGTATTTATTCTTACCGTTCCAAAATATAAGTATAATGTGACCGTCAATGTATAATTATATTTTTGGAACGAAAGGTGGTACTACGTAAACAAACAAATATAAACGCAAGGAGTAGATCTCCTACATTCTATGTAGTCACCCAAATGAGACGGAATCTCCTCTTTATATGTCATTTTCTTATTGGTTATAGGGTAAGTACTAGGATGTCACATAGTTACTCGTAAAACACCATAAAAATTACTACTAACAAGGACCCATATTTTTTATAGAGCCGAGAGTCTCACTGGAAGCAGACTCTCTATCCCTTGGGATAGAGGTATTGTCTGCCTGCCACTTACCCTCCCCAGACCCTAACGATAGCTTTGGTGTCGTTGGGATATACTGGGTCCGGATGATATGATGATGAAGGACTCATATTTTCGGATAAAAGAAGTATGAGTATTTGTCATGTCAGCTGATATGTCAAATAGGTATGCTGATTAGTATGTAATGATATCAATAATTAGAGTATTTGTATGTATATGTGTGTGTATATATGTGTGTGTTTTTTTATAGTCATATAGGAGGACAAAAACAAATTCTGGTAATGTACTTTTGATGCCATTTTTAGTAATGTTTTGTAGCGCCCCGACCCGGACAGCGGAATCCGACCCGGTGCACCCGTCGTAGCTTACTGAGAAGACTACAAGACGTCTCATCTCTCGAATACACATCATCAATGACGTAAGAGAAATAAGCGCGGAAACACATCTCATAAATAAAAATCATCAAAGCCATACATCGAAGTCAACATGAATACCCAAATGTATATGGTCGCAGCCATCTAAAACCTCCATGAAATATAACCACAATTAACAGAAACTATCTAATCAAATCTCTCCATAAGGCCTATGCATCCCATTCTGCCCACTCGCCGTCATCCTCAATGAAAATCATATCATAACTGGGTTCATCTGCAAAATCAAAGGCAGTACCCTTAGCGAAAAACGCTAGCAAGTAACCCACTTATAAGACATACGGGATCAACACATGGCAAGACATGAGTAATAGATAAACTGAGGGAATTGAGGGGCACATGTCTTGTAACTTTCAAATATACACAAGCGAGAATGTAATAACGCAAGTACATCAATTCACGCGCAAATAACCATTCATTGGCCTTCAAATAACATTCACGTTCATACCACACTGACTCTCGTGATGCATGTCAAAGATGCACTACACTACACAATCACAAATGCTTATGCAATTCTTTTCAAAACAGTGCAATGCATGTCACAATGTCCGGTCACATAACTTTATGCCCTGTGGTGGGCCACAGCTTGTCTTTATACCCTGTGACGCACCACAGCTCAACTTTATACCCTGTAATGTGCCACAGCTTGTCTTTATACCCTATGACACATTACAGCTCACTTTATACCCTGTGATGGTTACAGATTGTCTTTATACCCTGTAACGCATTACAGCTCATTTCGCAAACTTTATACCCTGTGCTGAGGCACAGCTCTTATCAAATCATAATGCAAATGCAAGTGCCATGATGCAAGACCCCATATCTCATTCACATTCCACGCTCACATATGCAATTCACATTTACATGCGCAAGTACAAGTACCACACAAGGAACACTAGCTTATTCGTCCATACTTAGCCCTCAACTAGCTCGTCAACACTTACCCTTGATTCTAGAGTTCGTAACCTACGCGAGTATCCTCATTTCCCTTTCATTGAACTTTGAGACCCCTCGTACGTCCATTTCCTAACCCGTCTAAGTCATTCCCGTTGAAACCCGATTCGAGAATCCGTTGAAAGCACCAAGTTTGATTCATCATCCTAGACACGTTCCCGAGACTTAACTAACTTAGATCAGGTCTTAGAAAGTCACTAAGGTCACCCAAAGGCTCCCCGAACGTTCCCCTTCCTTCCTCTATTTTCCACAAAATTCCAGGACTTCATCCCCTAGCTTCGATCGATCGATGTCCAACTGGGGACATCGATCTCTCACTTCGATCGATCGATGTCCAACTGGGGACATCGATCTCTCACTTCGATCGATCGATGTCCAATCTGGGGACATCGATCTCTCAGCATCCTACACATCGATCGATCGATGTCCTTCTGAGGACATCGATCTCTCAGCCACTTACACATCGATCGATCGATGTCCAACTGGGGACATCGATCTCTGACATCGATCGATCGATGTCAACGTCCCAGGCCAGATTCTGCGTTTTCTGCATCACTCTCAGGATTCTACCTCAAATTGATTCCAAACTTGCATCCCACCAATCCAAGCCTAACCTCGGCTACCGTACACACTTAAAACTGTAAATCCAGACGCCTATACGCATATCGTACATTGATCCAACCTAAGACTCAATCATCCAACTCTCTCAATCCCAAAAATCCCATCTTTTCTTCAAACCCTTCTCAACCACGCAATCACATCAAGAAGGGATTCCAGGGTAGGGATTTGCATGATTTCACATAATCCACAACAACAACAAAAGCTTTTCCATATACATTGGCCAAAGCGCGAAAACAAATCACATAGGTCATAAACAAATAACCAAAGAACGAATCTACTGCATGGTGATCCAAATTGATAATAACATAGGCCGTTTTTCTTTCGCAAAACGTAGGAACTTATAAACAGATTACTTGCCTTTGATTACTCGAAGTCGGATTGGAAAACGTACTAAGGCTGGATTACTTCTTGGGGTTGTCTTCTTCTACTCCTGGGAGAACGGCTAGGGTTGTGAGGAAGCGTCGTTGGTTTCTGAAGAAACTGACGCTTTCTCAGTTTATATATGGTTAGGGGAAAAGTTTGGTGTTTCTAAATTACCTTTTATTTCTTATTTATCTTAAAGGATAAATCTAAAATAAAATTATTTAATTTTGAAAATTAAATACAATTTAAATCCTATAATTTAATCCTTCATTTAATTCTCATTAATCCTATATTTATTTCGTCATTAGTTACAGTTGACCGTCATTAATTCCCGTAAAATTCTTCTTTGTCTTTTAAGTTACCCTACGGAGGGTGCGGGGCATAACATCCCTCCCCCCTTATAAGAAGTTTCGTCCTCGAAACTGGCGTACCTTATTGGAAGAGGTGTGGATATAACTCCTTCATTTGCTCTTCAAGCTCCCACGTAGCTTCGCGCTCCGTATGGTTACTCCACTGAACTTTGACATACGGAATGACGCGTCGGCGTAGGACTTGATCCTTTCTGTCCACAATCCTCATTGGATGTTCTTCGTAAGTGACGTCTTCTTTCACGTCTAAAGGTTGGGCTTCAAGGACATGGCTCGGATCCGATACGTATTTCCGTAGTTGTGACACATGGAATACGTTATGGACTTGTGATAAACTGGGAGGTAAGGCTAGTCGGTATGCCCTTTCACCAACTTTACCAAGAATTTCGTAAGGGCCAATATATCTCGGGCTTAACTTGCCCTTCACTCCAAATCTAGCAACTCCCTTAGATGGTGAGACTCGTAGGTAAACCTTATCGCCCTCCTCAAACTCCAACGGTCGTCTTTTGGAGTCAGCCCAACTTTTACTGCGATCTTGGGCCACCTTGAGTTTCTCTCTTATCACCTTAACCTTTTCCACCGTTTGCTCAACCAATTCTGGTGCTGTGATTGTCCTTTCCCCAACTTCGTCCCAACAAACCGGGGATCTGCACTTACGTCCGTATAAGGCTTCAAATGGCGCCATGCCAATTGCACTGTGATAGCTGTTGTTATATGAAAACTCCATCAACTTCAACATGCTATCCCAGTTCCCTTTGAAGTCTAAGGCGCATGCTCTTAGCATGTCTTCCAATGTTTGGATGGTCCTCTCGGATTGCCCATCCGTTTGCGGGTGATATGCTGTGCTCATTCTCAACTCCGTACCCATAGCTTTCTGGAATGCTCTCCAGAACTTAGAGGTGAACTTGGGGTCACGGTCTGATACGATGCTAACTGGGACTCCATGTAGACTTACAATGTTATCCACATAGATATTGGATAACCTTTCATACGAAGTACCATGAGGCATGGCAATAAAATGAGCCGTCTTCGTCAGTCTGTCTACGATTACCCAAATCATCTCGTTTCCATTGCGGGTCTTGGGTAGTCCCATTACAAAGTCCATAGTTACATGTTCCCATTTCCACTCCGGAATTTCTAGGGGCATCATCAAACCCCCAGGTCGTTGATGTTCGGCCTTGACTTGTTGGCAAACCAAACACCTCCCAACATGCTCCGCTATAGACCTCTTCATCCCTATCCACCAATAGTTTCTTTTGAGGTCCTTATACATCTTAGTACTTCCGGGGTGGATAGACATTCTTGAGTTATGCGCTTCTCGGAGCAATTCTATTCGGAGTTCGTCTTTACTGGGTACGCATAACCGATTCTGAAACCATAGACTCCCATCTTCTCGCAACTGGAAGTCTTTTACCGGTCCCGTGGATAATTTGTCGCGGATCTCTTTCAGTGCCGGGTCCTCATACTGTGCCTCTTTGATCCGGTCTACCAAGTTTGGGCTGATAGACAAAGCTGTGAGGACATTTGCCACTGAATCCACCATTTCAAGATCAAACTCCTCAATCTCTCTTTCCAATGGAGACTGTCTTGCGTGGCTAGACTTCCTGCTCAATGCGTCTGCCACTCTATTGGCTTTACCCGGATGGTAGTTGATGGTCAAGTCATAGTCCTTGAGTAACTCTAACCATCTTCTTTGTCTCATATTCAACTCCTTCTGCGAGAATAGATACTTTAAGCTCTTATGGTCCGTGAAGACTGCACATTTCTCTCCATATAGGTAGTGTCTCCAGATCTTAAGGGCAAATACCACAGCTGCGAGTTCCAAGTCATGAGTCGGATAGTTCTGCTCATATGGTTTCAGTTGTCTTGACGCGTACGATATGACTCGTTCGTTTTGCATCAAGACACAGCCTATAAACAGTGGGTTAGGTTAGGACTTGCATAAGTATATACAATGCATTAATTGTAATTGTGTACATACCTAGTCCTTTCTTGGACGCGTCACTATAGATCACGAAACCGTCGGTGCCGGAAGGTTGCGCCAACACCGGGGCTGTGGTCAATCTCCTCTTGAGCTCAGTAAAGCTCTGCTCGCATTCAGCAGTCCATTCGAATTTAGTCTTCTTCTGAGTAAGTCGACTCAATGGTACTGCTATCGTTGAGAATCCCTCAACAAACTTCCTATAGTAGCCTGCCAAGCCTAGGAAGCTTCTGACTTCGGTCACATTGGTGGGTCTTGGCCATTCGGTGATGGCCTCTATCTTCTTAGGATCTACTGAGATCCCATCTTCAGAAATCACGTGACCAAGGAAGGCTACACTTCTTAGCCAAAATTCACACTTGCTGAATTTGGCATACAGCCTTTGTTGCCTCAGAATTTGCAACACCACTCTCAAATGTTCAGCATGAGCTTGTTCGTCGGGGGAATAGACCAAAATGTCATCGATGAACACTACTACAAATTGGTCTAACTGTTCTCGGAACACAGTGTTCATCAAGTCCATGAAAGCTGCTGGGGCATTAGTTAGTCCAAAAGGCATCACTAAGAATTCATAATGCCCGTATCGAGTTCGGAACGCCGTTTTAGGTACGTCTCCGGCTTTCACAAGCAGCTGGTGATACCCTTGACGGAGATCGATCTTTGAGAACCAACGAGCTCCTTTAAGTTGGTCAAATAAGTCCTCTATCCTTGGCAAAGGATATTTGTTCTTAATGGTAATCTTATTCAGTTCTCGGTAGTCGATGCACAGCCTCATGCTGCCATCTTTCTTCTTTACGAATAGAACTGGAGCTCCCCAAGGTGATACACTGGGGCGTATCAATTTCTTGTCCAACAACTCCTGAAGTTGCCCCTTTAGCTCCTTAAGTTCAGCTGGAGCCATTCTGTAGGGTGCCTTTGATATAGGCTCGGCTCCGGGTATCAAATTGATTTCGAACTCCACTTCTCTCGATGGCGGAACTCCCGGTAAATCATCCGGAAATACGTCCTTAAATTCATTGATTACCGGAATTTGATCCATGGAGGGAACTTCTTGTTGAGCATCTATAGCATACACCATATATCCCTCTGCTCCTTTCTGTAAAGCCTTAAAGGCCTTAATCGCCGTCATGTATATTTTCTTAGGAGCCTTGGTTATCTTGGTATTCCCTTGCACCGTGATGTCATTCATCTCAGGGTCTTTGAGGGTCACTCGCTTAAGTCTGCAGTCGATGTTGGCATGATTCTTGGTCAACCAATCCATGCCCAATATTATATCAAAGTCCTTCAGCGGTATTGGGACTAGAGTCACCGAGAAAAGCTTCCCATCTAATTCCAACTCACAGTCCTTGTACTGATGGTGAGAAGTCAGTACTTGTTCTCCTGCTGCCTGTACCCTAAATGGGTTCTCAAGCCATTCGGGTAGACAGTCGAGTCCTTTGGCGAATCGCTTCGAAATGAAACAGTGGCTAGCGCCACTATCAAATAACACGTTTGCAGGCACGTTGTTAACTAAGACCACACCTAACATGAAGTACAGCACATAAAGATCTCATATAAAGCATATTGAATCAACTTAAAAGGCTAAAATTTCAACTTAGGCTGCTAGTATTAAACTTAAGTCGTACCTGTCACGACGTTTGCATCCTCCTGGACCTCAGCGTCCGTCATCGTGTGGACTCTCGCATTGGGCCTGCCTCTCTGCTGCTGAGCCGGCCCGGCTCCTGCCTGTGGCTTAGGGTTCAAGTCTGGGCAGTCCTTGATCCTATGGCCTGACTTTCCACATCTGAAGCACGCACCTGATACTTTCCAACATTCACCCACGTGTCTTTTATGGCAGTGCGGGCATTCTGCAGGTGCTTGCCGGTCGGGTTGGTTTGGCTGTGGTGCCCTTTGAACTGGCCCCGTTTGTCCCTTCCTGGGAATCTTGACCCAACGTCCGGGTCTACCTCCACTTGGTTCTACCCTCGGCCTCTTGCTCGATTCTTCCCGAGCCTCTCTGTTCTGTGACCGACGCATGTCACTCTCCACTCGGTAACATGCATCCAGCATTTCTTCGAAGGTTTTCAAACTCGACCCCGCGATAGCCGTCCGGATGCGGGGATTCAGACCCTCTTCAAACTTCAACATCTTCATCCGATTGTTTTCCAATACCATGGGCGTGAATTTGCCCAAGGCATGGAACCTGTCTGCATAATCAGAGACAGACATCTTTCCTTGCTCAAATCTATCAAACTGCCTCATCTTTTCCAATACGGCAGTCTCAGGCACATAATAGTCCTTGTAGGCCTTCACAAATTGACTCCACTGGATGGGAGAAGTCATCTTGGGCAGAATGCCGTTCCACCAGGCATTCGCTCTGCCAGTCAGGAAAGGTGTGGCTACATCCACCTTGTGTTCTTCCGGCACTTGGACCAGTTTGAAGCATTTCTCTATCTCATCAAGCCAGAACCCAGCTACCTCTGGGTCAGTTGTCCCTTCGAAATTTGGGGCATGCATCTTGCGCATTTCCCCAATATAGTACCTTATGCCGTGCTGCGGTGGTGCTGGCGCAGGGGGTTGTTGTTGTTGTTGCTGCTGCTGAGCAACCCCTTGGGCTATCACTGTGATAGCATCAATTAGCGCCTGAGGTACTAACACTGGTGGTGGTGGTGGTGGAGGGTTATCGTTGTTCCCATTCCCACCGTTTCCTTGAGGGTCTCTTCTGGGAGGCATTTTCTGCAAGAGCACGTCATTAGTGTCGAGCAGTTCCAAGATAAATGTGAAATCCATAAAGGGGTACAAGGCGTAGTTCATAGGTTAAAACGATTACATCTATTTGATTTCACTAATCGCGCTCGTACACACACCCATCCCAGATCAAGCTTAAATCTGAAATTGTATACTTAAATCTAAAGATCAACTTATAGTAATGATCATAACTTAAGAGCTCTACATGTCATAACCTAGGTTTCCGAGGTAGATCTGAAGCCTAGGCTCTGATACCACCTGTAGCGCCCCGACCCGGACAGCGGAATCCGACCCGGTGCACCCGTCGTAGCTTACTGAGAAGACTACAAGACGTCTCATCTCTCGAATACACATCATCAATGACGTAAGAGAAATAAGCGCGGAAACACATCTCATAAATAAAAATCATCAAAGCCATACATCGAAGTCAACATGAATACCCAAATGTATATGGTCGCAGCCATCTAAAACCTCCATGAAATATAACCACAATTAACAGAAACTATCTAATCAAATCTCTCCATAAGGCCTATGCATCCCATTCTGCCCACTCGCCGTCATCCTCAATGAAAATCATATCATAACTGGGTTCATCTGCAAAATCAAAGGCAGTACCCTTAGCGAAAAACGCTAGCAAGTAACCCACTTATAAGACATACGGGATCAACACATGGCAAGACATGAGTAATAGATAAACTGAGGGAATTGAGGGGCACATGTCTTGTAACTTTCAAATATACACAAGCGAGAATGTAATAACGCAAGTACATCAATTCACGCGCAAATAACCATTCATTGGCCTTCAAATAACATTCACGTTCATACCACACTGACTCTCGTGATGCATGTCAAAGATGCACTACACTACACAATCACAAATGCTTATGCAATTCTTTTCAAAACAGTGCAATGCATGTCACAATGTCCGGTCACATAACTTTATGCCCTGTGGTGGGCCACAGCTTGTCTTTATACCCTGTGACGCACCACAGCTCAACTTTATACCCTGTAATGTGCCACAGCTTGTCTTTATACCCTATGACACATTACAGCTCACTTTATACCCTGTGATGGTTACAGATTGTCTTTATACCCTGTAACGCATTACAGCTCATTTCGCAAACTTTATACCCTGTGCTGAGGCACAGCTCTTATCAAATCATAATGCAAATGCAAGTGCCATGATGCAAGACCCCATATCTCATTCACATTCCACGCTCACATATGCAATTCACATTTACATGCGCAAGTACAAGTACCACACAAGGAACACTAGCTTATTCGTCCATACTTAGCCCTCAACTAGCTCGTCAACACTTACCCTTGATTCTAGAGTTCGTAACCTACGCGAGTATCCTCATTTCCCTTTCATTGAACTTTGAGACCCCTCGTACGTCCATTTCCTAACCCGTCTAAGTCATTCCCGTTGAAACCCGATTCGAGAATCCGTTGAAAGCACCAAGTTTGATTCATCATCCTAGACACGTTCCCGAGACTTAACTAACTTAGATCAGGTCTTAGAAAGTCACTAAGGTCACCCAAAGGCTCCCCGAACGTTCCCCTTCCTTCCTCTATTTTCCACAAAATTCCAGGACTTCATCCCCTAGCTTCGATCGATCGATGTCCAACTGGGGACATCGATCTCTCACTTCGATCGATCGATGTCCAACTGGGGACATCGATCTCTCACTTCGATCGATCGATGTCCAATCTGGGGACATCGATCTCTCAGCATCCTACACATCGATCGATCGATGTCCTTCTGAGGACATCGATCTCTCAGCCACTTACACATCGATCGATCGATGTCCAACTGGGGACATCGATCTCTGACATCGATCGATCGATGTCAACGTCCCAGGCCAGATTCTGCGTTTTCTGCATCACTCTCAGGATTCTACCTCAAATTGATTCCAAACTTGCATCCCACCAATCCAAGCCTAACCTCGGCTACCGTACACACTTAAAACTGTAAATCCAGACGCCTATACGCATATCGTACATTGATCCAACCTAAGACTCAATCATCCAACTCTCTCAATCCCAAAAATCCCATCTTTTCTTCAAACCCTTCTCAACCACGCAATCACATCAAGAAGGGATTCCAGGGTAGGGATTTGCATGATTTCACATAATCCACAACAACAACAAAAGCTTTTCCATATACATTGGCCAAAGCGCGAAAACAAATCACATAGGTCATAAACAAATAACCAAAGAACGAATCTACTGCATGGTGATCCAAATTGATAATAACATAGGCCGTTTTTCTTTCGCAAAACGTAGGAACTTATAAACAGATTACTTGCCTTTGATTACTCGAAGTCGGATTGGAAAACGTACTAAGGCTGGATTACTTCTTGGGGTTGTCTTCTTCTACTCCTGGGAGAACGGCTAGGGTTGTGAGGAAGCGTCGTTGGTTTCTGAAGAAACTGACGCTTTCTCAGTTTATATATGGTTAGGGGAAAAGTTTGGTGTTTCTAAATTACCTTTTATTTCTTATTTATCTTAAAGGATAAATCTAAAATAAAATTATTTAATTTTGAAAATTAAATACAATTTAAATCCTATAATTTAATCCTTCATTTAATTCTCATTAATCCTATATTTATTTCGTCATTAGTTACAGTTGACCGTCATTAATTCCCGTAAAATTCTTCTTTGTCTTTTAAGTTACCCTACGGAGGGTGCGGGGCATAACATGTTTAGTCAACAAAGAGTGGAGACCCTTCTAACAATTTTCAAATATTTAATTCGTAGCTGTATACCTTTGATGATGTGTTATTGATACAAAATCATTTAATTACGTCATTCGATTATTTGTATAAGAAATAAGCAATGTTTAAAGTTGTATAATGTGCATATGCCGTGTACTTTTACTATTGAACGTACTCTTTCGTGTGGATGTAACTTGTTCCATTTGTTTTATTCCAATTGTCTTTAATTGGCTGATTTATACAAGTGATTATTCTCCCAAAAAATATAAAGCTCCCGTTTTACATGGCGACAAGAAAAAAGGAGGAAAAAAAGTGGAAGCAAATAATGAATGTTAAATAGAATTTGATCATTTACTTGATCAAAAGCTCATACCCTGATTCTAAAGGTTATCATCGTCCTAGCCACAAGAATCATTGTCGAAGATGTAAACCATAAACTCAGCGGCCACCTATATTGGATGAAGATTACCTAGTGACCACACAAGGTGTCTCCCGCAAACTAGGCCGAAGTGGAACACTTACACTGTACGTGTCCTTAGAATCGAACTCTTGATCTCTTGCAACAAACTCCAACTTGAATAACAACTTAGGTATGTCCTGGAGCGAATTCGATCATTTCCTTGCTTGTCATGAAGAATTCATTCTCGATATCGTCTATTTTATTTTTTTAAGAAGATACAATTTTATGTTACCGATAAAGAATTAAGTCCATATGCTTCATCCGTTCTTTCCTTTATTTTTGTTATCGTCCCTTGTTCATTTTGAGATGTTTTATCTCATGATAAATTAAAAGGTCGCAAGTTATACAATGAAAATGAAGCCAACATAGTGTTTAATTCATTACATCTTCAAGCCTAAGCAATATATTATGGTTAGGGCTAACCATTCGCGAACTGTTCGTGTTCAATTCGTATTCGGTTCTTGTTCATTCGTTAATTTTATTTAAACGAGCCGAATTCAAACACCTATTTGGGTTCGTTTAGTTAAAAGAGCTAAACTGTTCACGAACTGTTTGGCTCGTTTAAACAGTTATAGTGTTGTCGAGCCGAACTCAAACCAATTTCAAAGCTCGTTTAGCTAAACAAACCGAGTCGAACAGATCGTTTAGCTAAACGAATCTAAATTCAAAAACCTAATATCCGACTCAGCTAGGTTCGTTAACATCCGTAATGGTTAGGTGTAGGTAGAGACATAACTCTATAGAAAAACGTTGGCGAAGAAAGCCTCAATAAGCAACGCTAGGTCAACCTGTACATCGTTATGGTGTTAGCTCCAACTTTTATGAGAGGCGTAAGGAGGGTTTGAGTTCAAGTTTTTTTGTGGAAACCAATATATGAACATCTTAATAAACACATTTTTTTATTTATATCAACAGTAAAATTTTATAAGTCGATAACGGAGACGGTCGTTATTGGAGTTTAACCTTTCTTTTAATAAATTATTCTTAGGCACGACAAACAATATGATATAAACAACATCAACTATATGTTTGTAACGAGAAAGTTTCATTGTCACATAACATGTCTATCCGCACAAAAGTCCCTTGAGATATAGATGGCCACATGTGTTCTACTTAGGGCTGTAAATGAACCAAGTCGTTCGGTTGTTCGGCTCGTTTGTTCGAGCTCGAGCTCGAGCTCGGCTCGGATAAAAGGTTAATGAACAGAGCTTGAACATCTTTTTCTGTTCGAGCTCGGTAAATGGCACCGTTCGTTTAAGGTGTTCGACTCGTTAAAGTTGTTCGTGAGTTAAATGAACCAAGCTTGAACAATTAAATATGTTCGTTTAAATAAACGAACAAGCTCGGTTTGTTCGCTAAGTTAAATGAACAGAGCTTGAACAACGTAATACTCGGCTCGTTCGGCTCGTTTACCGCCCTAGTTCTACTTGACAAAAAAGCATGATAGAGTTCCAGTCGAATGGTAATAATTTTTACTCCAAAAAATAATAATACTGCATAAGATTTGAATACCAGTTCTTTAAATTACAAATGAGTATTGTAATTATTTCCTAATAATAAAGGAGTGGATTTAAGATTGAAGAACACCAGTTCTTTAAATTACAAATGAGTGTTGTAATTATATCCTAACAATTATTCGTGTCATCGAGTTAGGGTCTCATTAGAAGTAAACTCTCTATTCCTAGAGATAGAGGTATTATTTGTCTGACTTTCACCCTCCACAGACCCTAGCGATATCTTTTGTTGTCGTTGGTACACTGGGTAAGATGGTTGTTGTTGTAATTATTTGTGTCATCGTTTGCATTTTGACCAAATTTTCACCCTTAAATGTAATTGCTTAAAGAGTTTGTTAAATTTAATTTATACAAAATTTCATAAGTTAAGATATTAGACCTGAAAAATCGTCACTATCTAAATTCTAAAAGAAAAATGAAATAAACTGGCAATATCAACAAACTCTATTCATATGGAATAAATCAAATATCCACCGGATAAAGGCTTCAAAAAAAAAAGGAAAGGAAGGAAGGAAGGTAGAATTATTAAATTTATTTCCACATCTAAAGCAGATTTTTAGTTCTTAAAATAAAAAAAAAAAGAATAAGCTATTTCTAATATGAGGCTTAGTGGCTGAGGAAAATTATTAAAAGGATAATTAATTGAGATTATAAAGAATAAGATGGTATCTTATAATTGGACTAGGAATATTCCACTAATACTGTTGACTAGAAGCTGTGATCCTGAAATGCAGGTGGTGTGCTTTAAGGCTCAATTGAGAAATTATGCATCAAATGCAATTAAAAAAATAAAGTTAAATATTTGAAGGGTAACATATCCAGCCTTCAAACAGTCAGGTTTCACGTGTTTTTATATAGCTGTCACAACAATCCGTACGTTTGAGTAAAATTTTAGCGGATGAGATCTCAGCAGGAAAAAAAGGAGGCCAAAAGTGAGGCCTCCAATCACGCGTCGCCACGTGTATAAAATCAGTTTTTTTTTTAATAAAAAAATTTCAACACCAACTTGCTTTTGTACACGTGGCGACGCGTGATTGGAAGCCTCATTTTTTACCTACTTTTTTGCCTGCTGTGATCTGACCCGAAATTTTAGATCAAAAGTTTAAATCTCTGACTCTCGGGTTTCTACCATCTCAGCTCTAAGAATCATGATGTAAATCAGAAGCTCAGCGAACTTCTAGTTTGGTGAGGTTTTAGACATTCGGTTCAACAGTAGTAAAACACTCACACTGTACATATCCCTGGAATCGAACAGCAGTGAAACATCCACATAGGTTTCGTAAAATTTTCACATAAGAATCGGTTTCATTACATTTGACTGAAATTACCCTCTTTTATGAAGCAAACATCTCATTTATGGAGCTCAGCGGTTAGGGTTCCACCAACTTTTTGTAAAATGCAATTCACTCATCACAAATTTTACAATGGTTAATGATCAAGTATGATTAGTTGGTCATTGACTAATGAAATGTGTAGAAAATTTATGGTTCCCTTGTTTTAGCCAATCATCCCTTTGCTTGCATGTGGATAAAACTTATTTGTCATCATTTTATTGGATCATTAGTTGATCAATGACCCCAATAAAATTTCTGTTCACTCATTTATTATATCAATAGACAGGGTATTTTCCTACAATTATAATATTTACTATTTAGAGATAGACCTAATATCCTTCTTTATATAATTAGTAGGGCCGTTGTGATCAGCCTGAAATAGAATTTCCAGCTGGCGTGATTCATGATCGTAAAACAGCCAAAACAGCACTTTTGTATTTAATTCAATATGATATATCTAGATTTGTTTGTATATCAATATCTAAACTCGATTCAGGAAGTTTTAGTCCATTTCAATTCAAGCAATACAATTAGGGCTGTAAACGAGCCAAACGAGCCGAGCATTGCGTTGTTCAAGCTCTGTTCATTTAACTTAGCGAACGAGCCGAGCTTGTTCGTTTATTTAAACAAACATATTTACTTGTTCAAGTTTGGTTCGTTTAACTCAACGAACAACATTAACAAGCCAAACACCTTAAACGAACGGTGTCACTTACCGAGCTCGAACAGAAAAAGGTGTTCAAGCTCTGTTCATTAACCTTTTATTCGAGCCGAGCTCGAGCTCGAACCAAACGAACCGAACAACCGAACGGCTTGGTTCATTTACAGCCCTAAATACAATTCATCTTTCCCTATATATGTAAAAAAACATTTAAAATTAACGATTGGCATTTTTCATAACCAAATATTTGAGCTTGAATCTCTTTTCTAATATTAAACACACACATACATACATACATATATACATACATATATACACACAGAGACATATCTGTGTATGTGAACACCACATTTCACAATTTTCTCAATATTACCATAAAATAATTTAAGTAGCACTTTCACGTACAATTTCTTAGACTTTTGAACTTAAGTACACTCCAATCTCCATGAAAGAGAAAAGGTTCTGCTAACAACCCCCCAACCCCCCCCCCCCACCCAAAAAAAAAAAGGTAAATGACAGCCCTTCTCCTAAAGTAAACTCTTACCTAAAGATGCTTGTGTGTACATTGTTTTTTAAATAAAATTAAGTAGTTTTGCATTTTAAAGAGGATGGATCTTGAAGTAACTGGTGAGGTTACTGTTTTATAATTTTGAGGTCACAGATTTGAGCCGCGGAAACAGGTTCTTGAAAAGTGTAGGGTAAGATAGCGTACATCACATCTCAGACCCTGTGCAAACACGGAAGTCTAATGCAACGGGAAGTAGTTTTGCATTTTAAGAGATACGAATGAAGGATGTTATGAAAAAGTGTTGCATCTTAAAAAAAATAACAATAAAAAAGAAGATTGTGATACACGAATTCTCTTGTAACATACTTTCCACTAGTATATTATAGGTCATCCATCCGTAGATTCTTCCATAAAACTTATGAACTTTTATTCTAATCATATAAATGGCTATTAACACATGATAGTCAAATATAAAATATTTCATAAACAAATATTATTAGTTGTTTTAAAGTTAAGAAAATATAGAAATATATGTAAACCTCTTGCAATAACTAATCATCACATATTCACTTTTCAAAAGGAAAAATAAAGTCCAGGCAAAAATATTTGGACAAAAGAGTAATGCTCAGAAGAAAAGAGTTGCGAACCATCAGCCTTCATCTTGTTAGCCGAGTTCATACTTCATATATAGGGTCAATAGCGGTTTAGATCTCCTTACCGCAAACTCTATTATCGCATGACACGTGGCAGCAGAGGGTGGTGAGGCTAGATGAGGATCACCGCATTTAGCCTCATCACCCTCTAGTACCATGTGTCGTGCGGTGAGGAATGCGGTAAGGAGATCTGGTCTCCCACAATAGAGCTTCACAATGAACCTGTCAGTTCTGGTTTTCAAATTCAATTTAAGTTTGAGGATACATGGCAAATATACACTATATGTATAGTTTGCTTTATTTTATTCTTTTTTTTTTTGTAATCGTAGGTGTAATTTATATCTGTACATTAAAAGATATAATCAAATTGGATGCTCTCTTTTCTTTAAAAGTCTGAGAAAGTGAATGATTTATGTGTTAGAATTATTTCTCCTTTTTTTTTACTTGTCCAAATTTATATTACTATTTAAATATTAGAATTTCACATCGAAACAATGTTACTCGTTTCACGTTAGAAGTCGATATAAACCAATTATGGTCACAGGAAGTTCTACTCAAAAATAATAATAATAACACGTGTTTTCTATTCATTTCATAAGTTTTGAACTATTTCTACAAACAACTAGAAATAGAGTTAATCATATTTCTTATCTATCCTTCACACTATTGTTACAAATATTATTCATAACTTCTGAATTAACACACTGATCCATATGGTTTCAGCTTTTTTAACAAAATTGGAACATTTAATGACAAATCACACGAATTAACAATTGACTTTTCTGTTAAATGTTGACAAAACTGCAAACATACAAATAGTATATGTTAATGTAGAACATAGGTATCACAGTTGCAATATATGTACAACATATAGATATGCAATGTCATTAACCCATTCGACACACACATACACGCACATATGCATATACATACATACATACACATACATACATACATACATACATACGTACGTACATGCATGCATACACATACACACACACACACACACATATATATATATATATATATATATATATATTGTAATTCTCCCTGGAAATTTTACCCTTCAACCAGTCCAAAAGGGGGAAAAGAGACTCTGTTGAAGACAGGCGAGATTCATCATTCCGTTTATTCAGACCCTTAATGGCAATTAAAGTGCTATTTTCCTAATAATTAAGCTCTTTTTTCTTCTAAATTTTAATGCTTAAATTTCCATCAAATCTAGCAATCTTTAAAATTCAGCGATTTTCAATATTTCTCCTCATCTTGTATCCGGGTTCTTTCTTCTCAAATCAAACTCGTTTTCTTCCATGTACTTTATGTACAAATACATGCATACACATTGTTTGCTAAACAAGAAGAACAATATGGAATAATTTTTGTTTTCATTGATTGATTTCCTATACTGAGGGTACAATTTATAATACTCACAAATACTGCAAAAAGGAAACCAATTAATCAATCATTTATGTTGATTGATTACGTTACAATATGGATTGATTTCTTTCCTTCTAATGTTTAGGGTCACGTTTCTCACACCCCCCCTCAAGCTGAGTCGTCGGATCTCCGATGCTTAGCTTGCGCAAAACTTCATGATATACCCGGTTAGGCACAGCCTTAGTGAGAATGTCAGCTAATTGGTCTTCAGTCCTGGTATAAGGTAAGCAAATGATTTCTGCCTCCAATTTTTCCTTAATGAAATGCCGATCTACTTCAACATGTTTAGTTCTGTCATGCTGGACCGGATTCTCTGAGATACTAATCGCTGCCTTGTTGTCACACATGAGCCTACAAGCACTTTTTGGTGGAAAACCCATTTCTGTTAAGAGCTTCCGTAGCCACAATACCTCTGCTATTCCCTTAACAATACCTCTGAATTCTGCTTCAGCACTTGATAGTGACACCACCTTCTGCTTCTTGCTCCTCCAGGTGACTAAATTCTCTCCAACTAAGGCAAAGTACCAAGATGTTGATCGTCGATCATTCGGGTTGCCTGCCCAGTCTGCATCTGTGTAGGCCTGGATTTCTAAGTGTCCATTTTTCCGGAACACAACTCCTTTTCCTGCTGACCCCTTCAGGTATCTCACAATTCGTAAAGCAGCCTCCCAATGATCCTCTTGAGGTTTGTGCATAAACTGGCTTACAACCCCGACTGCGTATGCGATATCTGGTCGAGTGTGTGACAGATAGATGAGCTTTTCCACAAGTCTCTGATATTGACTTTTGTCTACCAGCTTTGCTCCTTCAGTAATTTGTAAGCCATGATTCACCATCATTGGTGTCTCTGCTGGTTTACAGTCCACTAGCCCTGTTTCTGCAAGTAGATCTAGAACATATTTTTTTGGGAGATAAAGATACCCATACCTGACCTTAGTACCTCAATGCCAAGAAAATATTTTAATCTTCCTAGATCCTTCATTTCGAATTCTTGAAACAACCTCTGCTTCAGATCTGCTATCTCATCTCTATCACTGCCGGTGATAATCATATCGTCCACATAGATAATTAAGCAAGTTACCAGATTTCCTCTTCGTTTTAGGAATAGGGTATGATCGGAATTGCTTTGACAGTAATCATACCTCCGCATTGCAACTGAGAACCTTCCAAACCAAGCTCTCGGGGACTGTTTTAGAC
The DNA here is from genome assembly GCA_036186865.1 of Eustoma russellianum. Lineage (NCBI taxonomy): Eukaryota > Viridiplantae > Streptophyta > Magnoliopsida > Gentianales > Gentianaceae > Eustoma > Eustoma russellianum. The sequence goes on from AP025045.1 coordinate 1,984,034, forward strand.
CATACAGTGCTTTTCGAAGTCTACATCCCTCGTCTGGGCCAAATTTTTCTGAGAAACCTGGAGGGGGTTCCATATAGACTTCTTCCTTTAAATCACCATGTAGGAATGCATTCTTAACATCGAACTGAAACAAGGGCCAGTCACAGTTAGCTGCCATAGAAAATAATACTCGTATCGTATCGATTTTGGCTACTGGGGAGAAGGTTTTCGAGTAGTCAATACCATAGGTCTGAGTATACCCTTTGGCCACTAGACGAGCCTTGTACCTCTCGATAGTCCCGTCTGCATGGTACTTGATGGTAAATACCCATTTGCATCCGACTGGTTTCTTTCCCGGGAGCAACTTACATTTTTCCCAAGTCCTGTTTTTTTCAAGTGCCTTCATCTCTTCCTCCATAGCATGTCTCCATTTGGGATTTTTTAACACCTCTTCTATGGTCTTTGGTATCTCTGCTTCATACAGTGATGCTTGGAATGATGCCGCACTTCTGGACAACTTCCTTGTCAGGTTCGCCACTGGGTATTTTGAATTTTTTGGAACATACTCTGGTTCATACCGTACTGGTGGTACTCCTCGATTCCTGCGAGGGGGGAGTTGATACCTTTCTGCCACACTTTCTTTGTTAGGTTCATAAGCACAAGGGTTGGTGGGGCAGGGAGAAGGAAGTATAGGAGAAGAGATAGTCGTAGAAGAGTTTTCAGGACTTACCTCAGGATGCTCGTCCGGAAGAGAACTTCTTGGTGCGGGTTCTGACACGTTGGGTGTTACTATGTTTTCAGAGGTATCTTCACCAGGTACCATGGTAGGTAATGCTGGACTTAGTAACCAATCGAGAGAGTCGTTTGTATTAGAGTTCTCCCCCTGACTCTGAGAGTGGGTATAATAATATCTGGTTTCAAGAAAATGGCAATCCATGGTGGTGTATAGACGATTTGTGACTGGATCATAACACCGGTAGCCTTTTTGATTTACCCCATACCTAACAAAGACACACTTAATAGCACAAGCGTCAAGTTTTGAACGTTGTGCTTTCGGAATATGCACATATACAGTACACCCAAATACCCGAGGGGTAAGGGTAAGGTCAATGGGTACAGAGGTATGTTTGGAAAGAGTGTCAATAGGTGTCTGGAGATTAAGGATTTTTGTGGGAAGTCTCTTAATAAGGTACGCTGCAGTGGCGACTGCTTCAGGCCAGAAATATTTGGGAACTTTTGACTCTATCATGATGGCACGAGTAATTTCTAGTAGGATTCTGTTCTTACGTTCAGCCACGCTGTTTTGCTGTGGTGTATCGGGACAAGAGGTTTGATGGATTAGGCCTTTCTCTTGGAAGAAGTGTTGCATAGCGTGGTTGACATATTCTCGGCCATTGTCAGTACGGAGGATCTGTATGGTTGTTTGGTACTGAGTCTGTACATGTGCATAGAACGAGGCAAAACGTTCAAATACATCAGATTTGTGTTTCAGAAGAAAAACCCATGTCATACGTGTACAATCATCGACAAAAACAAGAATATATGTGACACCAGTCCGACTAGGTTCCGGAGATGGTCCCCAGAGATCTGAATGTACTAATGCAAATGGTTTATTTCGTCGAGTATTATTAGCAAGAAAAGAATGTCTGTGGCTTTTGGCCAAAATACATGTATCACAAGATAACTGAGAATTCTGACGAACTAACGAAGGAAATAACAGTTTTAGATAACCATAAGATGGGTGACCCAATCGCCGATGCCAGAGCCACATCTGACTATCGCTGGAATGCTGGGAGAGTAGTGCAGTACCTGGCTGGTTTACCTCGTCAACATAGTATAGCCCGTCCTGTTCAGAACCACGCCCAATGATCCTCCCCGTCCGAGTATCCTGCAAGACACAAAAGGTCGGGTGTAAGAGAACGGTACAGTTGAGTTGTTTAGTGAGATGGCTTAAGGATAATAATTTATGAGACAGAGATGGAACATAGAGGCAATTTCGGAGTTGAACAGTTGGGGATAGTTTTATAGTGCCGGTGCCTTTTACTGGTGATAAGCCTCCATTTGCTGTTTGGATAAAGGGCTTAGTTGGTGTATTAAGGGTGGAAAAATCCGAAATATCAGGTGACATAGTGTCAGTGGCTCCGCAATCGAATACCCACCGAGGGGTTTGAGGGGGATTGGTTTTATGAGTTAAATAAGTTTTGGGGTGATTTATGATGTTTCTGAAGTTAGAGGGGTCGGATTGTAATTCGGCAGAAATACAATGGTCGAAATATGATTGACATGAGGGCTGAGGGCTTATGTGGCCGTTTTTAAAACTTTTAGGACTACCAGAAAATAAACTAAGGGACCAGGGATCAAAACTTAAATATAATGAGGGAGTAGGTTTAGAAAAAGGGGAAAAGTCTTTTCCCCTTTCACCTGGCGGCAGAAACCCTCTTCTCCCCCCTCCATCTTCTTCGATGCTCTCTGCGATTTCTCCTTCCATAAGTCCGGCGAAGCCTCCGGCGATGGTGGTGTCTTCTGTGTTGCCCGTAGTGGCGACGGCAGTCTTTGGATTGCCCGCTGCTCCGCTGGTAGCACCTCCTCTCCGTCCCCTTTTTCTTGTATCCGGCCACCACTCCGGATACCCAATGATTTTAAAGCATCCGGAGGCAGTGTGTCGAGTTCCTCCACAGTGAGTACATCTGAGGTTGGATTTATCATCCTCCTTGCGGAATGAAAAGTTCCCCTGTGTCTCTGACCGCTCCTTTTTCGCCGGTGTCTTCGTTTTTGTGACTAGGCCACTGCCTAGTCCACCTTCTCCTGAGGGAAAATCTCCCGGTGATGGTCCCCCTTCTACCCGCATAATCATCCTCCTAGACATCTCTCTGCGTATTGCACCATAAGCCTCCTCTACTGTCGGTAGAGGATCTCTTTTGAGAAGGTCCCGTTTGTCTTGGTCATAGTCGTCACTTATGGCTTGAAGTAATTGATATAACCTGGTAGTTTGTTGCATTTGATTGTACCTAGTCATGTCTTCAGGACAACTCATAGGGTTGGGGCTTCTTCTGTCGATTTCCTTCCAGATGGCCTGCAGTTGGCCGTATACTTTCTCTAAGGGCAGATTGCCCTGCTTGAGGCTGTTAGCCTTAACTGTGAGGTCAAAGATCTGGAGGGAATTGTCTTTCCCGCTGCTATATGTGGCCTCAATTCCTCTCCACAATTCTCTTGCAGTGGGGTAGTCAATGTACTGATTAACGATCTCTCCATCAATATTTTCTAGAATCCAGGTCAGTACCGTGGAGTCATTTTGACGCCACTTGGGGTATTCTGGATCTTCTCTAGATGGAGGGGCGGCTGTGATGTGATTGAGCCGTCCCCTTCCATCCAAGGCTAGGCTCATCTTGCGTGCCCATGTTGCATAGTTGCGTTCGGTCAGCTTGTCTGTTAGGACGATTGGCTGACTGGAATGGCTCTCTTTTTGGGTTTTATTTGGTGTTAAGTTCTGGAGAATTTCCATCACTTGAGCAAGGCTAAAGGTTTGAGATTGGTTGTCCGTTGCTCCCTCTGTGTGGGAAACCCCAGAGGTTGAGGAGGCGTCGGCCATGGCTATTTCGGGTTGTTCACAGGTAAGTGATGAGCTTGGTAATCATTCTGTCCCGAGGATGGAACGATCGCTCTGATACCATGTTTGCTAAACAAGAAGAACAATATGGAATAATTTTTGTTTTCATTGATTGATTTCCTATACTGAGGGTACAATTTATAATACTCACAAACACTGCTAAAAGGAAACCAATTAATCAATCATTTATGTTGATTGATTACGTTACAATATGGATTGATTTCTTTCCTTCTAATGTTTATGTACATATGTATATAGATATTCTGTTTGGGCGAGAAACAAACACCGTTAGTTTCTTCCTAAAAGTATGGAGTTAATACTTAATCATAGAGCTACTTCATACTCAACCAAGGTGATGGTAAGTGTTGATAATGAAAAATAAAATGATGAAAGAATTCGATGATTTAATATACAATTAGCTTAATGCAATAGTTATTGTCAACAAATTGTATCGAAACCCTGAATCGACGTCATTTACAACTTCAATGACGAGTTAGAAAAGAAAAACTCCGTAACTTAATACACAATTAACCAACTATAAAAGATAAATAGGATGTTCTCGATACACTTCCGCGTTTTAGCAGGGTCAGGAAGAGGGCGGATCGCTTTGTGATCTGATGACGTAGTCTTATTCTAGACTTTATGCAAAAAGCTATTTCCGCGGCTCGAACCTGTAACTTCAATATCACAAAACAACAACCTTACTAGTTGAACCAAATACAAAAGATACCATCACTAAAATATTTTGTCGTATTTTTATCCCCGTCATTTGTGAGCTTTAAGGTCAGCTATTTAGAAGAGAGCATATAATGAAGTGAATAATCATGTGCATTCCCCAGCAAAGATGATCTCAATTAGATATGCTTAGGTACTATAACGTACAATAATGCACAAGATCAAACAATAATTGCTATATTATATTACTCAAAACAAATTATATGGGGATTATTCAATAGTATAGTAATTTAATTGAATTTGAGTACTTGCTTGCGTATGATTAGTAACTTGGAACATGTAAAAAACAAACAAGTTGCTTTAAAAAAACTCGTGCGGTTTAGCAAATATCACAATTATAAGCGTAATATTTTATTGAAAATAGTTATCCATAATTATTTTTTTTCCACAGGTATGAACAGAGATAAATGACTTTGTGCACGTCTTCGCCTTGTTTAAATTTCAGAATAAACAATTAAGAGTTTTAAATGATAGTCAAAAACAGAATCATTTGGTATATATTTAGGAATATAAAAGTCAACAATTAACTTGATTGGCAGATATGAGGTCACATTGGGAGTCAGGATCGCCTGACCCCCCACCCCCTCATCCCCTTCGCGACCGCCCGCCACGTGGCAGCAAGGGAGGTGGTGAGGCTAGATGGGGGTCAACCGCATCCAGCCTCACCACCCCTCCCCGCTGCCACGTGGCGGGCGGTCACGGGGAGGGAGGTTAGAGGATCTCATTCGCACATTGGGTGCAGTCGCAATTTGTACAGTTCAGTTTTATCATATTTTATCAATCTAAAGTACCATTACACTTTTAATCGGCTAATAATATTATGACATATCGATGCAATAAATTTACGGATTTCTTGTAACTATACAAAATTTCCAATATTTGTGGGAGGTTTGAATATGTTTACTTGGATTTACGGACAAGCCTCCGCTCTTTTTGAAGAGTTCACTGACCAACTCTCGACCTGCATAAATATTTTGGACCAAAACGTCATTCCTTTACCATGAAGATCTCTACTACTTCAGTTCCAAAAAACATTGTGTATGATACAAATCAGGAGTCTAGTGGTCTCTTAGGTTGGATGAGTACTTACGTAGTGATCCACACAAGGTGTTTCCTCGCAAACCAGGCTTTCGGCATAGCAGCAATATAACACTCACACTGTACGTGTATCTGGAATCGAACTCTTTACCTTTTAGAATAAATTTCAACCTGACTACCAATGCTGGGTCATAAATTTCTATTGTCATGATATGGAGGCAAGTTGAGAGAGGTTTAGAACATAGGTATCTATGACACTTCTGTGGGTCTAACAAGACAAAATATGTTATAATAGTTTGTAAAGGCAATGGAACGAAGAATGGATGTTTGAGATCAAAGATGAAGGTGAAATGGTGTTGGAATAAGCAAGAATAGCTTGACTCATGACTTGGATCGATCCATGTATCAAATGGATAGATCTATGTGGCTTGAAAATGAAGTTAAGTATTCTGCCGGACATAGATCGATGAAATCGATCGATCGATGTGTCCTGGATGCAGAGATCGATGTCTGACTGGGGACATCGATCGATCGATGTGTCCTGAGTGCAGAGTTCGATGTTGGACTGAGGACATCGATCGATCACATCGATCGATCGATGTCCTGACAGGTGTGACTTTTCATGAAAATTCACATCTTTTGCACCAAGAGACATGCCCAATCGCCATGCAACCTCCATCAACGACTTCTTGGAGTTTGAGAGCCTATAAATAGGCTATTATAACCCATTAGAAAGATGATCTTGCATTCTATATTGTTCAAGCATTCCATTTCCTTCTTTCTACACTAATACTCTCTTGCTCAAGAAAGTTCATAGTTTCTCGATCCTATTTGCTGAGGATTAGAGATAGTTGGTTGTTGTATCCTAGGAGGAAGTTTGCCTATAACCCTGCAGCATCGAGTGGGGGCAAATATTCCTTACGGAAAGTGTGTATACACGCCACAAGCCAAGTTACATTCTTCTTGCTCTCTTGTTGCAGTCTTGTTTCCTGCATTTTTATTAACAATCGTAAGGAATATTTGAGATGGATTCAAAGACATTCTTGAACCAAGAGAGTATGAAGTTGGACCGATTCGATGGTACCAACTACTTGAGATGGAAGGACAAGATGTTGTTCCTTCTGACGGCGCTGCAGATTGGGTATTGTCTCGACCCAACTCTGAAGGATTTGCCAACTCCAAAAGAAGAGGACTCCGAGGAGGTCAAGGCTGCTTGGAGGAAGAGACAAGAGGATAACATGCTTTGCCGAGGGCATATCCTCAACAATTTGACAGATCGTATCTACGATCTGTTCACGGCAACTTCATCACCAAAGGAGATATGGAACGCCTTGGAGTTCAAGTATAACAACGAGAAACAAGGCGCAGACAAATTCCAGGTGATGAAGTATTTTAATTTTAAGATGGTTGAAAATTTGTCAATCATGGACCAAGTGCACGAGTTGCAGGTCATTGTTTCTAAATTGAAAGAGTTGGGTGTAGAAGTTTCTGAGGCATTACAAGTAGGAGGAATCATTGCTAAGCTTCCTCCTAGTTGGAATGACTACATGAAGAAATTACTGCACTCAACCGAATCCTTTTCCCTTGAACAACTTCAAAAGCATCTGCGAATTGAAGAAGAGACAAGGAGTCTTGTAAAGAGACATGTCTCTGACGATGCACCTAGAGTGCATTATGTCAAAGGGAAACTAGGGAGTTTGGTTGGAAACAAAAGGAAGAACTCCGATTATGCTGGATCCACAGACAAAGCAGAATCCAAGAAATGCAAGAGATGCTATAATTGTGGCAAGAAAGGTCACTTGATAAAGGACTGTTGGTTTCGAAAGAAACAAAAACAGGGCGGTGATTCTCAGAATGTCAACAATGCGAATATGATAGACATTGGAACCGATCAACTGGTTGTAATGGTCTCAGGTTTGCATGTTGGCATGGTAACAGAACTTCATATGGCTACGAACGAAATCACAAGAGATTGGTGGTTCGATTCGGGTGCAACAGTGCATGTATGCAACAACAAGGATCTATTCAAGACCTACCATGTTGTGGATGATAGCCAGCAGGTTCTGATGGGAAATCGCAGTGCCACAAGAGTCTTGGGTAAAGGTAGTATAGAATTGGACTTTACTTCTGGAAAGAAGTTGTTATTAGTCAATGTACTACATGTACCCGAGATTTCTAAGAATCTTGTCTCTGCTAGTCTTGTTTGTAAGAGTGGATTCAAGATTGTAATGGAGGGGGACAAAATTATATTGTCCAAGAATGGTATCTTTGTCGGCAAGGGTTATGCTTGCGACGGGATGTTTAAATTGAGTATCAATAAAAATTCCGCAGTTTCTGTTTACTCTGTTGATTCTTCTTTTTCATTGTGTCATGATAGACTTGCACATGTTAGTAACACTACTATTAAGTTCATGTCTAAGCATGCCTTAATTTCTTGTAAAGATGAAAATGAAAGAACATGTGAAGTATGCATACAAGCAAAAATGACAAAGAAGCCGTTTCCGAAAGTTGAACGGAAAACCGAACTCTTAGAACTTGTTCATTCAGATATTTGTGAATTGAACGGAGTTTTAACCATGAGGTGGAAATCGATATTTCATTACTTTCATTGATGATGCCTCTAGATATACTTACGTATATTTACTAAGGTATAAAGATGAATCCTTTGACATGTTCAAAGTCTATAAAATGGAAGTCGAAAATCAATCGGGATTGAAAATCAAAGTTCTAAGGAGTGATCGTGGTGGTGAATACTTTCCTCTTGAATTTAATCAATTCTGTGAGGAGAAATGGTATCATACACCAGAAAAGTGCTCCATACACCCCAACAGAATGGTTTGGCTGAAAGAAAGAATAGAAGTTTAGTTGACATGCTGAATGCAATGTTAATAAACTCTGGATTGCAAAAGAATTTATGGGGAGAAGCCTTGTTAACGGCTTGTCATATTCATAATAGAATTCCTTCTAAGAAGTTCAAAGTTTCTTATATGAAATATGGAAGAAACGAAGACCAAATCTAAGTTATCTTAGAGTTTGGGGTTGTCTAGCCTATTATAGAGTTCCGGATCCAAAGAGGACTAAGTTAGGGCCAAGAGCTCTTAAAGGTGTTTTTATTGGATATGCCGAAAACTCTAAAACATATAGGATTCTAGATTTAGAATCCAATGTGGTTGTTGAGTCTAGAGATGTTGAATTTCTTGAGAATAAATTCTTGAGAACAGATTCAAATCAAAGCTCAACAAGTGAAAATTTGAATGAACCTATTGTTGGAGATTTCTCTAATGATCCTTCTAGTGTTGTTGATCAAAATCAAGATTCTCCAACTGAGGTTAGGAGAAGTCAACGTGCTAGAAAGGAAAAGCATCTACATCCGGACTTCATTTCTTCGCAATCCATTACTTTCTTAGTTGAGGGTAATAGGACAAAGGTGTTTAATCAAATACCTATTGTACTAAGCATTGAAGATGATCCAAAATCCTATAAGGAGGCGATGTAATCGAGAGATGCATCATTTTGGAAGGAAGCAATTGATGATGAGATGGATTCGTTATTGTCTAACAATACGTGGTTTCTCACTTATTTGCCTCCAAGTTCCAAAGCAATTGGATGTAAATGGGTATTTAGAAGAAAATACAATTCGGATGGTTCACTTCAAACTTTCAAGGCTAGATTAGTAGCCAAAGGCTTTAGACAACGAGAAGGGATAGACTATTTTGACACATATGCTCCTGTAGCAAGAATAACGTCCATTAGAGTGTTGATAGCGTTAGCATCCATAAATAACTTGGTTATTCATCAAATGGATGTTAAGACTGCATTTCTCAATGGTGATTTAGACGAAGAGGTCTATATGGAACAACCGGAAGGTTTTGTACTTCCAGGGAATGAGCACAAAGTGTGCAAATTGATAAGGTCATTGTATGGATTGAAACAAGCACCGAAACAATGGCATGAAAAGTTTGACACTTCCATTTTAAAGGATGGTTTTCGACATAATGGTACAGATAAGTGTGTATATTCCAAGTTTACAGACAAATATGGTGTCATTATTTGTTTGTACGTGGATGATATGCTCATCATCGGTACTAATATGGAAGGAGTGAATGAGACTAAGAAGTAATTAGCTTCACAATTCCAAATGAAAGATTTGGGTGAGGTAGATACTATCTTAGGGATTAAGGTGTCCAAACATAGTGGGGGTTTTGCTCTTTGTCAATCTCATTACATAAACAAAGTGTTGAACAAGTTCAAACACTTGGAGATTAAAGAAGCAAACACACCATTCGATGCCTCATACAAATTGACTGGACATACCGGTAGAGCGGTAGCTCAATTGGAATATGCTAGTGCAATTGGTAGTTTAATGTATGCTATGCATTGCACTAGACTGGATATTGCCTTTGCAGTATGTAAATTATCAAGGTATACTAGTAATCCTAGTATAGACCATGGAAGTCAATTGGGCGAGTACTTGGGTACTTGAAAAAGACTATGGATTATGGATTGTTCTATAGTAATTTTCCAGCCGTGTTAGAAGGTTATACTGATGCTAGTTGGATAACTAGTGTTGGTGATAACAAATCTACTACGGGTTGGATATTTACTTTGGGTGGTGGTGCTGTTTCTTGGGCTTCAAAGAAACAGACATGCATAACTCATTCTACAATGGAATCCGAATTCGTAGCGTTGGGTTCTGCAGGTAAAAAAGCGGAATGGCTGAGAAATCTATTGTTGGATATAGAGTTGTGGCCACAACCGATGCCAGCCATTTCTTTACACTGTGATAGCCAAGCAACGATGTCTAGAGCTTATAGTAAAATCTATAACGGAAAATCTAGACATGTCAGCCTTAGGCATGATTTTGTAAGGCAATTGATAACTGATGGTGTAATAGCTATTACGTACGTCAGATCCTGCAATAACCTGGCGGATCCGTTAACAAAGAGTCTATCAAAAGACTTGGTACAAAGTACTTCCTTAGGGATGGGATTAAGACGTATGTGATAAGTTCACTTGTGATAGAAACCCGACCTTGTCTAGCATACCACTAGCCAAAGGTTCAATGGGTAACAACAAGTCACAAAGTGAGGTATTAAAGCACTACGATTGATCTTTAAAGAATCGAGCCGCACGACATTGATCTTTAAAGAATTGGAATGTTAGTGTTGAAGGAGGGTGAGTGTTAAAACACTCTTAATGACGAATTAAGAGGAATTATCTTAATTGTCACCTATATGAACATAGGAAGTGGTGCCGCTTCGACATGCAATGATCGTGAAATGTTCATGAATACTAGGGGTAGCACAAGGCCATAAAGTGCGGTTTAAAATGGACTTCGGTTGAGAGTGTGGTTTCATGTGTATAATGTTTCCAGTTCTAACACATAGGAATCTGATTCAAGGCTTTTTAGCTATCATGATTTCGTTAGAACTTTGAAATGTTATACTAATAAGAGGTTCAAATCGAAAGATACTTCTTAGATGCATGAAATGTCGCAAGTTGCTTTACAAACTAAGTGGGGGATTGTTATAATAGTTTGTAAAGGCAATGGAACGAAGAATGGATGTTTGAGATCAAAGATGAAGGTGAAATAGTGTTGGAATAAGCAAGAATAGCTTGACTCATGACTTGGATCGATCCATGTATCAAATGGATAGATCTATGTGGCTTGAAAATGAAGTTAAGTATTCTGCCGGACATAGATCGATGACATCGATCGATCGATGCACATAGATCGATGACATCGATCGATCGATGCACATCGATCGATCGATCGATGTGTCCTGAGTGCAGAGTTCGATGTTGGACTGAGGACATTGATCGATCACATCGATCGATCGATGTCCTGACAGGTGTGACTTTTCATGAAAATTCACATCTTTTGCACCAAGAGACATGTCCAATCGCCATGCAACCTCCATCAACGACTTCTTGGAGTTTGAGAGCCTATAAATAGGCTATTATAACCCATTAGAAAGATGATCTTGCATTCTATATTGTTCAAGCATTCCATTTCCTTCTTTCTACACTAATACTCTCTTGCTCAAGAAAGTTCATAGTTTCTCGATCCTATTTGCTGAGGATTAGAGATAGTTGGTTGTTGTATCCTAGGAGGAAGTTTGCCTATAACCCTGCAGCATCGAGTGGGGGCAAATATTCCTTACGGAAAGTGTGTATACACGCCACAAGCCAAGTTACATTCTTCTTGCTCTCTTGTTGCAGTCTTGTTTCCTGCATTTTTATTAACAAAATATCACTGTTTCATAGTATGTCTTTGTTTGCACAAGAATGGTTAATACAAATGAAATTCATATATTTTGCTTATTCATGTGTACCATGTCATATATATATTTATCATGTCATTTCCAGATCTTTTGAGAGCAAAAGATCAAATCTTTGGTTTCGAGAGGTTCATTGTTTCAGTTTCTCAGAGTTTCGTAGAGGATGGAAATTAAGAGTTCAGCAGCCTCCTAGATTTATAAGATGTTGTCAGAACTCATTCAAAGAGCTCACTGTAAACCGAGTTTGTAACACAATACTCAATTGGGTCGGATTCAGGCCTTAGTCTTTCAGGCTCAGATAGCAGTACTACTCTTACTCCATGCGTGTCCCAACAAACATGCACCTTTCTAGAAATAATTATTCCAATATGAATACCAAATGAGCTACGTTTTCTAGTATCTTGTAATTTATACATCTTGGTCTACTTTAAGAAAGTCTCCATTAACAGACCAACATCAGAATTCTCTTAAGAGGATTTTAAAAGTGACTTCTATATTGTGAAACTTAATCCTATACGATGATCAACTATACCATTTTCTAACGTTATACAACTTAGACCCGTAATATATCCCAACTTTTTACACATCGTTATCGCTTGCTTTAAAAAGGCCAAACTTGGAGCGTGAAATCTCTCGTCTTAAGGCTTCTGTCCTTTAACTTCAAAGAGCATTGTGGAGAATGTAAAACAGGAGCGAAATCCCTCGCCCCAACCCTAAAAAGACCAAGCTTAACTTTATATGTAAAATGTTTATGTTGTAGAATATGTCATCTTTCACTTGTTCTTTCAATGTTCAACAATATGACATTATAGACCTTAGATGCTTAGGCTGACTGAGATTACACATCGTATGGTACATTAATCTGGTCATGTTGACAGAGTTACTTCGACTAAATTAATGATGTCCAATCATACAAACCTGATACCTTGTTGGCAAAAGGTTTAACTCAAAACCAAAAGCCCCCAACTAACCCAGCCTCAAAGAGCTGCGTGAAGGATGTAAATCAAGAGTCTAGCGGCAGCCACATAAAGGGTTAAAAAGATATCAGCAGAAGTACACTCTAAACATGAAAAATATATGTATCTTATCTTATGCCTTAGCTATACTATTATATAATTAGCAGAGGCAGTAGTTTGTGCTGACGACGTTCGGAAAAATCTTGCACGCTTTTTTCTTGGGATTTTTGGCCCCCTTACCATTATTCTTTATGATCCCACTCTATATCTTTAAAATATTTCATACATTTAATAGAGTTGTAACGTGACATAATTAAGAGACGCGTGTATCTTCCCAATTGGGATTTACGTCATTACCAAGTACAAGGGTTTCGTAAGGCTTCCTAGAAGAAAGTTGCGAGAAAATCCTGAAAAATACAGGTACAATATTTATGATTATGTTATCTGGAAATATAAAGACATTTCAGATACACTAGACTTTTGTATTTACGTAGGGTCTGGGGAGAGGTCGGATCACTTCGCAATATGATATACGGAGCCTTACTTTACAACTTAGTGTAAGAGACTGTTTCCGTAGCTCGAACCCGTGACCTCAAATTCACAAAACATCAACCTTACTATTTACTCCAAGGTCCGCTCTATCGTGCTATGGAAACATAAAAAATAAATTACGTGGTTCGATAATGTGCGTATGCATGAAGGAAGAAAGCAATGCAGCAAGGCTTATATAGCAGGGCCGCTGCACCCGCACCAATATTATAAGGTGTTACCTAGCCAACGGTCAAATCCTTGATCTTGCTTCATTAATTATACTACACACTATTGAAATTTTTCGATGATTTGATCTATCCACATGTGTATAACACAAAATTATATAATAATACATTAAAAAATCGTGTCATCTTACCCAACCGATTATCACATATAACTAAGGTTAGTTCACCTATGTATATACCGATGCTTTCAACTGCGATAATCCCCACGATGCATAAGATTTATGGTTGGTCTTCATATGACATAAGGTACGCGAATACTCTATATACTTTGCATGGTTAGCCATGATTATCAACATTTCTACAGTAGATTTGTGGGAAATAGTCGTGATCGATGTAAGGACACTTACACGAGTAACTTTGTCTTCAGTTATTATATCAAGACTTGGTTGGAAATAGATACAAGGATAGGGGGAAATTTTTTTGAATCTCAGACTTCAGAAACCTTTGTTGTATAGTAAATAAATCGAACGATATGTTTCAATGAATAGCCATAAGAACATATATATATATATATATATATATATATATATATATATATATATATATATTAGCCACACCCGTAAAGTTTTTACAGGTGATATAAATCAAACATTATGTTCCAGTAAATAGCTATAGGAACATATATATATGGGTCATTCACACAAACCCGAATCCAAATTTTCAGTAAGGATCAAAGGCACACCGACAACTGTAAATAATATAGAAACTAATTGACAATTGAGTCTACTGAAAGAAAAAATTAAGCGGTTAACACCTCAACACTGATGAAGATGTTAATAACATTACTACATTGGCTTCCGCCTATATCGGGTATGAAAGGTCGGATGTACGCAACCATATCCATGTGTTAGGTTGTTTCTCGATGAACCATACGATCAACTGCTATTTCAGCAATATAAGGAGCGCATCTAATTTAGTGAGTCACTGATGAAGATGTTCATAATAAACCCGAATGGTGGTCGAGTCCTAAATGCTTTACAGAAGCTTTGGCGTTGAAATTTGCATAATACTTTACTAGCAGAAACAAACTTGACACCAGCTGGGAGTACTTTAGGTGCTGTTATCAGATGTTCCTTTTGCTAATTTTCCATGTAAGTGATGACGGCACAGTAGATATTTTATTTTATTTTGTTTTCTATATAAAAAAAGTCATTCCAAAATTGTAAAAATGCTTAAAAAGCCATTATTAACGGTTAAGATAAGACGATCAACTTATATCTAGGTTCTATATAATGATCAATCGCAACATTTTTTAACTTTTCTTCTCGAAAACTCATGCAAAGCAGGAGTCTGACAACCTTTCTAACTTAGCAATATCATTATTTGTTACCTTGTGATGATTTACGTATGAATGATGTGTTGTCTTGGTTCATCTCTATTGCGATTTATTGCTTTGCGCAAATATGTGTGTGTGTGTGTGTATATATATATATAGACACACACACAGAGAGTTGAGAATGCTAAGCGTTTTGGTTACATAAAATTTATGTATCATATGTTCCTAGTGAGAAACTGAGTATCGGAGTGTAGGAAAACAAAATATGTGAAAGATTTTCCTGTGTATTCTCATTACGTTTGCTCATGTTTATACAAGACGTACAATCACTAATTAATCAAGGCAAATATTCAAGGCCCTGATTTGATGCTAATCATGCTAATTATGTGCAGGCTATTTAATTGATGCTAATTATGTGCATTCTATGTATAGCTAGTTTCCTATAAGAACTTTGACTATATCTATACATATCCAAACACGATTCCACCGTTACACCCCCCCTCAAGTTGGGAAGTGAAGATCCGTCACGCCCAACTTGGATAAATGGACATGAAACGCAGTTTTCCCAAGAGATTTAGTGAGTAGATCCGCGACTTGATCAGAAGAGCTTACGAAACGAGGATGAATAAAGCCGCGAGAAACTTCATCCCTAATGAAATGGCAGTCAACTTCAATATGCTTTGTGCGTTCGTGGAAAACCGGATTGTGAGCAATGTGCAAGGCTGACTGACTATCAGTAGAGACAGGAATAGGCTGTGAAATAGTGATGCCAAGAGAACGAAACAAACTGGCAAGCCACTTGAGCTCACAAACGAGAACCGCCACGGCACGGTATTCAGCCTCCGCAGAAGACCGGGAGACAGTTGGTTGTTTCTTTGTCTTCCAAGAAATAGGAGTATCACCTAAGTAAACCACATAAGCCGTGAGAGAGCGACGAGTTAAGGGGCAGGCTGCCCAATCTGCGTCACAGTAGCCATGCAAAGACAGAGACGAAGTGCTGCGAAAAAGAAGACCATGCGCAGGGTATGTTTTGAGATAGCGGACAACACGGATAGCTGCAGCCCAATGTGAAACTTGAGGATCATGCATAAATTGTGACAAAATGTGAACACTATAACACAGCTCGGGATGTGTAATGGTCAGATAGATAAGCCGACCAATGAGGCGTCGATACTGAGAGGGATCCGAATAAGGCTGACCTTTGACAGTGGCAAGCTGATGATTTTCTTCCATAGGAGTGGAAATAGGGCGAGCATCCAAGAGCCCACATTCGCCAACGAGATCAAGTGCGTATTTGCGTTGGCAAACGAAAATACCGGATGAACTGCGAGCAACCTCTAGGCCCAAAAAATATTTAAGGGGACCTAAGTCCTTCATATGAAAGCAACGGCCTAAGTATGTTTTGAATTGTAAAATAGCATCCGAACGGTTCCCTGCAATAACCAAATCATCCACATAGACCAGGACATAAAGAACATGTGTGGACGTATGCAAAGTGAACAAAGAATAATCAGAAACCGACTGAGTAAAACCATAAGTCGTGAGAGCAGTCGAGAGCTTGGCAAACCAACAGCGGGGCGCCTGACGAAGACCATAAAGAGATTTTTGTAAACGGCAAACGGAACCGGGAGAAGAGAAACCAGGTGGAGGGGTCATGTATACCTCTTCGGCTAAATCACCATGAAGGAAGGCATTACGAACGTCCATTTGATGAAGCTCGAAGCCTTTAATGGCGGCAACAGCGAGGAAGGCACGCACAGTGACCAACTTGACAGTAGGAGCAAATGTTTCGGAGAAATCAATACCAGCCTGCTGTCGATTACCATGAATAACCAACCTAGCTTTATAGCGTTCAATCGAGCCATCAGAACGATACTTAATGCGATAAACCCATTGACAGCTAATAGCTCGTTTACCCGGTGGCAAAGGAACGAGAGTCCATGTGCGATTGGCCTCTAGTGCATTAATTTCGTCTTGCATAGCAGCACGCCATTCGGGGTGGAGAATGGCTTCCTTAAAGTTTTTGGGTTCGGTATTAGAGGCAACAGCTGCAAGAAACGCCCTGTGTGGCAAGGAAAATTTGTGACAAGAAATGAATTTAGCTATATTAAAACTCGTACCTGAAGATGTGACGGATGAAGG
>AP025045.1:2000833-2152279 GCA_036186865.1 Eustoma russellianum
GATGTGACGGATGAAGGTGGAGCGAGCGGGGGGGCAGCATGTGCAGCATGAAGAATGTAATCAGTAAGATACGAAGGAGGCCGACGTTCTCGGCAGCCACGGCCAAGCGCAGGGACGACGGGTGCTGGAGCCGGTGGAGGATGCGGTGGAGAATCCGAGTATGGGTCCAGCACTGACTCAGAACCGTCCATGTCAGTATCATGAGGAGGTAAGTCGGGTAGAACAAGTTTAGGATCCACAGTAGGCGCAGGAGATGGTTCAGCAAAGGGAAACTTATTTTCCACAAATCGAATATTGCGAGTCGTAAAGAAAATGTTATTGTCCAAGTCATAAACATCCCACCCTTTCTTATGGTATGGATATCCTATAAAGATGCAACGACGAGCACGAGTGTCAAACTTGTGCTTGCGCACATCATCGTTGTAGACATAACACAAACAGCCAAAGGTGCGAATATTATCATATGAGGGCGGGGAGCCGAAAAGGAGTTCATAAGGAGTTTTGCCTTGAAGCAATGGAGACGGAAGACGATTAATCAAATAACATGCTGCCAAAATACATTCACCCCAAAATGTGATGGGTAGCGAAGCTTGAAAACGGAGAGCACGAGCCACATTGAGGATGTGACGATGCTTTCGTTCGACCCGTCCATTTTGTTGAGGAGTATAACGTATAGATGTCTGATGTACAATATCAGTTTCGTGAAAATATGAACTCAACACCTTAAACTCTGTGCCATTATCACTGCGAACAACTTTGACTTTCTTAGCTAGTTGTCTTTCGATCATAGAAATAAAATTTTGCAAAGTACGAGCAACTTGATCCTTGGTGCGCAAAAGATACACCCAAACACCACGTGAATGATCGTCAACAATGGTAAGAAAATATACTGCCCCACACGAAGCAGGAGTGGGATAAGGTCCCCATAGATCACAATGAATTATTTCAAGACTAGTCAAAGCATACGACGAACTAACTTGAAAAGGCTCCCGAGTTTGTTTTGCCTAACAACATATTTCACAATCATGAAAAGTACCAATATCCTTACATGAACGTTTAAAAATCAAACCCAGAATTTTGCCAGATGGATGACCGAGCCTTTGATGCCACAAGGATGCCGTATCTTTATCAACTGTGACGGCAGCATGTGTCTGCTGTTCTGGAAGCAAATAGTAGAGCCCCCCGGCTCGTTCACCCACTCCAATCAGCATCTTCAAAGTGCGGTCCTGAAGATAGCAAAATTCATTAGTGAAGGTCACCATATTCGAACTACCACGCAATAAGTGAGAAACAGAAAGCAAATTGCAATGCAAGCCAGGAACAAGTAGAACATCTGAGAGCGTTAGGTGTGCACCAAGCACAACCGTGCCCACATGCGTGGCACTAATAGTCACCCCATCGGGCAGCCTTACCATGGACGTTGTGGAAGCAAGTGAAGAAAATAATGTACTGTCACCTGTCATATGAGTTGTAGCCCCGGAATCAATGATCCACAAGTTCTTACCATTCAAGCGAGGATTGGAATCCACCTTGTGAGTCTGAACGGCATTCATCAAGGCTGACCACTGAGAAGGGGTAAAGCCGGAGGACGGTTGATAGCCATCGGGCATGGGTGCCTCCTGGACAGCATGCGCGCGTGCCAACGCAGGCTTATTCTGCTTGCGTTTAGACGAGTCAGTCCGACCCTGGCCTTGTCCGCGGCCTCTCTCACCCCACCAATCAGGATATCCAATGAGTTGAAAACAGGAGGTTATTAAATGTCCTGATTTCTTGCAATGTGCACACAAGACAGAAGATTGGTCATGGGAGGACGGTGGCACGTTAGCTGCAACAGCAAAAGCCATGGCATCCGGCTTTCCTTCTCGATCCCTCGCAATCATGCCTAGAGTCTCCTCTTGAATAACGAGTTGATATGCCCTGTTCAAACTGGGCAGCGGATCAGTATTCAATATGTTGGTACGAACAGATTTAAAGATTACCTCGTCTAGTCCCATCAAGAATTGATGAAGACGTTCCTCATTTTGTTTCTTAGTCAATGTCGAAGAAACACCACACGTGCACCCAGCACAAGAGCAAACGGGAGGTTGATCGAAGTCCTGCAACTCATCCCAAAGTTTCTTCAAACGGCCAAAGTAATTTGCCACCGACTGACCATTTTGTTTGCAATTCGCCAAATCTGATTTGATCTGGTGAATGCCTGGTCCATTGGTTACCGCAAAACGCTGCTGTAAGTCATCCCATAGGTCCTTCGCATTTTCAACATAGGATATTGTTGAACACAACTCCGGTTCAATGGTGTTACAAATCCAAGCAACCACCATAGAATTGACAGTATACCAATCCTCCATTTCTGGAGATTCGGCCGGTGGTGGCTTGATGCTGCCATCCACGAAACCAAATTTTCGCCTTGCACGCAATGACCCCCGAATGGCACGGGACCATTCGTCATAGTTAGGTCCTTTCAATTGTACCAGAGTAATTACCTGTCCAGGATGATCACTCGAGTACAGATCATAGGGTGAAGCCACCCTTCGGTTTGTCGAGGCCGATGCAGCAGCAGCAACTGCGACATTCGATTGTCCATCGGCCATGTTTCGGTGTTTTTAGAAAATTTTCAAGAGCGTCTCAAGCTCTGATACCATGTAGGAAAACAAAATATGTGAAAGATTTTCCTGTGTATTCTCATTACGTTTGCTCATGTTTATACAAGACGTACAATCACTAATTAATCAAGGCAAATATTCAAGGCCCTGATTTGATGCTAATCATGCTAATTATGTGCAGGCTATTTAATTGATGCTAATTATGTGCATTCTATGTATAGCTAGTTTCCTATAAGAACTTTGACTATATCTATACATATCCAAACACGATTCCACCGTTACACGGAGTTAGAATTCCATTTCCTTGGTGTGTTTGTAAAAAAAAAAAAGTTAATAATAATTGGAAAAGCGAGTGATGAGTAATGGTGTACAAAATGATTAGATAATACCTGAATCAGCTGGATATTTCACCGGATTTCTTCAGGAAAAGATGTAAAATATTTTTTTAAGGATAAGTAATTAGCATAATTTCCGTCATAGGTAGTATGAATAGGAAACCAGAATGACAATATGTCAGCTAGAAGAAATATTTTGGCAATATACCTTACGCAAACTACCTCATTGATATCAAAAGAGAATCCAAAGTTACACACATATACATACATATGTCTGTATATATATATATGTGTGTGTACTTTTTAATTTTTATCATAGTTTAAATATCCTGGAATCTCCTCAATTATTTGGTCAATAGAAGAATTTTTTTTTCTCACGACATATAGACGTGACGTTAACACGATCATGTCCAAAAATTCAAAAACGAATCTTACAAAAAAATAACAAGGACAGATTATCTCATCAATTTTATGATTTTATTTTCAAGAATAATGAAATTTGAATGAAATAAAGTTTTGTTTCTTTTATTAATGAATGTAAAAAGTTGATGGAACCAACTCACCATCGTACCGACCATGTGGAATTCTGATCTAGGAGGCTACCAAAATCAAAGGTGTGATAAGTCAAACCTATGACGAAGACCAAATTATGAACTATAAACAACAACAACAAACATACTCAGTATATTATAACGATAGCAAAAGCTCGGAATCAACAATTAAAAATGTGGCGACAATTTTAGGGAAATTTGAAAAATTAAATGAGAGTGAAGTAGCATTAGATGT
The DNA here is from genome assembly GCA_036186865.1 of Eustoma russellianum. NCBI lineage: Eukaryota > Viridiplantae > Streptophyta > Magnoliopsida > Gentianales > Gentianaceae > Eustoma > Eustoma russellianum. Next base: position 2,004,558 of record AP025045.1, read on the forward strand.
CAAGTTGACGTCTAAAAATTCACATCCTTGTCTATATATATATGTTCGACGTATAGTATAAAAAAAAAAGAAATATTTCAAATAAGAAATATCGATTGCTTAATTAAAATGAAATTAAGCATTCGAGAATCAGAGGTATAATCCTAGTTGTTGGCTATTATTTAGGACACGTGAAAAGCTCAGAATCTTTTTACAACGATAACAATAACAATAAGAAGAATATAAATAATTATAACAATAACTTAGGTGGATACAGCCCACTAGCTGAAGCCTACGTACACAATATATGATAACAGCTTTTATCATATCACCCACAAAAAAAAAAGGATAAACAAATAAAAAGGAAGAGTAATATTAATACACAAGACATCCAACTTATAATGGACGATCTTGTACAGCAACAGGTTACTAGTGGAGTTGTACAAGTTGAGATGGATAATGTAGTTTGGGCATTACGAATCGATTCAGATATGAGGAGGCCAACGGTAAAGTAAAATATGGGGCATCCAATCACGTGCCGCTACCTGTGCAAATTGGTCTTTTTTTTAAAAAAAATAAAATAAACAGCTGACCAGTTTGTACACGTGGTGGCGCATGATTGGAGGCATCATATTTTGCCTCACCATTGGCATCCTCATATCTGAACCCAATACAAACCCCTAAACAAGCTGGACTATGCGTGAATTGTGCCTATTTGATTAGCAAAAATATTTAGTTCAATACAGCAACTGGTAAGATCGCTGTTCTGAGACCTTGAGGTTACAGATTCGAGGCCCGGAAACAGCATATTGCATAAAGTATAAGGTAAGACCGTGTACATCAGATTGCGAAACGATCTGCCCTCCCTCAAGACTTGCACAAACGCGAGAGCTCAGTGCACCGATTTTCTTTTAGAATTAAATTCAAACTTAAGTATGGTTATTTGAAAAAATAACTAGTGAAGTCGATCTTGAACTTGCAAATTGAATTATCAAAGAGACAATCGAGTTTTAAATCTGGAAAATTCAAGATCTAAACATATGGAAATTTAATTAGTCTGCCCCAAAACATTAATACTGTATTATATTACACAAGTCAAACTCATTGCACCAGTTAAAAGAAGTAGCCAGAGTAACTCAGTAGGTAACTAGGGTAGATCCCATGAGAGTTTTCAAAACAGAATGGGCAGATACAATATTATATATGTATTTACTCCCCATATTTATTGAGGGAAATTTCAATGTACACACCCATGTCATCGTCTCATCGTTGTCCTTTCGCAACTTGCAAGGTCACATTCAAACCATAAAGTCTGAGATTTATTAAGGGTGTTTTTTTCCCCCTTCTATCTCTTATTTTTGTATTGTGATTCTGCATACAAAATCATGGTGTATGTCATAACTTTGGATCAAAAAAATTTGGCACGTTATAGTTTATGCTGGTTTTCGTTTAAAACTCACTTCATTTCTTGTGTGGCGGTATATTGATAAATATTTGTCACAATAAAATTGATGTTGCTTCGTTTGGTTCGCACTTAGGTATCGAAATAAGAATCGGAGTAGACGGAATCGAAATAGGTATGACAATGTATATGTTTGACAATATATGGATCTGGACGTAAAAGTCATATTTGTTTGGTATTGAAGTGAAATGGGTATAATTGTCATTGATGGTGTTTGGAATGTATCAGAATTGAAATGGGTATCGAATGTGGACCGCTAGAAAATTGGCCGAAAAAATTTGATCGGCGGAATTGTGATCAGCCGGCGGACGACGGCGTTGACCGACAGGGGTGTTTGACCGGCTTGTTGACCATTAGGGGTGGGTTGAGGGTGATCAAGCTTGAAACGCATACTCCCCATATTATACCCTCATATTGAAAGACAAGGTGAGCTAGTATATCAAAAAAACGATATTCATTACTAAATACTCAGATATCAATTCAAAACTCATACCCTCCAATCCGAAACTCATACCTCCAATTTTAACAACCAAACGTGTATAAGTTTGGAGGACTGTAGAAAATCAAATATGCAAAAGATTTTCTTGTCCTTCTCATCAAACAAAATGCAAACATATACAACCGTGTGCATGCCTTGCATGCTTTAAGTGTGTCCTAATTTCTTGCTAATCCTTGACCACTAATTATGCTATCCATATACAACACCCAATATTCTTCCACCAATCTTGCTAATCATGTACAACTAACATTCTAGTCATATCTACAATAAATGATAGGCATATTTACAATAAATGATAGAATATAGGAATATTCCGTTATACCCCCCCCCCCCCTCAAGTTGGACGGTGAAGATCAGTCACGCCCAACTTGGAGAAGTGTGTTCGAAACGGACCGGTGCCAAGAGCCTTGGTGAGAAGATCAGCGACCTGATCTGTTGAGGAGACGAAATGAGGTTGAATGAAGCCACGAGTAACTTCATCACGAATAAAATGACAGTCCACCTCTATGTGTTTAGTGCGTTCGTGCAAAACTGGGTTGCGTGCAATATGTAACGCTGATTGGCTATCCGTGAATATGTTGATTGGAAGGGGAAGATGTACACCCAAATTGCGTAGCAAACCGTGCAACCATTTTAGCTCGCAGAGAAGTGCCGCCATGGCGCGATATTCAGCTTCAGCCGAGGAATGAGACACTGTGGGTTGCTTCTTTGTCTTCCACGAAATGGGGGAGTCGCCTAAGTAAACAACATAGGCAGAAAGAGAACGGCGAGTCAACGGGCAGGCTGCCCAATCCGCATCGCAGTAGCCACGTAAATGTAAGGAAGCAGTGGAGGGAAAAAGAAGTCCATGAGCAGGAGAGGACTTGAGATAGCGAACAACACGAACAGCTGCGTCCCAATGAGGAACTTGTGGATCCTGCATAAACTGAGACAATATGTGTACACTGTAACACAATTCCGGACGAGTGATAGTGAGATAGATTAGACGTCCAACTAGTCGGCGATACTGAGAAGGGTCCGAATAAGGTTGAGCTTTAACCGCACCAAGTTGGTGATTTTCAAGAGACTGATTGAACGAAGCCATAGGTTGTAAGAGCGGTTGAGAGTTTAGCAAACCAACACCGGGGTGCCTGGCGTAGGCCATAAAGAGACTTTTGAAGACGACAAACATGACCCTTAGCGTGTGAATAGAAACCGGGTGGAAGAGACATGTAGACCTCTTCAGCAAGATCGCCATGCAAAAAGGCATTGCTAACGTCCATTTAATGAAGTTCAAAGCCCTTAACTGCGGCCACGGCTAAAAATGCTCGAACGGTGACCAATTTAACAGTAGGGGCGAAAGTTTCAGAAAAATCAATACCTTCCAACTGGCGATTGCCATGAATGACTAAGCGAGCTTTGTGTCGCTCAATAGACCCATCTGAACGGTATTTGATACGAAAAACCCATTGACACCCAATGGCTCTTTTACCTCGAGGAAGAGGGACAAGCCGCCATGTATTATTATCCTCCAAGGCGCGAATTTCATCGGACATAGCTGCACGCCATGCAGGATGAATGACTGCCTCTTTGTATGATTTGGGTTCAGAAGCGGAGGTGACAGCCGCTAAGAAGGCCCTGTGAGACATGGAGAACTTATGACATGGAAGGAAATTTTGCTATATTAAGAACGTTACCTGAAGAGGTGATGGGTGGACATGAAGCTTCCGGGGGGTGTGTCTGCACAGTGTGGAGCACATAATCCTGCAACCTGTTGGGAAGGCGACGAATACGATGACCACGGCCCAGTTCGAACGAAGCAGGAGGATTGTCAGGAGGTGGATCATTGGCAGGAAGGTCAGACACATGAGGGGAAGAATCGGCTGGGGTGTCAGAGGCGGCATGTGGAGGTTCAATTGGATCGTCGAAGGGAATGGGGTCAGCGTGGTGTGGACGGGTTTGGGAAATATGGGTGGTAAAAGGAAATTCATGCTCCATAAATTTGACATTACGAGTAGTGAACATGGTTTTAGTATCCAAGTCATACACATCCCAACCCTTTTTGTTGTATGGGTATCCTTGCAAAACTGTTTATCAAAAAGCAAACCCATAATTTTTCCGGAAGGATGTCCAAGTCTTCGATGCCACAATTCCGAGCAATTTTCAGCAATCACAACCGCAGCCTTGGTTTGCGGTTCTGCCAGCAGATAGTACAGCCCCCCGGCTTGTTCACCCACTCCAGTCACCATCTTCAAAGTGCGGTCCTGAAGATAGCAAAATTCATTAGTAAAAATCACCGTATTTTTACTTCCACGTAACAACTGAGAAACAGACAATAAACTGCAATGTAATCCTGGAACGAACAAGACATTGTAAAGAGTCAATTGTCCCCCAAGATTAACCATGCCAAGATGTGTGGCACTAGTGCAAGAACCATCCGGTAACCTTACCACGGACTGCGTAGGGACAAGAGAGCCAAACAAGGTTTGATCCCCTGTCATATGTTGAGAGGCACCAGAGTCAATTATCCAAAAATTCTTACCATTTAGGCGAGGATTTGAGTCCACCTTATGAGCATTGAAGGCAGTCATCAATGCGTTCCATTGAGAGGGAGTGAATCCAGACGTTGGTTGATACACATCCTGTGGTGATGTCTCAACCGCAGGTTCAATTTGAACTGCATTTGCAACTGCTTTGTGCGCGTTGCCTCCCTTGCGTTTGGATATCGGACGTCCCCTTCCCTCTCCTTGCGCCCACCACTCTGGATAGCCGATAAGCTTGAAACAAGAGGTCACAACATGACCAGGTTTCTTGCAGTTAGTGCAAACCTCCTCATTCTGGTTCTTGGACAATTTCATCGCGGGTGCCTTCATAACAAAGGCCATCGGTTCTGCCTTTTCTTCGCGTCCGCGTGATATAGTTCCCAATGTCTCTTCTTGAATTATAAGTTGATAAGCCCTGTTCAAGCTAGGCAGCGGATCAGTATTTAAGATGGAGGTACGAACAGATTTAAACATTACCTCATCCAGTCCCATCAAGAATTGATGAAGACGTTCCTCATTTTGCCTCTTCGTCAGTGTTGATGAAATGGCACAAGTGCAGCCATTGCAGGAACACACGGGGGGTTGATCAAAATCTCTCAACTCATCCCAAAGTTTCTTCAAACGACCAAAGTAATTTGCTACTGGCTGACCATTCTGCTTACAGTTTGCCAGATCAGACTTGATTTGGTGTATTCTTGGGCCATTGGTGACAGCAAATCTTTGTTGTAAGTCGTCCCAAAGATCCTTGGCATTTTCGACATAGGATATTGTCGAACACAACTCCGGCTCAATGGTGTTCCGGATCCAAGCAACCACCATAGAGTTGACAGTACACCAATCTTTCATGTCTGGAGAGTCAGCCTGTGGCGGCTTAATACTTCCATCCACAAAGCCGACTTTCCGTCGTGCACGCAAGGATCCCCGAATGGCACGAGACCATTCGTCATAATTTGGTCCTTTCAACTGGACCAAAGTAATCACCTGTCCAGGATGATCACTCGAGTATAGATCATAGGGCGAGATCACCCTTCGATTTGTCGAAGCCGATGCAGCTACAGCTGCGACAGTAGATTGTCCATCAGCCATCTCGTTGTTCAGGAAATAATTTCTAGAGCGTTTTTCGCTCTGATACCATGTAGAAAATCAAATATGCAAAAGATTTTCTTGTCCTTCTCATCAAACAAAACGCAAACATATACAACCGTGTGCATGCCTTGCATGCTTTAAGTGTGTCCTAATTTCTTGCTAATCCTTGACCACTAATTATGCTATCCATATACAACACCCAATATTCTTCCACCAATCTTGCTAATCATGTACAACTAACATTCTAGTCATATCTACAATAAATGATAGGCATATTTACAATAAATGATAGAATATAGGAATATTCCGTTATAAGGACCTTAATGAAAACCCCCCAACTACACACCCCCTAAAATAACTAAGGAATTGACAATGGGAACGGTATGTGGTTGTGAAGCTTCTTGTGTAGAATAACTTGGTGCCCTACCGCCAATTATGTCACATATTTTGAAGTGGTCTAGTTCCTTTGAAAGTTAGGTGCCATGTTATAAACACAACCACCCTGTTTATATGACATCTGTCGTATATCTCATTAATCTAGGAATGACAAACTGAAATAAAATTAATGAATTTGTGCACTAGTCTTTTCCTCTAGTTTTGATGTGTTAATGAATCCAGAAATTGGCGGAGGAGGTCAGTAAAGCTAGCTTTCTTTACATTTATTACCTCATTAGACATTCTTATTTGTAAATTATCCTAGGAAAAAAGGAAGACGAACCTTGAAACAATTGATAAGAGTGCCGTTTTGTAATCTTGAAGTCACGGCCGCGAAAATAACTTCTTACATAAAATGTAAAGTAAAACTACGTACGTCATATCGCAAAATGATCAGACCCCTTCTCAGATCCTACTCAAACACGGAAGTTTATTACACCGGAAACGTACTTTGATAAAGAAAAAAAGGAACCTTCCGAATAATGTTATCAAACAGAGAGAGAAAAAAAGGCCAGGACGGGTTAGGCATAGTGAAGTTCAAAAGTGTAGTAACCTCAAAAAAAAAAAAAGTTCAAAAGTGTAGTCCCAGTCACATAAGACTCGGGGGAAGAAAAAGAGCTCTTTCCATCAGTAATTAAATTACACACATTTGCTTTGTACAGACCAGCAAACAAGCATCTCAATCTCTCTCTTGTCCTGTTAGCTATATAATACAGCAAACCTCACAAATCAAGTCCCTTCACATAATTATCCTGGGAAAACCAACTCTCCAAAGAACCCTGGCATCATCTGACCTAGCGTGACACCGGCTGTAAAGGAGGCCATGCAATCTTGTCATCGTCTGTGTATCCATTTATTAGGAAGTCCATACAATTCTTCCTGCAACCATGATTATAAGGGTTGCGGAACCGCCCATCTGGTCCGCGAAGATAACCATATCGCATAGCATTTGCCAGTTCATTTGTCGTAACATTCCGTGCAATCTTCAAAAATGTAGAATTCATCATCAGAACTCAACATAGTGAACCAAAGAGACCACAGAAAGTATCATCAACTATCGTTGCCGGACTAGATAAGTCAGATGATACAGATCATCTCTCGAAGGAGAGAGGAGGGGGGGGGGGGGTTGGGGTTGAAAAGATTCTACCTAATAATAAATAATCATCCCAAAGATCAACCATTGAGACGAATGAGGAGGGGGAAGGATCACTAACAGGAAATACACATAATGTCTTCATCCAAACTACATTTCACCAATCAGGAGAAGCAGAATAACAAAGATTAAGAAATCCAGTTACACGAGAGTGAGAGGGAGAAATAGAGGTGGGGCAAGGGAAGAAAATGGAATGAGAAGGCAGGAATTCTTACTTGTGATGCTTGCACAATAAATAAAGTTCCGACAGCTAACAGAATAGCCGAGTCCATCACCAGAAAAGCAACAGCACCAGGATGCTTGAAGATGACATGGCGAATCCAAGTTCGCTCTTGCAACACAGGAATTGAGGTCCACAATCCTACCAAACTGAATGGTCATTATATACTCCACACATAGCTCAACAAACATCAGGTTAAGAAAATAATAGATAAAAGCTAAAGGTTGGGTTAAAGTTAGAACAATAATTAACTAACTTCAGTAGCATCACATACTTTGAACAGCAACGCTGCCACCAACTAACGATGTCAATGTCCCCAGCAAGACAAAAACAAAAAAGTCGCGTTTATTCCTCTGCAAAGCACGCAATATTAGATTGAAGATAAAATTACGAAAGCATCATATTGAAAATTCCTCTGCAAAGCACGCAATATTAGATTGAAGATAAAATTACGAAAGCATCATATTGAAAACTAAGTAATCAAACGCTCTCATTAGGCCAATATTAAAGCATTACAGCATGATAAGAGGGCGATGAAAAAGTAAAGCATTTTGGTGAAAGAGACAGCAGTGTATCCCTGTGAAGGTGCACACTACTGCAGCTATTCCAGAAACCAGTAGAGGAACATTTAAGAAAGTGCAGGCAAGGACCAAAAGTTTGATGAGGCCAGGAGCTAAAAGGTACTAGAAATTCCAGAAGGCTGGGAACCATGAGTTGATTGTTAGTTTGAAACTGACTATAGCCTGGATAAGACTACTTTGCTATCAAAAACAACATAAAGAGGCTGTTTAGTAATTCCTGGCTTGGAAGATGGGCAAAAATCAGCAAGCTGGCAGATGCTAATTCGCTACTGGGATCTCTAAAATCACCATCATGTTATACCTTGCCCACACAATTTGAAACCCAGGGGCAGTGATGGTCAAACTGTTCTACACAATGATTACAAGTTGGACAATGCTTGGAGCGGACAGGCCTTATTATCTGAAAATAAACCAGAAACTACATTAGATAAAAGTGCAACAAATTTAAGACACATGCAAACATCTCAAATTTGGACATTGGAAATTTGCAAGGGAAAGATGTTCATCTACACATAAGTTATGAACAGGATAAACTTCATGAGAAACCTTGCAAGTGGGGCAAAGCTGAGACCAGTTTCCCGTCCAAACTGGGGAATTATTGAGATCAATGTTTAGCAAAGGATCCTGGATAGTAAAGTCACCTCATCAATGATAAGAAAAGATTCAGAGGTCCATCATACGCATGTAGAAAGAAAAGCCGCAACATAAACTAATGCAAAATAAGTACCTCTGCATCAGAATTACCCGCCGTCCCTGTCATTATATAACCAGGATCTTTACTGCAAAACGGACATGGGAATCATCAAGAACTACCAGCAAAGGGTGACGATCATAATCAAGAAAAAGAGAGATAGCTCATAAATAGTACTCGTTGGTTAAACTATAAAAATGAAGAGGAGACTCAAACACATAAGAGTCATACTACATGATCAACCGAGGCAATCCACAATGTGAAGTCATGGTATGCCATTAGACAAACTAAGATAAAAGTCTGCTCTATTTTCAGTTCCCAATGCTCGAAGTGTCAAGGTCTCCTTATCCAAGAGGAGAGAAGACACAATGTAAAGGACTTAAAAGCAACCTAGATGAGCCTCAGAATTTTTTCCCCAGAGATGAGAACAACCACCATCGTCACAACAATGCATAACCACGGTGGCTTTCCACTAGGTACTGGATGAGAACCACTGTTAGTCACTCTACTTCAACAGAACAATGAAACATGGCCAACCTTCACCTTTAAATTCATCAGATCCTCATTAAACCCGGTAGAAATCGTTTTTTATTGGGGTGGGTGGGGTGGGGGTGACTTGCAGAATCATCCAACACCCGGCAACCCTCCATTTCTCATCTGTCAGCCTGTCCAAACCCCGTAGAAATTGGTTGTTTATGACAAAAGTCTTGCAGAAAATTATCCATTACAATAAAGCAACAAAAGTTCATACCAGCAGTTAAAGAATTGCCACTGCACTTAACTGCCGGAGATGAACCCTCTCCAGAAGTACCAAATAGTCAAGAACTTACACAAACATTCACACAAACCAAGTTAGAAAAGTTTAGGCACAAACAAACAGGGCCTTTTGGTTTAACAAATGTGTCTGAAAGATCAATAAATTCTTAAAAAAGTCAGTATGATATAATTGTGACAACCCTCAGTACACAAAAATATTATACCACGTAAGTGAAGATAACATTAATCCTGAACAGAATGGTTCATACTCGTCCGACAAATTTCTAATTCATCAAATAGCTTGAAAACCAAAAACTAAAAGTGTTTCCTTACGCTCATGTCAAAGGTTTCCGCATGACAAGCTACCTAGATTTGAAACCTAAATGTCATGTCCAATAAAAGAGGAAACTGCAACAAAAGAATATGCACTCTACCAGTTTTACACCCAAAAAAAAAAAAAAATGAAACACACCTGCTACAGCGAACGAGCACCACGAGTGCGGCAACAGCAAGAGAAACACCAGTCCACCCCCAAAGCCCAACAGTGGCAGTAACCTTCATAAGGTTGGGAGCTAGCACAAATACATAGGTATAATAAAGATTAGAAAGGTGGCTTTTCAAAAATTCTCTAATTAAATCATCAAAGGTAATAGCTTTACCCACCAAGAATGACAGAATTGATGAACAGAATAACATTAATCACTACAATGGAGAATAATATTGGAGCATAACCAGTAGTTCCGCCTTTCCCAGAACAAACTTTGTCTTGCCAGCGGTTACTTTGCATACGCTGGGCGTTACTCTGCAATATGTCCACCTTATAGATTTCAGAGAGGAAAACAGCTTGTACATGCAGCAGAACAAAGGCGAGGAATGATAAATAGAGGGCCACTATGCTTGGCCTTACCGGTGGATTCTACTAAACAGCTAAACACTTCTAATAAACTCGCAAAATATAGATAATATATGCCGTTCTGGGTGGAATAACGGAACAATTTCTTGTAAACTATTGCAATCTTAGACCACAATATGTTTACTACTACTTAACCACTAGAAACCTAAAGACATCCCATCTTCAGAGACGAGGTCAAAAGTATACTCAAAGAAATCACCATTCACCTGGACATGGAGAGGAAATGTGGTCAGATCAACTTGATAAAGCCATATCACACTCTCAGCAATAAACTTCCACCACTAGATTCAGTTCACACATCAGGCATCACCCCAGATGCAATGCAGAGAATCCTGACCAAAACTAAAAGAAAGGGGGAAAAAAAGTTTGCTACTACTATTTTTTTTTACTTACTACTTTATTTTGTTCATATGCTTGTTAAGAAAATTACGGAAAGTAACAGATTTTTGCCTCAATGACAACTAAATCACAAGCCAAGCCCTGTAGTTTAAATGAGAGAGACAAGAAGTACACAATGAAGCGTGTAATGCAATATTTCAAAACCTTCAAAAACTTGTCGATCTATCAAGAAAATCTCTATTTTCTTCTCCTCTAAACTGTCAAAAGATACCAGTACAAAGTTACCTACAAGTAAATGACCAATAGACCGATGACCTTTATCAAATGCAAGCTGCACAGGAGTAAATCCAGCCTTATCTTTCACAGAAAATTCCTGCTTGGTACCTGCATTAGCAAGGACAATGCACGCTTCCACGTGTCCTCTTAATGCAGCCCAGTGTAGAGGTGTACAACCTATTAAACACTTGAAAGGATACTATTGTTAGAACTCTTATAACAAGTGCCAGGCAACTCCACAAATTCAATTGTCCAGATATTCATCACAATTTCAGCAGTATCTCAGTCTCGTGCTCCATGCATGACAATCTCTATCCTTGCTGTATCTAGGACCATGAGTTTATTATCTAATAGACACTGAAATTGGTTTAACTTTTGATGTCATTTTCCCATACTAGATCACTAAAGTCCCAAACAAGGTCAAGCTTAAAGGCCACTGGGCCTACATGCAGAAGAATAAACATATCCCCTATTCTTACTATTTCAAAAGAAAAAATTTTTGAAGACACGCTTTTGACCCAATTGTGGCTGTATAAGTAGCTATCTTTACACACATGTAGCAATCTATAAACATGAAAACTTCATGTGCAAGTGGGCAAAATAGGGATAACCAAAAAGTCCCACCCAAGTTTCGTCCAATACACAATTGAACGAAAGTTAACAGCTGACTACAAAATTATTCCAACCCAAGAAGAATCTAAATATCGAATCGTTTGAAAAAAAAAAAGTTATTATGCTATGACATGGGAATACCTTCTTTGTCTTGTCTGCCAGAGTACGCATCTCTAAATAGCAACAATCTAATTGTATCAGCAAATCCCTTGTAAGCAGCCCTATATAAGATTGAAACACATTGAATGTAAACTTGAACGTTTTTTCTCTGTCATTCTCTCCTAATTTATCCAGTACTAAGCAGAACAGAAGCAACCAGTGTGAGAAGAATGACAGATAAAGACACAACAAAATAATCAAATCAAGATTGAAATTCACAGACCAAAAGAAAAGACAACCAGAGATAAGAACAGCATGGATTTGAAGATCAGCATTTTCCCAAGCAGCACCCTCTATTCACTACAACAACAACAACATTACTCCATTGCCTTAGAGGCTTCCGCCTATGGCGTAGTATGGAGGGGTCGGATGTACGCAACCATATTCATGTGTTAAAAACATACAGAGTTGTTTCCCAATGACCCATAATGAAAATTGCGTCAAGATGTGTCGATCAACTGCTACTTCACAATATAAGAAGCGCAGCCAATTTAATGAGTCATTTTGCTTTATTCCATCATATTCCAAAGTCAATTTAATGAAAATACCCTCTATTCACTAATTTGAAGTAAATAATCAAGCGAAAAATGAGCATGTCTTTGTCATCAAGAGAAATGAACACGAGCAAGCAGTTACCAATAAATTCATAAAGTCTAATTCACTTCTTAGACAGACCAACGATACAATAAAACTCACTTGAAAATTGCATTCACCATTATTAAGGACTTCTCCTGATATTTCCACAACCTAAACTAGACTATCTGAAAATGGAAAGGATAAGTGCCAGCATATTGTTACATATGGTAGGATATCAACTACTTCAGCATGACATCATAAACTCAAACTTAGAACGTACTCCTAAGGTCCATGGAGAGACGCATGTAAATAAAAGGCAACCATACCTTCAGCAAGCATTGAACTTGGCGGAATTTTCAAACAAAAACCTGCGTGCTTAGCCTTCTCAGTAGCTCATATTTATCGAGCTCTGGAGTGAGTCTCAAGCTCCATTTGTTTGAATGTTATTTAGGCTCAAATTTTTCTTGTAAGCACATTATCCATATTGATTGAGCTCTTAAATTCATTTATTACCATTGTCAAATACTGAGAATTTATACAACAAAGTCACTTCATTAAAAATAAAATAAAAAACAATTAACAAAAAAAAAAGGTATTATTATACAATCGAACATAGAACATGAAATATTAAGATAGCTTCCTTGCGTGCTTCAAAGCTGAATATTACAATTTTTAAATTCAAGCTCGAAAATGAAAACCCAAAACGTTCACTAACTTAATAATTTGCAGGATTCAAGACAAAAATGAGATACAGAAGATTTAACAAGCATACCAATGAAGGGGGCTCCTTCCATCATTATCTGGCACATCAAATTCAGCATGGTACTTCACAATAACGTGATACAAAAATGATGTTTGTCCATATTGAGCAGCAACGTGGACTGCCTGTCGTAAAAATACTTCAATTTCAAAACAAGGTAGCTCAATACACAGGACCCAAAAATTCAATCAGAAACTAGCAGGAAAATGCTAAAATCTCCACGTACAAACAAGACCAGCATAGGCAGAATTATTCACAAACTTCAATCCACCACTCTGTTGAAGAATGCAATATTCTTGGAGGTCTAATCGAAAGCAGAATTGTTAAGAAAATAATGATTGGTCACATAAGCCTCGAATAAAGACTCAAACTTGATCCAAGGATTATAATTGGAAAAGACAAAGCTCAACATCACCAGTACCTTCATCTTTCTAAAATTAGTAAATACTCTAAAAGGTCACTTTGTGTCAATAACATCCCTATATCCAGTTTTCTAAATCAATTTCAGTGATAGCTATCCTGAACAGGAAGTGAACTAAGTTGCAAAATTATGGGTGCAAGCTCTCAATACTTCAGAGATGATAGCCAGTTGACTCAGAAAGAAACTTCAGCCAGTGCCTTATCAATATAAAGGGACTTGATATCATCAAGCTAATACAAGTATGTGCTTAAAAGATACCAATCGTAGGGCCACACTTTCGATAAGTAGAAAATAGGCAGCACAAAGCCTTAATCACAATGCCAATTTACATGTTATTAAAAGAAATACCCGATAACCATTATTGTCGACTGCCTCCACACGCGCCCCGTTTTGCAACAGAACATCAGCAGCCGCAATCGAACCTCTGACAGCAGCCCAATGCAATGAAGTTTGACCAACATTGTCTGACGCATTTACATCACCACCACGCTTTACCAACCAAGAACAAGCGGAAGTAACAATCATCATAAACAACAAGACAGAAGAATTATGCTATGCACTAAAATCCAAATACATCAAAAAGGGAAGGAAAAAACCTCAATAAGATACTGCACGATGTCAGCAAAATTGTTGAGAGCAGCCCATTGCAAGGGATAATACCCATTCCCATCGGGTTGGGCAACTGAAGCGCCGTCAATCTCAACGAACTTGCGGAGTTTCTGAAAATCACCATAAGCAGAAGCTGAATATACATCAGTAATTGCAATCTCGTTAGGAATCTGAGGAGGATTAGCGATTTTCTGATCGTTGGTGTCCGGTACAATTTCGATCTCAGATGAAGCCATTTAAATTAGTCGGATGCTAAATTATTAACATCCGAGATATGAGTTAAGGAGGAACTGATGAATTTTCGGAGTTTAGGGTTTATAAACTTGCTGCGGAAGTTGCTAGATTTTGGAACAAGATTCACGACTCTGGCGGCGGTGTCGGGTGGTTGAACTAGTTACAACGTCGCACGAGGAAAAACCAGTAGATGTTAGGAGGCGATAAAGGAACGAAGAAAACGAAAAGGAACAAACGATAAAAACTAATCGATATCACATGATTGATGTGGAATCATTTATCCAGGAAGTAAGGTAAAATTACACTTATACAGTTATACTTTCTTTGGTTTGAATTAATTCCAAAAACTTTTTTTCTCGTTTAGAATTATACATTTACCTTCCTATAGTTTGGATTAAAATGCACTGGCCAATTTCCGACAAAACCACGAATAAACATGTTATACTTAGACTACATGTGGTTTCGCACTTTCTCGGAAAAAATCGAAAAAATATTAATTCAAAAAGACAGATAATACCTCATTTTGAATGGGTCCTTATATATTTTAAAATGACATTCGGGATAATGTTCTAAAAAAAAAAATCTAAGACGATATTCATAATAATATTTGAAGGCAAACTGTCTTAAAGGTGTAAAACCACCAACACAAGGCATCCTTTTAAATGACGTCTTAAAAATTAAGACACATAAGACATCATTTTTGAATGGCACCTTATGTGTCTAAGAAAAGACGTTCGTTTCTCATTCATTCCAGACGCCTTATTCATTTCTATCTCTTTCATTCTTGCATATAAATTGTTATATTTTGTGTATTGTCTCATTAATTGTATGACTAACCCTAGTCATAACCTTACCTAAGCCTTAACCCTAATCTCGACTCTAACTAGACATGAAGAACGAATGGACCATAAGCCGTCGTGCATTACGGATGGATGTATTGGCAAGCATATTTTTGTATTTTGTGTATACTATGCGTAATCGATTCCAAACGTGGTTTTGCTGGTTCAGATTACTGTAACAATTTTCGTTTTGTGTATACTATATCTATCTCATTGTCAACCATCTGTTGTTTCATATTTATGTGTAGTGTTTATGATTTCTTACAACGCATTTCGAAGGTTATATTTTTTTTACAACTCCAACCGAACTTTACATCGTTTAATGAACAACTTTGTTGTACAAAAAAAAAATTGGTAGAATGAAATTGAAGCTACTTTTTACTATGTAAAAATTGTAAAACAAAAATCAAAATAATTTTATACGCGTTATTATTGCAATTAGGTAGAGCATGATTAATGTGTTGCATAGCACATTATTATTACAAAAATAGTTGGACAAAACCAATTTTAACCTAAGACGTCATTCGCCTTTAAGACACCATCCTGAATGGCATCTTAGAACATCTAAGACGTCATCCTAAACGACGTGTTTTATGTTTTTTGAATTTTTCTAAAACTCATCATGTGAAATTTCTTATTAAATATTTATACTTCAACGTACGGTTTTCAAAACTTAAAGATATTTTTATTTAGAATAGGTTCGAATTTTTTTTTAAATATTTTGAGTTTTCACGAAGAAAGAAACAAGAAAAGCGAATAGGCCATCGGTGTCGGGATAAATGGGCCAACATCACTACACTCTCCCTTCACAGAGTAAAGCGCAACTAGGAGCACGTGTTGGCTGCGCTTCCATATCTTTTCACTTGAGAGACTTCTACCACTGAAAAGAAAGGTAGTAAAAGGATTCCTAATCAGCTGCAGCAATGGCGGCCACTAAAGTTATAGTATCAGCAAGCACCGCCATTGCTTCTTCTTTACTACAAAAGGGCCCTTTTCTTCGGACTAATACTCTTGGCTTTTCCTTCAAGAACGGTGGCAATAAGATTGTTTTCTCTCAAAGAAAGCGACTTTTCACTTGCTCCGCAATTTATAATCCCCAGGTTCAAACCAAAGAAGAAGGGCAGCCCGAATCCCTCGATTATCGAGTGTTCTTTCTCGACAATTCTGGCAAAAAGGTGTTCCCTTTCTTCAAAGTTGGCCCCTTTTGGTTCAGTATTGATTTCAGTTGTTATGCACAATTGTTGTTCAGTTTCTAAAATTCAATTCTTCTATAAATTTTGATTCAAGACATTTTATTGGCGTCATGCAGCAAACTTTTTCTCAGTCAAATCATGTGGTGCTCCTGTTTCTGAAAATCTATTTTATGAACTTGATTTTGAGTACTTTGAATTTATCGTTTCAAATGCAAGAATTATTCTGTTACACATTTGTACATAAAGGGGGGGGGGTGTATGTATGCATATGCATATATTCATAACGCCACTCTCAGGCAATGGGGTGTGTGTGTTTTGTGCATTTTTACTCGAGATTATGCGGGATCCAATTGGGTCAATTGAAATTTTTTTTGTTTTGTACAAAGTGTAGATTTCGCCCTGGCATGACATCCCTTTACACTTGGGTGATGGTGTCTTCAACTTCATTGTTGAAATTCCCAAAGAGTCAAGTGCAAAGATGGAGGTTGCAACTGATGAGCAATTCACTCCTATAAAACAAGATACCAAGAAGGGAAAGCTTAGATATTATCCGTAAGATGCACTCACCAATCTTTTCTGTGTTTGTGGTTATCTTGTTTGTGGTCTTATGCTTGATAAGTTATGCGAGGTCGCCTGATCCACTTGTCATTTTGATTTCACAATATTTAAGTGGCAATAGGTCTGGATTCGTTTGCTCATTATCCCTCATTTGTGGCTTGCCATATTTACAGAAGCATTAAGCCTGGCAGTCTAGCTATTGTCAATCTCACCTTGATTCATCCCATTAAGTTGTGTCTACTCAATGTGCATTTTCTGTATTTTTGCTTATCTAATGACTTATAAGTGAAACGCGTTCAATGTAGAAACTTCAAAGTTTGGATTCATCTGCTTGAGAAAGTTTGTACTTCATATGCTCTAAAAATATATCATGTCTAACTTTGTAGTCTATCTTGATGTTTGATTTTCAGGTACAACATAAACTGGAACTATGGACTGCTCCCACAAACATGGGAAGATCCTTCACTTGCAAATGCAGAAGTTGACGGGGCATTTGGAGATAACGATCCTGGTAATCTTTAGAATTTTCCGTGTCATTTGATTACCACACCCTGTACTTCATCAAACAAATAGTGATAGTAAATGTTTAACTGGCAACATTTTGCATTCATCCACCTTTTGAATTGCAGTTGATGTTGTTGAGATTGGAGAAAACCGAGGCAAAATTGGCCAGGTCCTGAAAGTTAAACCTTTAGCTGCACTGGCAATGATTGATGAGGGTGAACTTGACTGGAAGATAGTTGCAATTTCGTTGGATGATCCCAAGGCTTCACTTGTTAATGATGTTGCTGACGTTGAGAAGCATTTCCCGGTACACTTTCTTCTTAGAAGAGTTGACCCTTTTCTGGTCATTTTTGATTATTTTATAACTCATTAGTATGTATTCCTAGAAGAATGGTTGATTCATTTCTGTGCATGACTTCAGATTTCTTCCAATTTGACGTGAACTCTTCTGCTATCTTTAGCTTGGTTGCAAACTTTTTTTTTGGGGGGGTTACGTAAGGGAGGATTATCTAATCCCCAAAGGGCTGCAAACTGCTGATGTGCACGTCTTTGTCTCTCATAATAGGAAGCTTAATGATTAAGCAGAGAGATGCTTGTTAAACTAAAATACTTTTAGGTGTACATAATGGTTAAAAAAAAGACATTTTTAGATGTGTAATTTGTAAATCAGAAGGGCTTAATTCAGCTGTTCTCCTTTTTCTAAAGACTGAACTAGGGCTTAATTCAGGGATTCCCCTTTTCTAAAGATTGAACCAAGAAAAGCTTAGAAGAAGGGCAAGTGGAAAAGGAGTCAAGATATGGTCAAGGGAGATGTAAATACTTAAATGATCAAGCCCTTGTATAACCTAGCGTTGCAATTGCTAATGATCTCAGCTCTATGAATTTCGAGTTCTGAATTTAACCATCGTCATAATCCAAAGACAATGTCTTGCAGGGCACTCTTACTGCAATCAGGGACTGGTTTAGAGACTACAAGATCCCTGACGGAAAGCCCGCTAACAAGTTCGGCCTTGGAGACAAACCTGCAGACAAGGTATTCATTTGTGCATTTTCTAATATCTATATCCTATTTCTGAAGGTTATTGTTTTTCCTAAAGTTACCGATTTCAAATGCCTGGGACACTTTCTAACATGAGCAATTGTTTCTCATCCTCGTGTTCATATTGATAGCATGCTGTTGTTGACCAATGTTTATGTGATGTGACAGGAATATGCTTTGAAAGTTATCAATGAGACCAATGAGTCTTGGGCAAAACTTGTTAAAAGATCCATTCCTTCTGGTGAACTCTCTCTTGTGTGAAAGGATTCTTGCCCTTTAGGGTTGTTTGCTCTTCAACGTCTATTCATTTGCTTGCATGTCTGAACTTTGTTAGTTGATAGTGAATTTTTGTTTAAGGTGAGATCAAGATCCACTTGTTTGGAAACAATATTATTTTGTTTAGCATTACTTTTAGTACTTTTTTACTGGAAGACAGCAACTTTCATCCCATTCTACACACTTTTTCTCTCGCATTCCTCCCAAGGTTCTAACTCACAGAATACTGCTCTTGATGTTGTTGCTAACCCAAATGTAACCTTCATCACTTTGAGTACTATGTGATTATGCAGTCATTAAGAAACAGTTAATATGCTAATTAACATTAAAAGCTACCATAGATATTTGAATTGGACCTAGTGATAAGGCAATTGTACTTTCTAGTGAAAACCAAGATTCAAAATTCCTACCTCCCTCCCTAGTGTGCTTGTGTTAAAAATTATAATAATGAAAAAGAAATATAATACAAAAAGTTACGAATGATGACAAGCAAGAACTATTACTTCCAGGTTAGTTGCTTCCAAAAAGGGAATTACAATTAGTTTGAGAAGCAAATATCACATATAAGGTCATGTAAATCTTGTCACAAGCAGAGGACACGCCCCCTCGTATAGGTAAAAGCATTACTTCTAATAACAAAAGAATGCCGACGTTACATGGATACACCATACATCAATATTTACACCAAATCAAACGGTCTTGTGGAGGGGATGCACAAACACATTAGTGACAGCGCCTGGGGAAATGATACATGCCTCTTGCTAACCAAAAGATCTATGGTTTAGCAGAAGGCTTTGTTCTTGCCTCAGTTTCCTCTTCAAGCAACGGCACCGTGTTTGACCGGTCACTTGTGGTGGGAGGATGCTCAGTCTCTTCATCAAATCTGTCAACACTCTGTAGAAAGATACCTAGTCACCCAAAGGCTTGATTAGCATAACTTGAAGAGAAGGTAAACATAAAGCATAAGCATGTTAATAGAATCAGGAAATTCCTCTTTCTTTTTTGTTAGCAGTTTTTAAGCAGAAAGTGAAATACCATATAACTCAGACCTACCTATGAACCATATACCAGATGCAATAAACAAAACAGAGGTTAGAACCAGTGCGGTAGTCCTCCAATTGTTCACATGGTCCTGCACAAAAAACAGCCTGTATATTACATCAAGCTTTCAAAGACCAGCCCTTTAGATGGAATCTCATCTATGCCCACCTTTGTTTTTCCACGTTTCCCTCTTCAATTTTTGTTTAGAACAAGAAATATGTTAAGGACACCTTTTTGTTTATCATTTTACTGCCTATTTCTGGAAAATATAGTCTGATCCTGCTTTTATTTTTGCTGATATCAATCTAGAAGCCATTTGTCTTGTGTGATTTATCCAAATCACCGTTGTCCTTTTTCCTCAACTGAATGAAAATTGTTTCAGTACAATTAAGACTTCCTGTTTATGTATTGCGGATCCAATGCGCTTCTGCCAGAACAAATATGTATTGAATGAACAACTAGGTAGTCCCAATCCATTCGTCAATATTCCGTTTTTCAACATATATCCACATTTTTTTTCCTAGGGCTATGTTCTCACTTGAGATCTGGTTTTATTCAGACCCTTATTGATCAACTTAGAAATTCTATTAGACCTTTTCTCCCTCGGATAAAGACAGCATCATATACCGCCAAGAAACACATGAATAACGAGGAACGTTCCTAATTAAAGCAAATAACAAGGTATTTGTTTAGAAGGAAATACGAAAGGCACACCTGGAGGACTCCAACTAGGGGAGAAGAAGGTACATCACCAAATATGTGAATTGCAACAGTAGACATAGCAATTGATAATGGCCTCAAACTGGGCTTCACACAATGCAGACATACAAAATTTACAGGACCCTGCATTGTGATAACTTTCAGATGTTAAAAGAAGCATGGCTTCAAATTAATTGCTTAAGTAGTAGCTGCATATGATAACCCTTTACTAGTGAACAGCATAGAAAAATATTTCATTCAAACAGGCATAATAAGATATCTTTCACAATGAATTCAGAGCTCAAACTTGGAACTTGAGAGTTCAGAGTCTCGTCTCTTCTATTGTGACTTTTCCTCTTCTCCCAAGTGCTAATTTTACGAACAGAATACATGAAAAAGGGTGACATAATGCAACAGAGGCACTCTGGTTAACGCAGACATCAGGAAGTCTGTAATGCAATTGACTACCACATGATACATACATCCGGAGAATGCTTGGAAAATTATAAATCGAGAGAGGGGGGGGGGGGGGGGGGGGAGTTCACCTGAGTAGCAAATACGAGCAATTCGCCAATTGAGAAAAGAGCTATGAAAGCATACAGGCTCCTAAAACAAAAGGCAGCAAAGCAAAATATAGCACCAAAAAAGGTGGCCGCTGCAAGAAGCTGCAAAACAGGGTGAAAATCATATCAATTAACCAAGAAAAGTTGAGGCCAAACAAATATAACTATCTAAAGAAGGAAATGCTAGTTCTTCTCATTCAGTTTTTGTCTTGTTTGGCCAGATGATATAGTTTGCTAGTAAAAGGCGTTTTCGGTGCACTAAGCTTCCCCGTTTACGCAGGGTCTGGAGAGAGGTCGGATCGCTTCGTGATCTGATGTCGCAGCTTACGTTACATTTTGTGCAAGAAGCTGTTTCCACGGCTCAAATACGTAAACTCAAAGTCACAAAGAAACAATCTTACCAGTTGCTTCAAGACCTGTCCTCGATACAGTTTGCGAGTAAAATCTATAATTTAAGGCTGTCCGCATCTAACTACTACTAGAACTACATGCATACCCCCATTATGCAATTTATACATACATACACACGCATATTGTGCCGATATTATTATAGAAAAAACAATTATTTAATTATTCCATTTCCAAAATGACGGCAATATTTTGTAAATCAATTTTTTTACACACACGCGTATGCATGCGCGTGTGTGTTTTGTGTGTTGGTAATCAAAGCATGCGTACCTTAAAAGCATTGGTAATGGTGGAAGTTATATGGTCCAAAATGTAACCTCCTGCTATAGTTCCAAATATTCCGCATACGATAGTTATACCTCCAAACGTCAGATCTGCGTTGCTCTACAAGAATCGCAAGCAGAAATCTAAGTCAGTGAAGCCTTTTCTTTTATAGAACATATCATCAAACCATGTACTACGAAAAAGATGTTCGCGAAATCCTTCAGACCGTACATTCTAACGAAGCATAGAAGGATTGTCAAAGCTTACCATATGATAAATGTTATAACCAGCTTTTGGTCCCCAGTATGAATATGCTCCTATAACAAAATTATATGCTACGTAACCTGAAACAGTTTTTTGACAAAAATATAGGTTTCATGTAAGGTCATTTGAATAAATCCAAGCTTTTTAGCTTCTCTGATTCAAAATCATCATTAGCATCCTAAACAATGGCAACTTCAGAATTTCAGAAAAGAATGTCTTACCTAGAACATTTACGACATACACCCGCTCACATGAAAGGGCTTTCATATCTCGCAAAAATCTAGTCAGTTGGGATGAAAAAGGGACAGTCCTTGATCTGTCAGGGAGACACACCAACAATTAGGTTGTAAGCATTCTGATACAGGAATAGTCAATCAATTAAACTTTGACATCTAACGTCTATCTTTCCTCCTCTTTTTTTCCTTTTTCTTTCTCTCTCTACCTCTCCCCTCTTCCCCTCCGCCGCTAACATTCAATAATCAACCAGATCTACAATCTGCATCCCAACAACAGGATCTAAAGGTATCTCCGACCAGCAACTCCTCTTCGGGCCAAACGGCCTCTGGCCGTCCGAAGGGGCGAAATCTGCAAATTCAACCATTAATTTCTGTATTATGGCTAGATCTATACATCTCAGCCATTAAAATGGACATGCAAGCTGTAGTCCGTGCTAAAGCAGCATGGGCTTCCCTGCTTAAGCCAAACTTTACACCTGAAATTTCAACTACACTCACTTCAAGCAACATCGAAGTGGTGAAGGGGCAGAAACTCTTCTCTATCAATCCTGCGGAGGTGGAGAATGACAAGCAAAAATGGAATATGGCCATAGTTGGTCAAGTAGTTGGCAACAGTGCATCCTTCCTCAACATGAAGAAGTTCGCTGAACAAAAATGGAATACCAAAGGGCTTTTGGAAGTTCAAAGAATGGAGGAAGATGTATTTGTTTTCAGATTCCAATCAGCTGAATCAAAGCAAGAAATTCTAGACCACTCTCCCATGCCTTTCGGTAATAGGATTCTCTTCCTATGGCCATGGGATCTTGACAAGCCAATACAGAGACTCCAACTTAATGCAGTCCCTGTGTGGGTTCAGCTGCCAAAACTCAGGCCACACTACTTCAACACACATGTGCTGAGTGGTCTGGGAACTCTCATTGGGAAGCCGTTATTCATGGATAAATTAACTTCAACACAATCTCGGCTACCTTTTGCCAGAATCTGTGTTGAAGTCACAGCTGAGGCTACTCTTCCGTCCAGCATCAACTATTTGGACGAAAATGGAAACATCTGCACACAGGAAATAAAATACGAATGGATGCCATCGAGGTGTGCCAAATGCAAAACCTTTGGCCACAGTTGTGAAACGGGAAGCAAAATCCAGCAACCAACAAATCAAGGCCAGAGTCCTAGGAAAATGGCCAGAAAGAGCCAGCTCCCAAATCAACTGAAAGGAAAATAGGCACAGAATCCATGGACTACGCAAGGGAATAAAGGGAGAAAGGAAGTGCCAAGCTCAAAGGAGCAAAGCCCTTCAAACTCACCAAGGGAAGTAACTCGCTCTTATGCTAATAAACTCTTTGAATCCCTAACTGATACAAATAAATTTGACATGCTTGCAGACATGGGAGATGAAATAGCAGAGCTATCCCAAACCCAAGACCTGCAGCAGCATGAACTGAATGATGAGGGCCACGCAGACCCGCAAAAGGAAGTCCAGTCCCTGTCAAAGGACACTACGGCAAAGGCTACAACATTTGGAAAAGTCCAGGTAACACAAACCGACCAGAGGGGAGAAGGTATGACTCCTTTACACGCCCAAAACAGTGGTGACCTGGATAAATCGGATGATGAGTCCTTAGATAGCCATGTCCCTTTGGGTATGGCAATCCAAAAAAAGAAAGGGGAAGGTAGGCTGGGAAGCCCACACGGCAGTGATGGCAGGAAACTGTCCTCACCGTCTGTGCTAGAACCAACCCCAGACTTAGAAACAAGTGCACAAATAAACAACTTAGAGACTCACATCCCTCTATCAAAACATAGTAGAGGGGGTCGAAGAGGAAGACCTAAAGGGTCAATCTCTATTAGATGACTAAGTTAGCATGTTGGAATGTGAGGGGTTTGAATTCACCCCTTAGGCAGAAAGAAGTTCGTGACTTCACCTGCAAAAACAATATTGGAATTTTCGGGTTAGTTGAAGTCAAAATAAATTCTAGGAACCGAGATCTTTTTGCTAAAAGAATGTTTAGGAGCTGGGAGATTGCATACAATTCTCTCCCAAACTCAGTATCTAGAATATGGGTGGCTTGGAACCCAAACCTATTTGAGGGGGCGCAATTGCATTCTCATGACCAAGCAATAACTCTTAGAATGAAAAACAAAAATAATCATGATGATATCTTCATCCTTACAGTAGTCTATGGTTACAATGAAAAGAGTAATAGAAGAGAACTGTGGAGAGAACTCAGGTACCAGTATCAGTTATAAGCAACCAACCGTGGATAATAATGGGGGACTTCAATATAGTTCTAGATTCTCAGGGGAAAATAGGAAGGAAAAGAATTGATAGATATGCAGTGAAGGAATTCAGAGACTGGATTAGAGACATGGATATCACCAATATCCCCTCTAGAGGTTGTAAATTCACTTGGTCAAATAACAGGTCAGGTGACCAAACTATTTACACCAAAATAGATCACATGTTTTGTAATGAGCATTGGAAATCCAAAAATCCCCATTACCAACTAGACTATATGCCTCCTCTAACATCGGACCACACACCTGGGATTTTGACAATTTTAAACAATCTTAATCTTGGTCCCAAGCCGTTCAAATTTATGAAAGGATGGCTAAAGCACCCAAGGTTTAAATCAATCCTTAGGGATAGCTGGAAGGAATATGAGGTTGGAAATCCCTTAATGCGATTTGCTAAAAAGCTCAAAAGACTTAAAGTCCCTTTAAAGGCCATGAACAAAGAAGTTTATGGGGATATCAATAAGAGAGTTGAAGAGGCAAAGCAAAACCTGGAGAATGTCCAAAAACAATTAATGGACGACCCATTCAATGTCCAGCTGCAAATCGAAACCCAAAATGCGAGAGAAACATACTCAAACTTCATGACATTTGAAGAAGCTTTCTTTAAAGAAAAAGCTAGAATTAAATGGATGAAAGAAGGGGATAAAAACACAAAGTTCTTTCATCGTACAGTAAGAATGCATAATGCAAGAAATAAAATCCTTAGACTCCAAAATGAAGATGGAAACACAATTGAGGATTACAACCAAGTTCAACAAGTAGCCATCACATTCTTTCAAAACCTCTTCACTGAACCATCCCCCACAAACGATTGCCTTTTACAGGATCGGACGGGCAATGCTCTCTCCCCTGAACAAGCAAACACCCTTAGTGCTCATGTGAACCCAACAGAAATCAAAGACGATGTTTTCTCTTTAAGCTCAGAAAGCGCCCCTGGACCTGATGGATACACTGCACTCTTCTTTCAAGAAAACTGGCAGACAATTGGTGAGGACTTTGTCCTGGCCGTTGACTACTTTTTTAGAAATGACTATATATACTTCCCCATTAATGCCACAGCCATATCCTTAATACCAAAAACTGAAAACCCAATCAACATTAGACAATTTCGGCCAATATCTTGTTGCAACGTAGTATATAAAGTCATTTCCAAAATACTAGTCAACAGACTTAAGCCAATGTTATCTTCCTTAATAGGAGATAATCAGTCCGCTTTCATCAAAGGTAGGAACATTCAAAGCAATATCCTGCTTATGCATGATATTGTCAAAGACTACAAAAGATCTGGTGGTGCTAAATCCTGCGCCATCAAGGTAGACATTATGAAAGCCTTTGACACATTAAGATGGGACTACCTATTCTCCATCCTTAACCATATGAACTTTCCTGATAAATACATCAAATGGGTCAAAATGTGTGTCACCACCGCATCCTTCTCTATCAACCTCAATGGTGCTCTCACTGGCAGATTCTCATCTTCCAGGGGGCTCAGACAGGGGGATCCCTTATCCCCATGCCTTTTCATCATTGCAATGGAAGGGTTCAATCAACTCCTAAAACAAAAAATCAGTCAACAAACATTTCATTACCACCCCAGGTGTGAGAAACTAGAGCTAACCTCCCTTGCATTTGCAGATGACCTATTCATTCTTTGCAAAGCGGATACCCAATCTGTTAAAGTTGTCAAAGAAACCCTAGATGATTTTCAATCACTATCTGGCCTTAAACCAAACAAAGAAAAGTGTGAAATCTTCACCTCCGGGATCAGCTCACAGCAAAAGGAAGCCATCAAAAACACTCTTGAGATGCCTCTTGGTCACTTACCCATTCGGTACCTAGGTGTTCCTTTGGTTGCAGGCAAACTCTCCTATCATGATTGCAGCCCCCTCATTGATAAAATCAATAATCGAGTTCAAAACTGGACTACCAAAAACCTTTCTTATGGTGGCAAGCTCCAACTAATTAATGCAGTGCTAATGGCAGTGTGTAGATACTGGACTGCCTCGTTCTTCCTCCCTAGGAAACTAATCAAAGAGATCGAAAGAATCCTTAAAACCTTCCTGTGGGGAGGGGCAAGAAAAGCTAAAGTTAGTTGGAGCCTCCTTTGCCTTCCAAAAGAGAATGGTGGTTTGGGTGTCTACGACCTTAAAACAGTTAATGATGCATATCTAATGAAGAATCTTTGGAATGTCTGCACTAACAAGGAGGACTTGTGGGTCAAATGGGTTCACACGGTGATCTTGAAGGACAAAGCTATGTGGGAAGCAAAGGCAAGAGCAACAGATTCTTGGCTGTGGAGAAAAATCCTAGGGGTTAGGGACAAATTCAATGACTGTCTAGGCAAAAACCTATGCAATGGTGAGGACACCTCCTTTTGGTATGACCCATGGCACCCCTGGGGCATTCTAAGTTTGAAACACCCTGAACTCATGAGGAAATTGCCAATTAACCCGAAGGCCAAGGTTTCTAGTGTTCTTATCAGGGGTACTTGGAATCTTCCCTTTGGCCGTGGATGGGATTCTCAAGTTGCCACATTCTACCAAGCATGTACATCAATTCCGTTAATTCAGGGAAATGATCAATGGACATGGATACCACACACTACATTCTCTGTGAAGAATGCCACACTCGCACTCCAGCAGCCTGGGCCAAAAGTCGACTGGTACGAGATTGTCTGGTGTAAACACTTTCTTCCACGTTGTGCTATCATTTCTTGGCTAGCATGTTGGAAGCGAATGAGTACACTGGACAAGCTCTTTCATTGGGGTCTTGCACAATCTAACATTTGTCTCTTATGTCACAGGCTTTGCGAGGATCAGGAGCACTTATTCTTTCTTTGCCCTTTCTCGGCCAAGATCTGGTCCTGCATTATGAATTCTCTTTCTTGTGTAGGATGGGACTGCACCTGGAGTCACACATTGGACTGGCTCAAACACACCACATCCTGGAAATCAAAGTTTCAAAAAGACGTAACACGTTTGAGCTTCTCAATCGCAATCTATCACATCTGGAAAAAGAGAGAAACAACAGACTTCACAATAATACAAACAGGGATCACAATGTTGTTACGCAAGATATCATGCAAAACATTTGCTATGCCGTGGGCACGTGGAAACAATACAAGCCGTCGCAATTCAACTGGATACTAACACTGACTTTGGACCTGTCTGCTAGGATTTTTTCTTCTACACCTCACTGATTGATGGTTTCTTAATTGTGCAGGTCGCTCTCACTGTTTTGGGGGTGTTTCCACTGTATCGGCTTTTGTAGAGGAAACCAAGGACATCATGCTATACTTGTGCACATGGTTTTCTATTGGGAGGTCCAATATTGTCTCGCAAGCGACTGCTCTACTAAATATCCAATTCAATACCAGTAATTTTGATGGCAAGAATAGGGCTGTTTTGTATAAAGATGCTGTTAAGTTCTTGCAAGTTCATATTAGCTTCATTGTATCTATCTAAATGTTAATGCTTGACCCTCTTCGCCCTCGAAGGCAATTTTGTAAAGGTTGGCCCTAGCTCCAGTTAGAACATTTGTAAGCCACCTATCTTTTGATTTTGGCTCCCGTCAAGCATTTTTTGTATAGACTTCAGCACCGATGTATATTTGCCTTTTGGCTTTTTTATAAAAATTTACTTACAAAAAAAAAATAAATAAACTTTGACAAGCCCACTTTAACAGCTTATCCCCACCAAAAACCCCTATGCCGGGGGGGGGGGGGGGGGGTTGGAGCCAAAAGAAGCGAGAAAAGAGATAAGCGAGCTGTGAGGTCCATTAAATTTGCTACACCAAAGTAGGACAGATTCTTCACCTGCAAGTCTTTGACTTCTGGTCCACAACGTCTTCGGCCACAGATAAACCACCACCTTTTACCATTTGAAAGAAGTAAACCTTAGAATAAGTAGATAGAAAAGCAATAAGACATTTCCATCTTTTTTCAACTATTTTTTAGAGGGGGTGGGGCCCGTGAAGGGTTATTAAGTCGAGAATCACGATGTCTCTCTTTGGTACAGCTTCGTATTACTTGCTTTGTTTTTTAACCATGCAGTATCCCGTGCCGAAAGGCAGAATCATGATTGAGATGATATGAACATTTACAAAGGTGATTCTATATGCACAGTGTGAGATACGAGGGCAGACCCATGCTAAATGCGGAGCAGGCAAACCAAAGAAAATATGGAGGGAAACCATTAAATGGTAATCATTTGCCGTCAAACTACAAATATAATTTAACTTGATGAAAACAAACTTAAAAATAAGAACAACGGCAACAAAAGTTGATTTTCCAGCTGCCCATGTCACTTAATGCAGGAGTAGCAGTCCAACATATCAGAAGTATTACATATAAATTTATGTTTGTGACAAGCAATAATTATTAAACAGCTTTCCCTAAAGCTTTGTTGCAATAGCATAAAGTTCAATAAGGCACTGAGGGACAGGGACGACAAAAGGGCAGTACCTCCATCCTCTAAGCCACCATTTTCCCCAGAAATCAATGTCTTTTTGGTTCCAGCTGGCACAAAACCTGTATCCTTTAACCTTGATAAAACATTCAAAAGGCAAAAGCATCAATGACGTCCCAGGAAGCATTCACCTTTAAGTTGCAAGGGCTTCATCACAAAACCCAAAATGGCAAAAGGAAGCATCAATAATGCCTCTCCTGCAAAGGCATAACGCCAGTTCAAATTGCTGCCAACCTGCAAACATGGAATGCATACTAATCTGGGTTAAGGAATTCAACCGGAAAATTCTACAATCACAAAGACAAATACCTACCACTCCACCATAAACATAACCAAACGCAATCCCGCATGGTATGCACATGTAGAATATGCCAAGCCAGGCTGTCTTCTGAACTTCACAGAAATTAAAGATAATCATGAAATTTGCTACACAAAAGAACCCATTAATTGTATCATTAAGAATGAAGTACTAGCAATGCTCTTCAACTCTACTCAGAAATGATGGCTATGTGAGTAAGCTAATCGATAAACAGCTCCCCTACTCAACAAACCAGTATAAGCATAAACAACCATTAGATGACAGTTTCCTCAGGAAACACAACATTTCCGAACTTCGGCGTAAGTCCTTTGAAACGCCACACACCAAAGGATCCCCATAGAAGATTTTCAACACTTAAAGGAAAAAAGGGGCTTTCTTTTGATAGGGTATTTGGGGGGAGGGGGGTGAACAAGAACAACAGGAATATCAGCAACTCAAAAGAATAACTCTTAAGGGGGGAAAAACACCTTCCTCTGAAAAAGTAAAAAAGAAATGGCACCTGACCGACTGGAGCATTATCATCAATGAAAGGAGCTGCAAGACTAATAAAAGAAGCCTCACCAACACCAACAAACCTAAACAAAACAATTACAATACTCAAGCCTTGACAGCAAAAAAAAAATTAAGATGGAAAAAACAATAGGAACTGTCATCATAACCCACAGTAAGTAGTGGAACTACTCACATGCGACATATGGTAATGGACCAAAAATCAATTGACAACCCGCAGCCAGCTGTAGCAACGGTCCATACTGACAAACCAACTCCAATGAGTCTAAACGGATTGAAGCTGCAAATTGATTGACAGAAGAAGCACAATTTATAAAGCAATAAGCATTTCAATTACATAAGAGACAATAGACAGTTAGGCCATCTCTCATCAATGATGCACATAGGTATCGATCTCCAAATACAAAACGATCTTCACATAATATCAACAGAAAAATATTTCCTTGCATGAAAAGTCCTTTTTGCATTGATGGAAGGGGGGAAAACGAACAATGCGAACACAAGGAGCTTGGTGCATATTAATTTTAAATCACGAAGGATATACACTGTCGATACACAAGCAACCAATTGAGTTTAATGTCAGCAAGACCAGTTAATGAAATTTTCTAACAAACATTGGCAAGATCCCATAATAGCATTATTTCTAGCGTTGATCCAGAATAAGTTGGAATAAATTACCATAATTTGACAAGAACACCCCACACAGATCTTCTTCAGTAATACAGGGTCTTGACTAGACCTAACCATTATAAAGGCAATCTTGGCTGCCAGCAAAATGAACTTCTTCTCATTCTTTTTTTTCCCCTTTCTTGAATCATAATAATTATATCTGGGAGCAAAGGTAAAGTGAATCCAAGATGATGATCAAGGATCCTGAAAAATAAACTATCAATGACGACAGAGGTAAGGTAAATGCTTTATATGGCATCAGGAACTTTATGCATTACAGGGATTCTAACAGCTTTTGTTCCTGCGCACAGTAGATGTTATGTAGGAAAATTTTGTAACTACCTCCATCACCTGTTTGTCCAAAAGTATTTTGGGTATCCCATAAAAATTGTCAAATTACAATCATTGACTACTTTCATGAATTTGATAGAATATTTGATCTAATTGCAATAGTAAAAAAGAAATATTAAAGGAAACAATTACCTTAAAATTGTTGACCTAATTACAATAGTAACAAAGAAATAATAAAGGTGACAGTTAAAACTTAAAACTGTAACACTACAATATCTCATATCAATCAAGAAGACTCCAGACATTAAAAGATATACACTTCCATCTCTCTCATGCTGTCCTCGATGACTGTACAAAAAGTTTAAGAGGATCATGTTTAACGCCTTAAATTTCATTAATTTAAACGATAACTTAATTGCCATCTTTTAATGGCAATTTGTAATAACTTTAATGGGAGATGGAAATTTCCGAAAACGTGCAACTAAATGCAAGTTGTATATGATATTTTCAGGATATCCTGAAAAGAAAAGTACAGCAATATTAAAGTAACACGGGGAAAATTCTTAGACTATATGAAAATCAAGCAGGATATTTTTTCCAGCGCTTTTTTAGATATAATTCTAAGCTAGTGAATATTATTCATGTATCCTGTGTCCAACATCAGTTCTTTTAAATAGAAGCGTTTTAATCTTCCAACAAAAAACAGGTTAGAACAAAAATTGCTTAAAAATGTGGGTCATTGTACTTGTACTCACAATAACACTTGAACTTTCTTGGGCAACACTAACCAAGAAATTCACCATCCAATGCTATTCAAATTGTTTAATTGCTCTGTTGTGTAACTGATGCCAGAAATTTGCAATTTTCTTAACTCTAAAAGTCTGCTAACTGCAGATGAGGCCAGGTGGCTAGAGCTAAGGCACCATGAAGAAAAGATCCAAAGTTTGGGTCCCACCGTCAACATCTGTGAGTTATGTCCACTACATATAGTGTGTTATATTGTTTCTGTCGTATTTCTTAACTCTATCACCATGTTTTTACTTCACCAGAAAAGTCCACAAAAATTCAAGAAAATGAGATCCGAGGTACCTTTTTGCCAAGGAAGCAAAAATTGGAGATGCAATGAGAAGTCCAACCATGAAAGCAGATGATATAACACCATCCTCAAAGTTGTTTAATTTAAAATCACCCCTGTTCAAAACAAGAAGAGTTTAGAACTGGCCATGCTGACCATTTATTGTTTTAATCACCCTGGGAGCACTGATGCAAAATAAAGAAACGGCAACAAGGAACTACAACTGGATGTCGCATCTGCAAAGTTTTAATCCACATAGGGAAAGGCAAAAGTCTATTCAAATGTTTATCGAAAGAATTCGACCCTAATCAGCTACTACATTTATTGTATACTGTGATGTCATTTTGAAACCCCATCTGAGTAAGTTGGGAGAGACAGAAAATGAAAATTGAACCAAGACACAACATATAACTGAATGCCTAAAAATGCTATAGCACACCACTACCCATCAATAATTGGAAATAAAAACAAAGATGAACCCAAAAAGAAAAGGGAAAAAAAAAGAGAGACATACTGAATTCCAGTAGCAGCAGAACATGCACCACCTGTAGTGCAAGAACTGCGAGTCCCATTCACACCATTGCTTGCTATGGCTCCACGATCCACATAATTTAGCAAGTTTATTACGCAGAAGATTGCCAGCAACCTAAAAAAATACAGAGCTTAAATGAATCTGTCATTCCAAAAATCAATTACAGACTAATGATTAACAAAATAATACGCAAATACGCTCTCGTAAACTAAAGGCTGTAAATACCTTGAGCCCACAACAAAGTAGGAAACTCAGAATCCTCACTAAACTACAAATATGTCGATGCAGTCAGTTAACCAAAATTTAAAAATATTCACAGACAAAAATAAATACTGACAGAATCAATTATTAATAAGCCACGACAGGTCTGATCATTATGTATTTGTGTCTGTGCGCATCTGTGTGTGTCTATATATATGTGTGTATACACACGTACAGAAAATGTGTGTGCGCGTTTTTGTCAGTGTACACAACACACACTGGAGCCTCTTAGTACCTTGATCCCTTACAAAGCAGCAGAGTCAGAACCTTCATTCAAGTAGAAGTACGTTCATGCAGTTAACGACACTTTGAAACACTGACTGGCAGAAATTAATAGTCAAAAGGAATAACGATGAATACGCAATAAGTCTACCCAGGTCTGATCATTATCAAGTAAATCCCAACATTAGGTCCAGAAACTAAACCAGCATAAACAATTATTCTTTGCTCCTTTTGCTCATTAATGATAACAAAATAAAAAGAACAAACCAAACGTTTCTTCCAAGTCTTGCTTCCGTCTACCCTCAAGCAATCAGACCAGCTTCTATGACGCAATAAAAAAAATTCATCATCTTACAAACAAACTAATCAATAAATTCTTCAACAAACAAAAATCACCAACTTCTGACATACCCACTTAACGAAATAGCCCGAAAGATTCAAAATTTCCCAAATTCCTGAAGAGGGGTTCTCACAAAATACAACGAAATCAAAAGAACTACAAAAAAGAACAAAAAGAAAACCCACCTTTTGGGAGTAAACCAAGAAGGTTCAGGAGGAGCTGAGAGAATTGGAATTGTAGCCAATGCCATGTGATTATCCGTGCAGACAGAAACAGAAGTTGAAGCTTCTTCTTGATCTGATACATCCACTGGCTTTGGCTTTTTCTCTTCTTCCATGAAAAATTTGAAGGAAAAACTATATATAAGTTGGTAGTTAAATATTTAGATTTTCCGTGTTTGACTGGCAATTTGGTTAGAAGAGAATAGAGATGATGTTCTCTCTCTGTCTCCCTCCAAAAGGCCGAAGCTTTTTTTTCAGATAAGATGAATCCCCTTTTACAGCTTCTGGCTGACGACGACGTATCCCCGTTAAACGGGAGCTCGCCTCAAAGCCTCAAATTCCTCTACTGTCACGCTTGCAGTAAATTCTCCACGATCCAAACGGATGGTACCATCCGAATATTTTCATATTTTCCCTTTTCATATGTATTCACACTATATTCTTTCACCAGAGGAAAAAAAAAATCGATTTACCTATTAAAGTCATCTAACAGGTGCGTTTATAGTAAAGTCATACATATATACACACACATAATTATATAGTTTAGTAAAGTCGTATATATATATATATATATATATATATATATATATATATATATATATACTCAGTATATCTCAACGACATCAAAAGATATCGCTAGAGTCTGGGGAGGATGAGAGACAGGCAAACGATACATCAATTCCAAATAATAGAGAGTTTGCTTCCAGCGAGACCCTGGCTCTATATGCGTCTGCATAAATGATACACTAATAGTGATATGTTATGCTAGTGTCTTTGTGAATAAATTTAGTAAATACAAATAAAAGGCTTTCAACATTAAAATAGCCGTAAACGTGTATATGCATAAATAATGAAAGACAAAGACCAAAAAAAAAATATAATGTCAACCTAAAGTGTAGACAATATCTAAGTCCCTAAATATACTATAACGTGTCCCTATATCATGCCTAAATCTCGTTAGCCTTAATCTTTTGCCTCTATGAACTCCTATTATGGACCATGTACTTAGAGATATGCAAATTTAGTAGGTCATGCCTAATCCGCTCATCTCAAGTCAGTTTAGGTCTGTCTTTGCTCTTTTCTCTCTCTACGATGAGGCTTTTAACTGCTCTGGCAAACGCCGTTGTATGTCTCCTCTTGACATGCCCAAATCATCCCAACCTCCTCTCCATTATCTTCTATGTTATACTACTCACCCATAACTTTTTCCTAAGTAACTCATTTATGATCCGGTCTAGCCTAGTATGCACACATATCCACATCATCATCCTCATCTCTGTCACCTCCATCTTCTGCGACTTTGACATTTTGATGCCTCTGTAGTCTCTTTCATATAACATTTCCGGCCGCACTACTACCTTATAAAATTTTCTCTTTAATTTAGTTAGAAAATTCTTTTCATTAAAGGCATATATATATGTGTGTATATGTATTTATATATATACACACGGGACTATTGTCACCACCATTTTTGCATATCCACCACCTCCTTTTATTTATTTTCTAATTAGACCCTTGTTTAATCTTCTCCGATCATTATTTATAAACCATATTTTCGATTTCCCTTCCTTTTGCGGAGATAACTTCTTCCAATTAGAGGAAAAAGACGAGTAGCAATTTCGATATCGAGTAAACTGATTTCATATTCTTCATCAGACAATGGACTATATTACTTTTTTTTTTTAAAGCTTCTACGGTTCCCGCATTCTTTTGGCGGTTTAGCGAAAGTTTTTCCTTCTTCTTCTCTGTTCCTCTGGCCTAGTTATTTACCATAAAAAGTTACTTTACAGTAGTATCTATATTTTTCTTTAGTTTTCCAATTCTATTTTGTAGTTCTGTATGTTTCTGTAAGTCATATTTTCTTTGGTGACTATAATTGTTGATGAGCAAAATACGAAAATAATGTTTAGCTACCTATGGAGGTTTCATAAAATGGATGATGATTAGTTTTTAAAAAATCGAATGTAATTGTAACAATCTGAAATCTGTTTTTCTTTGGGTGGGTTATCTGAGATCGAATTTAGAACATTTACTTTGGGAACAATCTTCAAGATGTAGATGTGTAGTTTCGATCTTTTCGTTGGTTGCCGTTTTCTTTTTTTCTTTTTCCTGTCTTTGGTGCGTGAAGAAATCGCAGAAAAAGAAGGCAAATAAAATAGCTGAACAAAAATGAGAGAGAGAAATCAGGCGAATAGCATATTTGTCCAGCACATGAAACAAATAAAGAGAAGTGGTGGCAATATGTATCTATATACATATGTATATCCATATTTAACCGTAAAACTAACTTTTCCCAAGAAAACAATACTTCCATTGTTCGGATAAAGAAAAGCATATCTTTGAAAAAATTTGCAGCCGTGTCCTTCACTATACCCCCCCCCCCCCAACCCCCCTGTTCTCTTTTGTTTTTGAACAAGTAACAGTGTCCTGGAAAATTCTGTACAATTATGGGGTGACCAAAACTTGCATATGGGCTATATAGTCCACAGAGCTTGCTAAAGACCTTCAATCAGCACCCCATTGTACTTTCAAGTGATAGGGCATCCCACACTCCCAAGACACCATTCTTCACCTGGGATTGTCATCGGCAATGTGTTGCTGCTCATCAACCTGGACACAATTAACGTGAAAGTCATTTTGAATTTGGGTGTCATAAAACGAAGCGCTTTCAGCTTCTTGAACCTCAGTAAGATGGAGCTCACTGTGGTCCAGTGGTTGACCAGATTGCTCAAGTGATACAGAGCTGTCTATCCCATTCACTTCTACTCGTTTTTCTTCACTTGTAGTCCCAACAGAGTCTGCAACTCTCACCTTGATTTCAACAATATTTTTGTATAAGTTAGCAACATAGGAACATGATAAATTTTCTCTATCTGATACATTTATTGGGTATTGGCATGGAACAGGAGAAAGTTAAGCATTTATGAAGCAGAGCCTGGACACATTCGCCCAACAGCTAATGTCAATCACCTGCCCCATGTCGTGTAATAACAATTTTCTTTTTTCGTGAATGAGATTTGATTTCAAAATATAAACAGGGGTATACGGGAAGCTATGTACAAAAATTGGAGAATGAAGTCCCCAAACAACAGAAGCAACCAACTCCCACCACCATTCCCCTGTACAAAAATATCGAGCCTAAGCTACAACTGACAGCAATAGACCAGTTTGTCCTCTTTCTCCTAAAGCCTTTCCAACTACACACAGAAAACCTGACATTCTCAAATTCATTGGCTTTTGGTGTGTTGCTCCTCTTTCCATTATGGAATAACCTATTATTCCTTTCATGCACATGCCATATATCATGTGAAAGACATTTCATTCACTAAACGAATATTTAAAGAAAAAAGTGAGCTCAGAGCAAAAACTGATGTGGAGAGGTACATGGGCCCTGTCACTGACAATTTCTCAAGTAAGAGGCTGCTGCTATGGAGCTCTGGGAGGAATAGATCCAAAAACATTTATGAGATGAACATGGTTCTAATCAAACCGTGATCTGCAACATCTTATCTAGATTTTGATTTTAGAACATCTCCAGGCAATTTTGTCAGATTTTTATCCAGGTTAAGATGGTTCTAGGTTCTAGTATTGAATACCAATAGTAAGCTTGTTGTGATGACTTTTGAGTACTCTGTCCAGTTTGGGAACAACTTTAGTTTTTGTGTTCAAATACCTGGATTGGTTCCATGGGATTGGGATCTCGTGTATCTGTTTTGTTAATTGCTTCCTGAGCTTTTAGCTCCATGGAATCCCGAATAAGCTGACTCAAGAAGGTTACATCATCCGACATTGCACCAAATCCTTTCAACAGCTTGGAACCAAGCTGCAAACCTGTCTGCAGAGATAAACTATGCATGCTTAGTCCTTGGTAATGAGATCTACAGCAATAAAGAGATAAAATCAGCACTACCTCCGCATTTTCAAGAATAGCATCTGTTGCTCCTGACTTCTTCAGATCTAAGAGATGAGCCATATCCTGTGCACGTGCATATATTGGGATCTGAAAGAATTACAGCGCAAGGTTATCAAACAAAAAGATAAACTGTCACATCAGAGAACTTCTAGTCAACACCTTTGCAAGGACTAATCTAGATGCTCACAGGTATTTTAATTCATCAAGTATATGGAAAGGAAAGTGATACATACCACGGATTTCATAACACCACCAAAAAAAACCACCCTTCAATTTTGAATTTGCATAATCAAAGGAATCATTGTCCAACCAACTTATAATTCTGGTGGTCTATACCTCTACTCATGGAAAATAAGGGTACTGGGTGACGCTTGATAGTAGGCCATTGAAGACCACGGTTCAAGACCAATCTTGGTCCTTTAACCAACTTGTTACAGCTGACATCACCAGATATCAGCTGTTCCAAAGTTTTGACATATAAGTATATCGGTGCGAGATAAAATCAACTGAATAAAGCACATTACCGCGGGAAACGCAAGCCGAATCCTCTGGACAGCCTTTGTTGTCCTTTCTTTTCCAGTATACATAACCATGACAGCTTTAGGAGAAGAGATACCGGCAGATTGAAGAACCTGTGGACTTGATCCATCTCCATATATAACCGGGAAACCAAGTTCCCTAGATGACTGTTATATTGATTATGTCCAGGTTCAAGTAAAACGAGCAGTGAGAAAATTTGACCCATCATTCAACGACAGATTGTATATACAATCTAACATTTTGAAATAGATAGATCTTTATTCAGGGACATTTAGGAAAAGAAAAAGATCTGCAACAAACAATGATAAAATATGCGCTCCATACAGCGTGCAAACAACGTAGTGATAGAACTTGAGAAATTGCTAATGATGACTTAAGAGGGAAGAGAAACAAAGGATCACAAATGAACTTCTAAAACTGAAGAAGAATTATTCACTAAAGAGGACAAGTTGTGAGTTTCAGATGCCTAGAAAGATTTCACCAATATCTTTAGTAACATGCATCAATATCTAGAGATAATGTTTCTTCACAGTGACCAAATAGTAAATACACGTCCCAAAAGCTTCATGAACTATTCCCAAAGCCACGCTAGAAGTTGCAAGTTGCAACTTCACAAAAAAATTGGCTAGTTTATGAATAAAATCAAATATTAAAAATAACTTGACAAACTTGAAGGATAATAATTTGAAATCTTGAAATTATCTTGTCACAATCTTCGGCGCAACATGTTTAGTAACTTGAGTGTTTGACTCACAGAATTTCGATTTACGCTTAACAAATTCACAACAAATCTTAAGACCATTCTTGAAAAACGAGCAATTTATGGATACCACGAAATTCACAGTACTTAAAGATTCCAAGCTGGTGAAGTTTTTGATAAAAATCCACGGAAAAGGGACAGCCCGTTGATCCAAGTATGGTCAGACTAAGCAAATAAAAATAAAAACAAAGAGGAGCCTTTTCTCACCTTCACAATAGTAGGGTCAAGATCAAAAGCGACAAAAGGCCATCCCATATTATCAGCATCCAGGCCAGCTGCCAATGGAGCAGCCAGAAAATTGGCGAGAACCTTCATAACAGCAAAATTGCATTGTTAGACAAACAGCCTCTAGCATTCTGCAGATACAAGTTAAATGTGATAACTTTACCTGGCTCATTTTCCCAAATCCAAGGATTACGACCGGTTCACTGGCATCAAAGTTCACCTCATCAGTAGCCTTCTGCAACAGATAAGTACGTCAGCTTAAATAACTTACTGAAGGAGCCAAAAGAAAACACATATAATCTTTGTACAAATGTATAAATTACTCTTCTCTCTAAAACTTTAAGCTTTTAGATAAGATGAAAATTTAATATAGTATCAGAGCAGGTCCTAGGTGCAAATTCTACTGCCGCCACTTTCTGACAACTAATCTCTAACATCTAAGCTTTTAAATGAGATTGTAATTTAACGTGATCATCACCTTAGTCATGCAAAGCTAGAGGCAAGTAAATGAATCTACACATAAGTTGGAGCAGGCTAGACCAGTCATTGGTTTAACACTTGCAATTACTCAAACTTGATCCAGACATGAAGCAAGTACAATTCATCTTTGAACAAATTCCCAAGTTTAAGAACTCTTAGAACCCTCTCGCGAGGACTATGACAAGCTTCGGGACCAAGCCCCTAGGATCACTTGGCAGTACTGACAAAAAGACAACATCATAAGCCCAACAGCAATAATGTTAGAGTGTTCTGAGCATTGATTAATCCTTCTTTGCATATACAGTGTCTCTGTAGGACATATTGAGCTATCCTCCATGGAAATCCTTAGATACTTTCAGTAACCATATCCTCTACAAATTGCAGCTGTTGGGAGAAATATTCACTGCATGGGTTTAATGTAAAATGGCGCTATATTTATTTCCTTGGAATACTATCTAATATAACAAGAAATGAGCAGTGGTCAACCAATTTCACTCAGGGCCTTTGCCTTTCAAGGTCTAAAAGCTGATAGAAGAGGCACTTACAAAATCATCCCCAA
Organism: Eustoma russellianum; assembly: GCA_036186865.1. Taxonomy (NCBI): domain Eukaryota; kingdom Viridiplantae; phylum Streptophyta; class Magnoliopsida; order Gentianales; family Gentianaceae; genus Eustoma; species Eustoma russellianum. Next base: position 2,044,403 of record AP025045.1, read on the forward strand.
ACTTCTCACCAATAATATCAGCTGCCTTCCTTCCAAATTCATTGAGCAAAGGTGTCAATGCCATTGACAGAACAACAACAATTATAAGAAGCTTGTTCAGTTCAAGTGGCAGCACCCCAAGCCTACAATCAGGTAGGATTTTATAGAGAACTCAGTAGACATAAACATATCAATCCACAGGGGAAGTTGCACAGCTAGGACCTAACCTGTTTGCCAAAGAAAAAACGACAAATGCAAATTCACCTCCCTGAGAGAGAAGGAGTCCTATCCTTATGCTCTCTTGCAGAGTTAGTCCAACACGTGGACCTATCGCTGTTATTATTGCTGTTTTAACGACAATCAGACCTGCCAAGAGCGAAAGTACATTGGGCCACTCTCGGAAAAGAAGCTGCACAAAGAGATATATATGTAAAACATTACTGACTCAAAGAATTGGTGCTTGATTGCATGAAATTGAAGCTTAGTTCAAATCCAATGTTTTGAGTAGGTGTGACTTTTTACATAGGCATAGCCACATAGGGGAAGCAATGCCGTAAGATGTTTCAGAAGTTGAAAGTTGTTTTATCAGGTGTAAGCAATAGTAGTGCTTGTGTTTGCAACTGCCTGAGACTATTATCATGTTAACTTCATCAGTCCACATGTAATAAGTCATTCTTGTCAAAATAAATAGGTGGGCCCAAAATCTGCTTCAAAGCACATCTTTGTTTCTAAGAAAAAGCAAGTCCAAAAGAAAATGATTACTTACACACAATTTTTCTTTTTTTAAAGATAAGATCCAACGAACACACAGAAGAGTTTTGTATTATTTCAAAAGAACCATGCTAGGAATTGACTCTGAAAAAAGTTCCACCATCAATCTTTACAGTAGTTCAACAAACAAATAGTTCCTCCTCAATCCATCTGTTACTTAGCCTTCCCAGAGCTGGAGCTTTATTTGTTTTCTCTTGGTTACAATGGAGCTTTATCGTAACTACACAGCTCTACTAAGTGTTATGTGTGGGTCCCAATGTGTAACTACAAGGTCTCACACTACACATAGTAAATATATGTAGTTACACATTAGGGAGGAAGACTGAGGATACAAAACTGGGGAGAGGATTTGATCCCGGTTAGAATACCGATCCTACTTGGCTGGTATGATATAGATCTGAACTTAAGCAGGACCATAAATTCTTTTTGGTGTGGAATGGTCAATTATCACTGTCAGGCCGAGCTTAAGAAGATTATGGTAAATGCTTCAGCACTCTGATATGATTCCAATAGTCCAGTCCATTCACAGAAAATCAAGGGAAACAGGGTTACCTCCATGTCAATAGAAGTTCCAGTAGTAACGAAAAACAAGCCCAGTAGTAAGCCTCTGAACGGCCTTATGTCAGCTTCAATCTGGGTACGAAAATTTGTCTCTGCTAATATAGCCCCAGCAAGGAATGCTCCAAGCTTGAAATAGATGAAGAAATAGATAAATGCCAAAATGAGGGGAGTATAAGCTACATGTAATATTCTGAAAATACTTCTTACCGTGTCACTAAAACCCAACTTTTGAGTCAAAAGTGACGTCCCTGCTATAGTAAGAAGGCAGAGAGCAATGAAGGCCTCGGAACTTCTCGTTTCAGCAATAACCTGAGATAAATGCCATACTTTCATTTCAGAAAACATTACCAAGCAGATAAATTCTTTTGACAAAAAGTCTTCAGTGAATACCTCGAAAATTCGTCTTAAAATGAATTTTCCTCCAAGTGAAAGCAAACCCAGCCCACCTAGGGCCTTTAAGCTTTCTTGGACAAGCATCGACATAGCACTTTCTCCTGCAAGATTCTGCAGGAACTTGTGAATATTACAAAAGAAGATTGGAAGAAGAAGCAACTGAGGTAGAATTACAGGGTTTAACATACATTTTAACATTAAAGAGAGCCTATAAATGATACGAGTATGTCAAGCCTTGGGAAAAGGCCACATTAGAAAATATTACTTTGTGTTATTTCTCCTGGAACTTATGCCACCATTTCTAATACAAAGCCTACTGAGCTTTTTCTAGTCAATGTCAGATTTCACAACCATTGGTCAGGAAAAAAGAAAATAACATATTTCTGAGTGATTCTTAGGCAGCCTTTATATAGCTTTTGCATGAACATTCATAGTTGGTCGCGACCACCCTGGTGTGAGATTCAATCTAAAAGGAATAGAATAACACCAGAGAAAACAAAAATTAAACAAGAGGAAGGAGAAGGAATTCAATGACAAACTTAGTTACCTATCATCAGAGAAACCTTTGACAGACGCATTATCATTTCCAGTATTTGTTTTGCCTTGTTAAATTATAACCTCATGTGAAAGCATATGGTTCATATTATGAGAATTAAACTGATTCTTTCAAAATTTTGGACACCTTACAGCCCCTTTCAAGAGTGAAACAGGCATGCACCCACCTAGGAGCCAGCATACTGAACTAACCATCAAACTGAACGCTACCTTTGGATCTCAAAGAGGGATGATGAATGAGAGAAAAGTTCTCTGTTTTGAGTACACCAAATTCATTTATTCCATTATGGTAACTGGTGATTGCAGAGTAATGCATACCATAGAAGTTATTCAAAAAGATAAAGCAGAATCTTGAGAAAGCAATCGACTCAAAAAGATAAACCAAGGGGCCGAAATGCCGTTTCAGGACTAGTAATATACTTCAGAAGAGTACAAACCATGACACAATATCAATACTTGAAAGATCAGAATAATGGAAAAAAAAATAATCTCTAGATTTTCAAGTCAACCTGGCTTTCCAACACTGGTAGGATGACCAAGAGAGGAACAACGGCTATATCCTGTCAACATCAACAAGTTTAACTGTTTACTGCACTTAGCATGTCAAGTCCTAAAATTTGAAACGAGAAACTCTAGTGAAAAAAGTAAAGGCTGAACTCCACGAATTTACAGCAATTTCATAGAAATAATGGAGAATTGAACCTGTAGAAGAAGAATTCCCAGTGTTGCTGAACCAAGTCTAGTTGGAAGCTCACCTTTTTCTGCAAGGAGCTAAATACCAATCTGTGTAAGCATTATACCACCAGCCAACAATCTAAATGCATGCTATATGAAAACAATTTTAATGTACAAAACATTTATATTATTACCCTATTTATATTATTTGGGGAAAAGTAAGAAAACCATAATCGTTTCAATGAAGAACCATACATATGCAAGGAACAGATATCACTAACTTAGTCAAAAAGAAGAAAAGTATAGTGAAGTCAATTATGCAAGGTACCTGCAGAACAAAAGCTGACGAAGATAGTGAGAGAGCAGCACCAATCACTACAGCCTCATCAACACTTCTGATGTTAACCTTGAAGAATCAGACACTCCATTGTGAACCAGCAGAAGGGGGAAAAACACCAAGAGAACACATATTCTGAGAAGGTTATATGACATAGCCTTAAATTTTATGACCAAAATAAAAAAGACATAGCCTTGAACTACTAGCTTCTAGTTGTTTGAATAGCAGAGGATATCTAAAGTGCATCTAAGTTATAAATGTGCTATCCGAAAGGCAAAATGAAAGGAAGAAATCAAAGAAAAACACATGGTTTCAGATGATTGCCTCACCAAGTCGGGTCGCGAGTGAAAAAGAAACTCCAGAATCCTTGTTCCTATAGCAGCATTAGGTGGAAGTTCAAATGCAGAAAATGCCAAAGTGGACAGCACAACCTGCAAAGAACACAATACCATGAAGAAAGTCAATTGCAAGAGGTCGGCATGTTCTACCTTTAGCATTAAAAAAACAAAGATATAAAATAAAACCCGCGAGAAGCTTAAATCATAAAAAGTCCCAAAAGCAAGGGAACTAGCATGAAGTCTAAACCAATGTTCTTGCAAGAAAATTTCTAACAAGAAATTTCTACATCCTGTTACTTCAGCACAGAGCAAGACACTACTGACAATCAAGACCATATATGGATATCTATTAAGCGCCAGTTTTGGACCTTTCCAGATCGTGCATATAAAAAAGTAAGACATTATCGTTGCTATTAAAACCCATTATCTATAACTTTTTCTTTGGATAGAGAGAAGGCTTCCCATAAACTAGAAATTCTCTCTCTCTCTCGAGAATCTAACAACCTCAGTGTTTCTATGCAGAATACCTGAACTAGTCCCATGCCAAATGCAAATTTAGCAAGAGCTTTCAATCGGGCGAAGGAGAGCTCCAAGCCCATCTCAAATAGCTGCAAGACACAAGGCAGAGAAGATGAATTAAGCAATATCACTCTCGAAGTACTACATGAATGGGCCAAACCATAATTGACAACTCTATATCCACAGTTCACTCAATACTATTAACCTAGCAAAAGCATTGCGAGAAGCCTGAAGTTTTATTTGGAAGTTTCAATTTTAAATGTTGAATACCCTAATCTGCATGAGATGTTATTTAAACCAATTATCCACAGGTTTTATGGTTTCAATCTACATGTGTATCATGTCAACCTCTTTGGAAACCAGCAAACCTAACCGTAAACGGTTTTATATGGTTAAAAGCATTAAATGTGCCAGAATCAAAATTTAGAGTTGCTGCACCTGAATTCACATTTGATGCTCATGCAGGAGCAGCCTTTGACATTGTCATCAAACTGAAGTCCATATATATACATACATATATATATATATATATATATATATATATATATATATATATATATATATATATATATATATGAAAGATAGCTGGTGCAGGGTTAAAAAATATGGGGCCAAATGGGACTTATGTGTAGACTGTGGCATTCCTGCTTGTGAATTATTTAAACATGTATAGCAGATGGGATTCATGGCGTACCTTCTGAATTAGCAGATTGGAGGCTGCAGACATGCGATTATCAACAAAATATATGCTTAAAAAAAGGGATATGAAGATAATACATTTCACCATACCATAAAGGACGAGTATAAATATTGAACTGAACAATTTTGAAAGCTTTGCGCAAAGGTGGAAAGGAAATAACAAAAAGTTCCTCTAAATGAGACATCTCAGGAAAACATAAACTACAGAATTAAAGAGTGAAAGAAAGCTGCATAAAAGGTTAGAAAAATGAGATTACCAAAAAAAGTATTCCCCACTCAGATAGAACCTTAACATCTGTAAGGTTCCTAATTAAGCCAAACTGATTGAGGACAACTCCAGCAAAGAAGAAACCAAGTATCTGCATCCAAAATCAGATGATGTCTCAGTAAAGTGAAATGATTGGTCATGGCATATTAGCTTCTACAAAGGAATCAACTCCCATTAGTAAAATCTTTGTGCGAATAAGAACTGAAAGTAAAATATTGAAATGTCAATTTCTTCACAGATTAGGGCAAGACTCATTACTCAAGTAGGCCTTTGCCGTTCCTATGTCACTGTAGGGCTGATAAGAGACTTTGATATCGAAATAGAAAGGTAAATGGAGGATAAAGAATCAGCGCATGATCACAAAGATGAGAATCACATAACATCCCCATGTGAACCAAAAAGTCGGGTAAGCATTATACAGTCCCAGCCAAAACAAACAAAATAGATTGAAGATTTTCACATGCGTCAGTAGCGACTTAACTAACTGACTCCAAATTTGAGATACATACCTACATCAAGCCATATTTTATTTCGCATTTCCACATGTTTTAAAAACTTCAAAAAGGAGAACATAAAAAGAGAGAAAAACAAACAAGCATCCAATTATGTAGGTTAAGCCACTGAAATTTTCCGTGTGTGGCAATCGATCTGTTTGAATCCTCACATGACCTTTGTTTAAGCATAGGTCGTAACAGAGTCCATATCAAAAAGAGAAGAATGCTAAAAGGCTAAAAAGAAGTAGTAACCAAAACTCGTACAGTCCCAGCCAAAACAATAAAAAAAGGCTGAAGATTTGCACATGCATCAGTGAAGACTTAACCAACTACTGGTTTAGAGATACAAAACTCCATCAGGCCATATTGAATTTGGCATGCCCAATGATTTTATACATTCAAAAAAGGAAAATACAAAAAAAAAAAGTCCTACTAAAATTCTGATACATAGAGTAGTACACAAGGACAGCCAAACATCCCATTATGTGTGTTACGCCACTGAAACTTTTCCTTAATGTATCTGAATCGTAATATAATATTCATCCAAGTCGGTTACAACATAGTCCATAGCACACATACGAAATGCTAAAACACTAAGAATATCTCTACAAACAATCCTAGTCCTTTAAACTCAAATACACTGAATAGATATATATAGGACAACAAAGTTTATAAAAAAAACTTGAACACAAGAATCGTGATTAGATAGCCTAAAAAATTTTGCTTGTCTTACAAAACCTACTTTTCACAGATACCAAGTTGTGTTCATTTTGAGATCAAACTGAATATCATAGTGATGTTGGTACTTCTTTTTTTTTTCCCCAGTTTTTTCTAGTAATATTTTAATTAATTACTGCTTCCGTTATTTTATTTAATTTTGGTAATTATGATATAGGTACATTATAAAGAGAAAAAACTCAAAAATGAGCACATAAAAATTCAGAAGTAATGAGAAACTTGAAACATCAATTAGAGCTTTTAAATGTGAGAAATACAATTTAACGTGGTGTAACTACCATGTAAGTTTATTCCTTTACCAATGCATATAATACTAAAAAAATGTGAGAATGACACGATTCACCAGTGCAAAGTCTAAGAATGAGAGGGCAAAATAGCACAAGGAAGCTTACAGGGCTTGCTTTGATGAATTTGAATGCAGGAACAATCACTACAGTTACAGCTAAGAATGTTAGAGTGTCCAGTCCCAAGTCATTGATGACCTCAACGGCATTGGAGGGACTTAGTGCATATGCACACATCCTCTTTGTGCGACTCTGTTTATGATGCAGGAGGGAAATTCTTTTTCCATAATCAACATTCCTAGACGGTCGAGCCCTGCACTTGAAGACGTATCTACCAAAGTAACTAAGATGCTTTATCTTGGCAGGCGACTCAAGTTGCCGCCAATACCCTTGCCCGGTGTAAGGATATGGAGAGCGAGGTTGGCGGACACAGGGGCAAGGCAAAGAATGAACACCGGTAAAGCTTGCATGAGTCATGAAGTCATAACCCTGAACATGGAAAAAGCTGAGAATGTAACAAATGATTGCCTCCTATTTCTTACACTTATGTTTTCATTTACAAAGTATTTGCAATATCCTATAACAGAATATTCCTACCAACCAGGGGAGGAGGGAATCTACTAAAATAACTCTGAGGCTCATGATGTTAAGCAAAAGACGCAAATTCAAGTTCACTTTTTAGCACACAAAATCACAATCATCGGGGGTACTTGTGCCACTAAGTAGTCTTCTAAACTAGATTATAGAAAATGGGATCCAAATTCTACTCTATCCTACTTTTACCTAAACCCTATTTATTCATGGAAACGGGTGAGGTTTCTCCAAGGTTCAAAACCAACTTCCGGAAACTACCATATTCAAAACTAGAAATTCCTCTGTGAAATATTACTTGAAAATTAAGCATTAGAAACCAATTTTAGAAAAAGGTAACTCGTAAAACAAAGAGGAAAGAGAAACCTTTTTACCTTAGGAGAGTAGTTGCAGTGAATAACCGAGTCCAACATGAAACAAGAGCAATAGACGCCTCTTGAGACCTGATAACATTCATTCACAAAGAATTTGGATTCTTAACATTTAATTCTTTTCTGATTATCCAATTTACAGTACAAACATGTTTTGGTTTGTACTATAAGCATGCGTATTATCTAGTTCGTATACAAAGTCCCACGATTTTGGAAAAGAGCAAGAGGTTGGAAAGAAACGAGTGGCCAGGTAAGCAGCCACACGTTTAAAGATGTTTACACACAACACTCATCAGATAAAGTATATATGTGAGGGATGCGGGTAATTGGATATAACGGTCAAATTAACTGGCATGAGATATATTTTTTTTTGAGTCATAAATGTTTATCCGTTTGAGTTTTATCACATATTTCAATCAAATTCCATTAGCATTCTTTTCCACCCTTCAAAAAGGAAAAAAATATTTATCTAGGTCAATGATAATTATTTTTACACCATTTATTTTATCACGTAGTTCATTTTTTAAAATCGATCAAACAAAAAGATTTGTATTCATATGTAAGGTTTGAAATTTAGAGGCATACTTCATACACTTAGACTATTACACTATTATTTAGATATATTTAATCGTCACAAATTCATAGTCTAATATTCTTTTATATGATATCACAAAAAATTGTACGGTTTTTACAATAAATTCACCAAATTATATTTAATTTTAAAGATATCATTATAAAAACCAATAATCAAATATTGAATAAAATGTTAAATTAGAAATCAGGCATGATTTAATGATCACACGTTCAACAATGTCTCCTGAATAACTCGTAATTTTTAGATCATTGTTTTAGCATTTACTATTTCTTAGACGGGACTATAAATTTATGAGGGAAGAAATATATCATCTGCATAAGCTAAAAAGTTTCTTTCAAATATTTTCTTTTGTTGTTGTTGTCAAAGTTAATTCAGTAGTAATACAATTAGGGCGGTAAACGAGCCGAACTAACTGAACATTGCGTTGTTCAAGCTCGGTTCATTTAACTTAGCGAACGAGCCGAGCTTGTTCGTTTATTTAAACAAATATATTTAAGTGTTCAAGCTTGGTTCGTTTAACTGACGAACAACATTAACGAGCCAAACACCTTAAACGAACGGTGCCATTTACCGAGTTCGAACAGAAAAAATATGTTCAAGCTCTGTTTATTAATCTTTTATCCAAATCGAGCTCGAGTTCGAGCAAAACAAGCCGAACAACCTAACGACTTGGTTCATTTACGGCCCTAAATATAATGATATTATAAACATTTTGACTATTACTTTTATTTTAGCATTTACTATGTTTGAAGCTAAGAAGGGGTCTGGAGAGCGGAGTCTGAAAAAGAGGAAGGGGTGGTTCTGGGCGACAGGCGGGCTGTCAACAAGGTGGCGTTAGGTGGTTTGCATATTTTGGATGGCTTGCGTTTCTGGTGGTGGTTACCGACGGTGGTAAGTTGGAGATGATAAAATAATGGAAAGAATATACCTTTCTATTTTTTTTGTCACAATGTTGTGGTAGCGTCGCATGATTGGATGCCTCATATTTAACCTCATATTTTACCTAGTCACGTCTCATCCGTTTATAAAATGACAAATCTTATTAATTCTGGATGATTAGGGACCCGATGGGAAGGCGGTGGCGGGTAGTTGAACGTTGAAAAGTACTGCTGCAAACCCTCCCTGTTCCTTTGCTCAGCAAAATGTGTTCTCAAATTCTAAAAATATCACCGTTTGCTTCTTCTACCACTCTAATTCTCAATACCACCCCTATATCTTCAACTGCAAGATTCTTCTTCAAATCACCGCATATTTCTGCTATCTCCAACGCCCAATTGAGAGCCTTGTCGCGTACAACCTTTCAAGGGAAGAATTGCAGTAGTCGATTTGGTGAATTGAGTCCGAATCGTCACAGAGGCATCAGGGGCGGAGTGGTGGTGGGCATGGCAGCAGCACCTGGGTCTGTTCAGAAATCGGAGGAGGAATGGCAAGCAATTCTCTCTCCTGAGCAGTTCCGGATTCTTCGGCAGAAAGGCACTGAGTATGTCTTATTATTATTATTTTTGTTTCTTGACGAATTTTGACGATTTTAACCCGTTTTGGGATGTGGGCTCTTCGGAAAATTTGCGGGTTTCTGTCTTAAATGTGTGAAATGGACTCTGAAATCATGGTCTTAGTGGTGTCTGTGTAGATTCAATAATACTATTGAGACATGAAGCAGCTTTCGATTTTTGTAGTTATGGCATTTGATATGAAAATTACCTGATGATGATTGTTTATTGTTATTGTTATTCAAATTTTATCTTTACGCACGCACACCAGGGTGGGGGAGGTATTCCTGGTTATCAGAAAGTGTAATGAGATTTATTACCAGACCATTCAAATTTTATGTTATTTTTATTATCATTTCTCTTCGTACTAACAGTATATAGCACTTCGGGCGTCTAGTGTTAACAAGCGGTTGTGTGCTTTTTGTTAATGTGGAAACTGTTTAGAGTTCGTATTTAACTATTCCAGCTATTTAGTTTAGAGAGAGAAGGTATCATGCCTAGAGTTGCTCGGAATACCTCATCTGAAGCAGGATATATTGTTATGTACTGTCTTACAACTTTTTGTGAAATGTAACTTAAAAAGTACCATCGGTACTGTAGTTGACTTTTCAATATAGTACAAATTACACCGTTGAAAGATATATTTTAAGAAATAAGAGAGTAAACTGTAGGCGTGCAAAGAAGACTGTCATTCATGTGCCAATACCAGTGATATGGGTGCCTTTGAATATTACTTTATTTTACATATTAGCTTGGTGATGTGCAGATTTGAACCTTCTTAGCCAGCTTTTGGTAGATCAAGTATGTCATCCAGCTATTAGCTTTGATACAACTGCTTCATTCAATCTGAAATGCATGCTAGACATTGTTCGGTGTTGTATCAAATTTCTACTGGTGAAACAGGTATCCAGGTACCGGTGAATACAACAAGTTCTATCGTGACGGTGTCTACAAATGTGCGGGATGTGGAACTCCGCTTTACAAGTCCACCACCAAATTCGACTCTGGTTGTGGTTGGCCTGCATTTTATGAAGGTCTTTCTGGTGCAATAAATCGGAATGTGAGCTTAATTTTTGTGATGTACTATTTTGAACTCTTAAATTAGTTTCATCAGTATCAAGATCATATGTATATTCTGTTTGATGATGCAGCCTGACCCAGATGGACGTAGGGTGGAAATTACATGTGCAGCATGTGGAGGACATCTGGGTCATGTTTTTAAAGGTGAAGGCTTTCGGACGCCAACAGATGAGCGACATTGCGTCAACAGTGTTTCACTCAAGTTTACTCCGGCGAATTCTAATGCTTCCCAGTGATTGGGTTACCGTGGATTTTCTTTCTGAAGCATAAAGTTGCTTTCTTTATGTTGTAATGAACAGGAGTGAAACTCCACTTACTCCCTGCAGATGCTAATAATGCTACAGGAACAAGGGCTCTGTTGTTCTGGGTTATATCAATGTGATCTTCAAACAATGTAAATTGGACACTATCCATAGTCTGATGATCATCCAGCATGATAACGAAATAGATGATGAAAGCCCTGTGATTTTACGTTTTTGAAGCTACTGATCATGCACATTAGAATTCCCCGCATCATATCCATAGTCAGCGCAAGCTACTGTTGCACTCTCGGATCTTTCTGCAGCTGATCGTGTTGTCGTAAACCCTTGATGCAGATGTTCTTGCGCAATATGACCTAAATTTAAATGCCAGGAACCAGTCCAATATCATGTGCAACTAATGAACCCTTCCGTTGTGTATTGAACTCACGTATACATTTGGGTATGGGAAGCAAGGCATATGTAACGATTCATAAGGAGAGAACTTCATATACACTTCATCTCACCTCTCATACACTTTTATGGCAAGACATGTAACGTTTCATAGAGAGGACTCCGTATCCACTTTCCATCTCACCGCTATCATGTGGCTATCCTGATCCATATCACAAAATATGGTGCCTGATGCAAAGATACACTGACCATTATTTTCTCCACGCTTTAACACATTTATGTTACGAGCTTTCCAGGCGTTTGTTAATTTTCCCCTTTAAGTCTATTTGACAGGCAGGAGGAGGTCAAACGAATGTCTAATTTGGCAATAACTATTTCAAGAAAAAGAAGAACTACCTCGGGCAAATGTCTGTTGGGCAATAAAAAGAAAAGGCAGTAGAAGTAGTTCTACTGATGTCAACTATGCACCTGTACAATCGGTATTTTGTAGCGTGAATACATGCAAGATCCAGCTTCCCAGTTATGTCTTTTTATTCCTGAAATAAATGAAGCGTTGACTGCTGTTGGCAAGTAACTGGTGTTCAAGCATGAGTCAAACTTGACATTTTCCATTCCAACCGATGACTTGTACTTTGTTCTTGTTCAGTTTCCTTTTAAGATATTGTTAAACTGTACAGGTTTCTTCTTAGGCCGGGGACATAGATCCTGGACATACAGGTTAGCATACGTTAGATTAGTATGTATTGCAACTCGGAAAAGCAACCCGAGAATTGTATTGATTACACCGGGAAACCAAGTGATATAGACAAATTCCGTTGTAAAAGAATGAGAATTAGAACCTCTATTGCAGCAGCCAAACGTAAAATTGTAGCCTCACCCCACGGACGTCCCAGAAGTTGTAACCCAATCGGTAGTCCTTGCTTATCATAACCAACCTGTGCATTAAATAAGAATTCTTGAGGGAAAATAAGAGAACAAGTCACAAAATGTGAAGCACGGAATTAGCTAAAGCTTGAATTCCACGCTTTATTGTCCTGTCGTATATATATGAAAAAGGAAACAAAATAAACCACAGTAAACAAAACTCGAGATGGCATTAAACAACTGAATTTCTCTCGGTTTTTTTAAACATAAAGGTTTGGCTCAGATGCTCCTAAAGGATACCCTTTTAGATACAAAGACTAGTACTTGCCAGGGACGAGACCCTCAACTACAAGGTTTCTATCTTCAAGGTCAATATGCATGAAGCTTTTAATCATGTAAAGCCGCCTGCTGCTATTCTCGGATCATCAGGATAAAGTGCATTAAATAAGCCTATTTCAGACTAATATGCATGTGATGAATTCAACAGGATCACACAACTCTGACTATTTACATGATTAAAAGACATTTTTCTCACTATCCCTCTCATACCCAGAAGCAACTACACTTTACTTTCTAAGATATAGAATAATATAAGTAGTTCACTGCAAGGAACAGGAACTCGAGGAAGATAAGAATTCTCAGACACCATTGACAAAGCTTAGGCATTTGTGAAGAACAAGATGAGGGACACGAGAGATTCCTGTAACTTCTTGCAATTTTGTTGAAGACGCAGAGGAAAAAGATGCAGATGACTTACAGGGACTGAAATTACAGGCAGACCAAGAAGATTTGCTGGGACAACAAATCGCATGAGATTTCCTGAAAGAAAGATAGTGCAGAGTGGTTACCATTGATCACATGGCAACCGCTGTGAACACAGGTATAGTGGTTACCATGTCTAAGCTCAAAAAGTCAGTGATAGTAACAATAATATAATAAATACATGAACAACAACAATAATAATACTAGTAGCATCAGCATTGGTAGTAATAGTAGTAGTAATCAGGACGCTGTTAAACTAGTTTAAGAGTTCTGAATTAGTTGGTGCTCCACTTAAGTACTCGCACGTAATGCCATTTAGTTCTGAGAAGCGAATATTTTACCATGACCATCATTTTTTTTCATTGCAAGTCTACCATGGCCATCATTGTTGTAGCTGCTTTTTTTTTTTTTTTTTTTTCTGTTTTTTTAAGAAGAAAACACCTTGCACGCACTCATTCTCCTTGCTTCTGCTCTATCACCAGAATAGCAGGGAATAGTGGTAGAAACAAGAGAAAGATATAAAAAAGGACAATTTGCAAAATCTACTCCGACATGTATGCCACTGTGACACGTGAAATAATTCAATAGCTTTTGTTATGACAAACATTATAACGCTCGAGCTTTTTCCTAATATATCGGGTCAGCTATGTGGATCAACAATTTCTCTTGCGTTTTATTTATTTTATATGTCTTTTTTTCTTTTTCTTTTTGTTTTTTTTTGTTTTTGAGTCGTAGCCTAAATCCTATATGTCTCCTAATGCCTAATGCATCTTTAAAATACGTGTCTTTCAAACTATCATACCATTTCAATCGTGATTCAGGCCTAAAATCTAATTCACTTAAATATTATACCTTCTACATGATATCGACCACATGAATCAATTGTCTCCAATGTGCTCTATCAGTGATATTCTCTCTAATTGTTATAAGTCACATCCTTCCTTATTGTCTCTCTTTTCATGTCTTCTGTATTCACGATATCCCATGTTTAAACGTGCACATCATTAATTGTCTCGCACCGCCTAACAGATGCATCTGCACGACGCATTTGCACATATCTATACTATTTTAACATTGACTCCCTCATCTTGTCATCTATAAGGTCCACCTCAACCTTTCTCCTTATATGTTATTTCTTATTTTATCATTCCATATATGTTCACTCATTCATCTTAACATTTTCATTTCCACCACTCACATTCTTTGTTCATGCTTATAAGTGTCTGTTCAACATTTAAACCCATATAAAAGTGTAGGTTTTACTGACTTCTTGTAAGATTTTGCTTTAAGCTTTAAAGGTACAATCTCATCACAAAGAAGATCTGACACGTTTCTCCACTTTAACCATTCTACATGCACCTTGTGATTTACATCCTTATCCATTTCTCCATCTTTTTTGTAGTATATATCCTAAATACATAAAATTTTCGTTCAGGTGAATCTCACGGTCTTCCATTTTCACAAGATTGCAAAGTCATTCTTTTGTTGCTAAAATAAAATTGTATATACCCTGTCTTCTTTAGTTAATGCTCTTTTCCTCTAGTGTCTCCTGCCAACATTTTAGCTTAGCATTAATGTTTATGTCTATGTATGCACGCCTATGGGAGTATTATAGGATATATTTATGGACTCCGCGTGACCAATGTCATGTGTATAGGCAAGACGAAAGGATGCCAAAGGCTTAACATGTATGTTCATATGTATAGTCAAGAATTCTTAAAGAGGCATTAATATGTAAAACACGAAATGTATGTTACGTAATGACATGTTATGTATCTAATGGGATGATATGTAGTGGAAGGATATGATATGTACAAGACAGGTTTTAAAGTCAAGTTCACAAAAGGATAAACTTATGATGTGATGTAATGATATGATATGTTAAGACATTACGAATCGGCTCGTATAACAATGGATGAATGTATTGATGTCAGCATGGAAGAACATATAAAAGAAAAGCACGAGGTATGAATGTATGATACCAAATGTAATGCATGACTATACAAAATTGCATGAATATGAACATGTCTGTTTAATGAATGTGCCCACGTGAACATGTATGAATGTGTTAGGATATAGAACGAGGAGAAGTGATACTGCATGAAAGTGTCTATGTACTTTAGGACATATAAATAAATTAATATATGTATATATGTATGTGTGAATATGTGATACTACATGAAAATGTCTATGTACTTTAGGATATAGAACGAGGAGAAGCAGAAACAGTCAGAGTACTTAGAAGGTTGACGTTCCCTACTGAGCATGCAGAACTCGTCCTTTCCATGTTTATCATTTTTCAGGTGATGACACCAGTGATGATGTACATGAATGATGCTAATGATAAATCTTTATCTTTTTTTTTATGATGTATTTGAAAGTTTGATGTGTTTAAGATGTACTTGTGATGACTACGTCTCACTGGGAAAGATGTTAACGAGTCAGAAAGATATAAACATTTTCTTAGTGAAAGTTTGTTAAGTTTTTAATTTTTAATGCTTCCATATGTTATTGAACTTAGTACGAAGTTGAATGTCTTTTGGTATGCATACCATTGGAGCATTGTCGGTTATGTCCCTAAAAAGCATTTTGTGACGTGATATATGTAAGGCTCATAAATCCCACATCAGAAAGAAAGAGGATGATGACATGACATATAATTATGACACAAATGTTAAATGTCATCAATGGTTAATTTTTAGGTATGCAAAGACGAAAAACCGATTCAGTTAACATTTAGTAGTGTTGGCTTATAGTGACGAGTCCAATCAAGAACAGACGCCATGCGTGAAATCGACTAGACGAATCCGAGTCGTTGCAATTATATTTTCAAAGTCGACTAGTATTGCAGGGCAAAAGAGCCAAATCCGGGACGTTAGAGAGATCATAGTCTATTAGTAGAGGTCCAGCAAGTAGACTTGTCCATTAAAAAGGGTTACATGTAAGACCCAAAAATCCTACATAAGAAAGGAAAGAAATGATGACATGACGTATAAGTATCACCCAAGTACTAAATATCAACCATCATTAATTATTCTCAGCTCAACGAAGACAAAAAGCCTAGTTCAGTTGGTATTCAGTAGTACATGTCCATAATGACAACACCAGACTTAAACAAACGCTAGGTCTGAAATTGGCCAGCGAATCCGGATTGTTACACAATACTTATAAAAAATTAAGAAAATAAGTTCACTATATACTCGTAATTGCAATATGAATTATCAAACATAATTACCAAAGAATAATGAGTTGCCAAATGGAAAATGGAGAAATCATGGTAGCATTTGGTCTCATATCATGTCTGTATCTTGAAAGTATACATCGGATAAACATGGTAGCATTTGTCGCATATCATGTCTTTACCTTGAAATTATACATCGGATGTATCAGTGATATTGCACGTTATATATTTGTGAAAAACTATTTTCAGTGTTCTCCTTCTTAGTAGTCCTCCAAGACTTAATAGTTTAGTATTTATTTAAAATAAAATGATCTAACAATTTTTCCTAGTATGGTATAATTGGGGGCTTGACTGTCTGAATGTTACGCATATCTGACATGACGTTTAAGAAAGTTTATTATTATATATTTATTTTCAGACGAAAATACAAGAAGGCTATGGGCACAGGACAAGTGTGAAGTTTCAAAATAAGTTGGTTTGAAACTTTAGTGAAGGTCAACATCTATTCGCAAATATTTTCAACACCAAATCAATAAACGCGCTAGGACTGACTACGACCATTCCAAAAGGTTTAGGATCCCGTCACTCCAAATCCCTCCCCTTATGAATCACCGTGCGACACGTGACATTAAGGGTGAGTGGTGAGGCTAGATGCGGATCACCCTCATCTAGCCTCACCACTCACCACTGCTGTCACATGTAATGCGATGACACGTGGGGTGAGGGAAAATTAGATGAGCTGATCTCATCCCATTCCAAATCACTCCCCCGGACGAAAAAAAAGGAACCATCAAGTAAATTATCCTCAGTCCTCACCCTCATGAAAAAAAGGTTACATCAGTTTTATGTGTAATTATTAGTTTTTTAAAGGGTAACTATACTTAGATAATTAGATATAGATGCAACAACAATCATACCTCGTATATCACAACCAAACTATCGTTAGAGTCTGGAGAGGGTGAGATACAAGCAGACAATAACTCCATCTCAATTTTCCAAGAAATAAAGAGTTTGCTTTTAAACCTCCGGTTCAAATAATTAGATATAGATAAATAAGAAGAAATGTCATATTAGAATATTATTCGTGGTAAGGGAAAAAAAAGACAATCCACTGTTTATCCATATTATGTTAGACTAGAAGCAATTATTAGAACGTGTTGCAATTATTTACAAAGAGGAGATAGCTATGTTTTATACTCTAACTCATCCAATAAGATTATGTCATATACATTAATACGGTAAATTTTCAATGATATTTTATAATCTCGTAGTACGGATAAGAGGTTTTGCAACTCTCTCATTTCGTATTTTTTTTTCCTTAGTAAGAATAAAAACAACTTTGACGTTGAGATAAGTTGATTTAATGGAACCAAGTAAATGTGTGTTTTTTGGGGTTTATTTTTTTTATTTTGTTTCTAATTTGCCAAAAAGATGAATAATCCTTGAGGGAATAATCATTTGGAAGGTGGCATGATGTTTTGTTTTCATTGGCTATTAGTGATAGTTACCAAAAGGAACCCATGTGGCAACGGGTTAGGATCTCCTCACCCCAACTTTCCTCACCCTCTTTGTGACCACGTGACACGTGGCAGCAAGAGGAGGTGGTGAGGTTAGATGAGGGTGACCCTCATCTAGCCTCACCACCACCCTTTCCTGCCACGTGTTGCGCGGTTACGCGTCACCACACCCCTTGCGGTGAGGTGATCCTATCCCTGTGGCAACGGCATTATCAAGTTCGCATGATATTTTTAAGCCAGATGTTATCATCAGATCTTACTTTTATATCTTCTCTAATCTTGATGTTGACATGGTTATTTTAAAATTTTAATAACTTAGTGTATTTATAGATTTATTTTAATCTCGATCCTTTTTTATGGAGTTTTACGTGTCCATCTATGCTGGTTTGGCAACACATTGACACCATGGATTTTGGCTCCCAAGGTGGGATAGGATCCCCTGATCGCCCATATGGTGCGGTCACAAAGGACCGCGCGACACGTGACAGTCAGGATGTGGTGAGACTAGATGCGGATTGTGGACCGCGCAACACGTGGCACCCGCATCTAGCCTCACCACCCCCTGATTGCCACGTGTCGGACGGTCATAAAGGGGTGAGGAAAATGGGGTTAGGGGATCCCAACCCCCCAAGGTAGCATTTGAAAGCAAATTTTATTATTTTTCCTTTTCTTTTGGCACTTTGTTTCCATTTTCAATAGAATCATACACATTCTTTTTTAACTTTGAAATATGATGGAATAAAACAAAATGACTCACTAAATTATGTGCACTTCTTATATTGTGAAGTATCAGTTGATCGACACAGCTTGACGCAATTTTCATTATAGGTCATCAAAGAAACAACCTCGGTGCGTCTCTAACACATAAGTATGGTTGCGTACATCCGACACCAGGCAAGAACTTTTAAATCGTTTTCTTTTGGTACCATAGTGATATTAATGAATAATTGTAACTTGTAAGTCTCATATTGGAAGAATCATCAGGACATTTTTATTTGATAGTGTTTTCCTTAATTGAGGCCAGGATTGAAGAAATTTTTGCAAAATGCACCCTATTTTACATGGGTTCAGATCTCCGCACCATTTCCCCTCCACCGCGTGCGTCACCGCGCGACACGTGACAGCAGTGGGGGTGGTGAGGCTGGATGAGGATTACCTTTATCCAGTCTCACTACCCTCCACTGCTGTCACATGTCGCATGGCTGCTGTCACATGTCGCATGGTGGGGAGTGCGGTGACTCACCTCGCGGTGAGGAGATCCTATCCGATTTTACATCACTCCCAACCAATTTGCTTTGCAAGACACATCCTATCTTGACATCTGCCGTGGCCAAAACAAAACCTGGTGTACAATTACACCATATATTATAAATTTGATACAATTATCTCAATTAGAAACATAGATATATCAATACACTAAAAGGCTATGCAATTATTATCTTTGTCGGTAACTTTTAAAATGCTACAAAAACAGATGTGAATATGTGATAAGTTGTTTCATCACATATGCAATGTATGAACCATACTAACACAGTAGTACATCATATCTCTATTATCATGTCATTTATGCAGATACATATAGAGCCGGGGGTCTCACTGGAATCAGACTCTCTATCCCTTGGGACAGAGGTATTGTCTGCCTACCATTTACCATCTACAGACCCTAACGATAGCTTATGCTGTCGTTGGGATATACTGGGTATGGATGATGATGATACACAAGTCTTTTATAATGAGCAATCATGGTTTTCACGACATATTTTGGATATATAACATCATTTTAATGATCCAATGTTGCTCTTAACTACTTAAAACCAAACCTCTCATCCTTATATTATCTCGTTAACCACATAATGTTTGACATTTAAGATTTTAAGCACATTCACTCTAGGTGATATTATATTTACTTATATATAATTTATATTTAACACTTTAATGTTAAACTTTATACTTTTTCTGTTAAAAATTATTCTCAAGGTTTGACTTGAACACATTTATTCTATGATCAAATCAAACTACGATAATATTTTTAAAACGTAGAAAACAATATTTAATGTCCTTCACCAGATCAAATACATAGTAGAAACGGAAACCCAGATGCTACAAAGTAGCTTAATTGATACTCGTGCGGTAAATTACGTTACCGAAAGTCGCTGGTTTGACTCTTAACCGTCGTAATATGATGTTAAAGTCTTATTGTCAGTTTTTATACTAAAACACATAAACTTGACCAACTTGTAGACATCAAAGAAAGACCTCCATGCCATCGAGGGCATAGTCTGGTTGATACTCGGGTTGTAATTTGCTCTAAGAGGTCAAGAGTTCGATTCTAAAGACACACACCTTGTGTGTGTTCCTATGCTGCTAGGCCGAATGCCTAGTTTGCAGAGAGACACCTTATGTAGGTCATTACGTAAGATCTCACCCAATTTAAGAGACTGCTATGCTCCTGATTTGTCCTACATACATGATCATTGAAGCTGAGAAAATAAAAGCCCGGAATCAAAGATTTCACATTCTACTCAAAAAAGAACTCCAATTAAAACCGTTTAAACTTTTTAATTTTAATACTTCAAAAAGTTGTTTGGCTTAGCAGTGGGGCGTGGGGTGACCTTTTTCAGTACAAGAGAAGGAAACCCAACTATATTCAAAATTTCTCCACAAAACGCTCCACCCTCTCTACTTCTCCGACTGGCATGGAGGGTTATTCCTACGCCCCTTCTTACCCAGATTCCGGCGGTTCCTCGCCGCGTTCTCGTGAAATTGAATTCGATAATCCTCCGCCATGGGAGGATTCCCTCAATTTTCAGTCCGCTTCTTCCTTTAAAGTCAAATTCATGTGTAGCTATGGTGGAAAAATCCACCCTCGACCTCACGATAATCAAATGTCTTACGTCGGCGGCGAGACTAAAATCCTCGTCGTCGATCGCAGCATCAAGTTCTCCACTCTTCTTGCCAAACTTTCTGGTTTGTGTGACAAAGGGAGTGTTTCGTTTAAGTACCAGTTGCCTGGAGAAGATCTCGATGCTTTAATTTCGGTGACGAATGATGAAGACCTTGAGAATATGTTCCAGGAGTACGATCGGCTGTATAAGGCGTCGCCGAAGCCGGCGAGATTGAGGTTGTTTTTATTCGGAGGGAGTACGTCGCAGACTGCGCCGCCGAGTAACTCTTCGGTGGGGACTAGGAGTTTTGGATCTGATGAAGGGATGGCAAACAAGTCTGAGAAGGATCGATTTGTGGATGCTCTGAATTCTGGTCCGATTCAGCTTCCTCCTCCACTTTCTGCTGTCGCGCCACCTCCGATCCCGGCGGGAAACGTGGATTTCCTGTTTGGATTAGAGAAAGAAATGCCTCCGCCGCCGCATCCACAACAGTTACAGCCGCAACCTCCTCATATGGCGGTCGGAAAATCTCAGCAGCCAGTTGATCCGCTTGATGTCCCGGTTCCTATACTGGATGATAAGGTGACGGAATCGGATCCGATCCAGAAGCACATCCACGATCTCCGGAAGCTACGACTAGAAGCTCAGCAGCAACAAGTTATGTATCGCCGTAAAAGCGACGATAATTTAACCGGAGGATTTCCAGTTAGCGCCGCCGGTGAGTACTATGTCCAGAAGTTACCAGAAAAAGTTCCTCAAATGACTGTTCCGGCTACTGTTTCCGTCCAGCAAGGAGGAGCAGCTTACTGGCCGGAGAAGCAAGTCATTGGTGGAGTTTTCCATGGCTCCGAACCCCTATACATGATTCCACCGCCAGCTGGCGCATATGGCCACCCTCAGATGGTTAGACCGGTGACCGGACCGAATAATCAAGGATACTACACACTACAAAGGCTTCCACCGGAGGCTTACCGTGATCAACAAATCCAGTACAACATCGTTCCTTCAATGCCTGCAACCGTACAATCGGTGCCAGCAGCAGCGCCACCGCCAACTCTGGCACCGTCGAAAATCTCGGCGTATCCAGAAGGTTATGGAGTTATGAGGCAAGGAGGTACAACCGGTGGAATTGGAAATGTGGAGAATGGAGGATACGCGCCGGTGGCATACGATAATGGAATTGGGAGACAAGTTTACTATACTGCGCAGGGAGGAGTAATTGCGGGCCCACCACCACAACAAACACAGCAACATGCCGCAGCAGCACAGTATCATCAGGCAATTGCTTCGGGAATTAGTGGTGAAATGAAAGCGCCAAATCAGGAGGCGGTCAAGACTGGTAAACAAACACAGGCTTCAGTTTGATCTATTTGCAGTTATAAGATCAAAACATGGGTACCTTTTTAATTATTAT
Organism: Eustoma russellianum; assembly: GCA_036186865.1. NCBI lineage: Eukaryota > Viridiplantae > Streptophyta > Magnoliopsida > Gentianales > Gentianaceae > Eustoma > Eustoma russellianum. Next base: position 2,066,417 of record AP025045.1, read on the forward strand.
TTGATATGAATATTACTAATCTATAAATAGATATATCTGCTTATGTTACTGCGAATTTAATATTTACAGTTACATGATTAAAATTATGGAATTAGATATAGTAGCGTTGTTTTCTTTGCTTGTAAATTGAATTGGAGGTGAACTGTTAGTAGACATAATGATATGATATGTGTTATATTCTTGGATTGGGGGAGGAGTGCTTGTTACGTCTTTGTGTAAAATTCTTTTGGATGTGTTCGATGTGTTGCGATTCTTATAATCTACTGTCAACTTCGGTTCCACAGAATTCTAAGGATGTAAATCAGATGCCTGATATATCAGACAAATGACATATTATATACACGAGTACATCATCATGGAGCCCAAATAATAGAATTCTCCTCCCAATATGACAACGGATAACCCCACTTTTCATGGGAGCGGGATCCCTTGACCCCCGCGCGCCTCACCCCCCTCGCGACCGCCCGCCACGTAGCACACAGGGGTGATGAAGCTGGGTGAGAGTCACCTGCACCCAGCTTCACCACCTCTGTAGGGGTGTTAACGAACCGAGCCGAACCGAATACTAAGTTTTCGAACTCGAATTCGTTTAGCTAAACGAATAGTTCGGCTCGGTTCGTTTAGGTAAACGAACTTTAAAATTGATTCGAGTTCGGCTCGATAACCTTATAACTGTTTAAACGAGTCGAACTGTTCGCGAACAGTTCGGCTCGTTTAACTAAACGAACTCGAATACCTATTCGAATTCGGCTCGTTAACAAATAATTAACGAACGAATACGAACCGAACACGAACCGAACTCGAATAGTTCGCGAACGGCTCGGTTTGTTTAACATCCCTACACCCCTGTGTGCCACGTATCAGCAGGTCATTTAATACCCTAAAGGTCTGACCCCTTTTCATGAGTCGAAACTTTATAAATGTTATATGGCCTACTTGAGTAACGATCACAATTAAGATTGACTATAGTGACATTCTGACGGAGAAAAGGTAATGTATAGCTCCACAAGTCCAAGTTAACTCACTTTTCATGAGTTGGAATTTTATAGATGTTATATGACGAGCTTTAACGACTACAAGTAAGATTGTCTATATTAACCTAACCAACTGAAAAAGTATTTGGTGTTATGATGTTTAGTTAGAAGGCGAGTCATGGATCAACTGGTAACGTTGATGCTTTGTGATCTTAAGGTTACGGGTTCGATCCGGAGAAACAGTCTCTTGCATAAAGTGTAGGTGATCGCGAAATGATATGGTTCCTCTCCAGATTCTGCACAAACGCGAGAGTCTAGTACGCCAAAAACGTCATGTATTGATGTCCAGTTAAATGATTGCATGTTAAGAGTCTGAATCATGATCTAATTTGGACTTTTTTTTTGATCTGTTAAACAAGATAAGTTAATATGATAAATAAAGTAAGCTATGAATACCGTTCTTCCAAATTCTGCACAAACGCGAGTGTTTAATACATAAAAATATCATGTCCAATAAAATGATTACATGTTAAGAGTTTGAATCATGATCTAATTTGGATTTTTTTTATCCGCTAATCAAGATAAGTTAATCTGAAGCTACGAATGCCTGATTTGAATCTTTTATACAATCCTAGTTACGAAAAGGTAAGGACTCTTAAAGATGGGATTCAAAATTATTTTTTTTTAAAAAAAATATGATAAGGGCATAAAAGTCTACCGTACTTGGTGAAAGAGAAGTTGCGGGCCAATCGAGCCAACTGTCCCTGTACTATGTAATGTTGAAGAAATAGGTGTAGCTATCTTAAAATTAGTCAAACATTAACGTTAATCTTAATTTTTTTTGGTGTGGTTATCTTGAACTTAAAAATAGTTGATTTAAGAGATATATACATATCATTTCATTTATAATAGTTTTCTAACTGGAGACAAAGCTGCTTTCACTTTCTTTTAATGAACCATTATCTTGTGGAGCCTAACTCATAATCATCAATCTTAGCAGTGATTATGAAGGTGGTTTATTGCATAAAGAACGTTTCCGGTGCATTATCCTTCCACGTTTTTGCATCATATGGGAGGGGACAAATATCTTCGCAATCTGATGTACGTAGCCTCACTCTACACTAAAAGTTGTTCCCGCATCTCGAAAATGTGACGTTAAGGTCACATAGCAACAACCTATCAGTTGCTCTAAGACATGCACTGTGTGTTTCTTATTGTATGCATTTACTTATGTATGTTCAAAATGTAACTTTCTCTGTGTGCAGGGGCGGAGGGAAGGGGGGCCTGGGGGGCACGTGCCCCCCAACGTCGGTGGAAAAATCCTATAGATAAGTAGGTGTATTTGTATTTTTGGCCATTCAGTTCAAAGTATGCCTTTGTTTGACAGAACACTAACCCTCTGTTACGTGGTCACATAGTGTTTAGCATTCGGCAATTCTCTGCTAAGTGATTAAAATATGTCTAAAACTTACCGGAAGTTCGGTCTCTTAAATATATTAAAAAATTCAAGGTTTGGAAAACTAGTAGTCTTTTTTGCATGTAAGGTGATCGTTGAAAACTAGTAGACTTTTTTGCATTAGCTTGCTTATGAAAATGAAAGTTTTTTTTAATTGGTTGCTAATCTTACGAATCCTATGAGGACTGATGCTCGGTAGTTGAATATATATTAATTTAAAAACGACATACGGTTGTGCCACTTCGTTGGAGAAGATGCTACAATTACACAGCTTTTTGTGATTTTATTTGGTTGCTCTAAAGTCGTTTCAAAGTTGAGAGCTACATATACCTTTAGGTTGTATTTAAATCCTTAGTGTTGGTTGTTGCTGGTGTGAAAACTATTTTACAATTTCTAGGCAACTATGTACGTCGTATATGATTGGTTCATCAATGCAGCATCCAGACAGTAAACTGTAAAAGGTAATATGCTTTTCCAAATGCTCATTGTTAAACACTAGCTTTTGTGACAGTTGTTTGTTTCTAATTTTTCTGCAATGAATATCATCAAGACTGATCTACGCAACCGGTTTGGAGGTGACGTACTATCGGATTGTTTATTGTGTTACTTTGAGCATGAAATTTTTAGCATCATTGAAGATGAAGATATTATGCAACGATTTCAATCAATGTCATCTCAGTGAACCTTTTTGCATCCCTTGTCAAATCCTTCTCGTTTTGCAATAGGCAAATAAAAGGTATGTATTGATGTATATTACTATATTCATTTAATAATTATGATCCGCATGTTGTTTGTTGTGTATTGTTTATTTTTTTTGTACATTGGTTGGTAGATTTGTTTTCTTTCACGTATTTTATGTTATAATACAAAAAATATGTCTAGAAGATTTTGTTGGTTTTCTCGGTCTGAAACTGTGACCCATGGTATTCCTATTGCGAAGCCTGTCAGTGCCCCTCCAAGAAGGGACTCCTGGCTCCGCCAATGTATGTGTGACATCAAGTTTGGTCTCTTCGTCGTTTTTATACTTACTTATCCGATCTAAACAACTAAAAGTTAGATCCGATGACTTTATTATAAGTCTGAAATTAAAATAATCATTCCATAATATTTTCTCGACGAGTAACAGCGTGTAACATGTTACAATGCACATTTCCCTCTCTCTCTTATTATTAAGCATAACTGGCGCATGTTAACAGCGACCAATTGTGAATTTTACAATAAAAAAAAAAATATGAAGTATCCATCTTGTTGTAATGTAATCCTTGGTTTAAGGCGTAAACCTCGTATTTAAGAACACTATGGGGTCGGGCCCGGATCGAGATCCTCTAACCCCCTCCCTCTCACCCTCTTTGGGACCGCCCGCCACGTGACACACAGGGGGTGGTGAGGCTAGATGCGGGTGACCCTCACCCAGCCTCACCACCCCCGTGTGTGCCACGTGTCAAGGGGTTATTCAATACCCCTTTAAAGGGGGTCAGGAGATCTTAATCCGTCGGGCCCATGATGTTGTCCCAGATAAGCCTGCAACGTGAGGATGGGGAAATGAAAAAAAAGGAAAAACATATTTTATCCATTTTCGTCCAGTCATGTGTATGGACTAATCATATAATTGTTGCGTATTTGTTAGTGCATTCCTTTAAACTTCATAATATAGTTAGTATCGCGTTACGTGAATATTTGAATAAACAGTATTAGATTTTTTCAAAATATTTGGATAGTAATGTTAGTCTGGCAACGGAAACGAGATAGCCTACAATTGGGATTATGTAGACTTAGCCTACCAATAGAGCAGGACACGTGACACTCTCTCATATCTTTTCAATATGCAATAGTTACACAAATCATATAAAAGTACATAAAACTTCCAACGGAAAGAGGGACGGAAAAGTGTTCAATCCGTTGAGCAAAAACCACAACCAAAACACACACAAAACGGAAAAAGTTTATCTATTTTCTAGTATACAAATATGGTAAAGGCCGTAACTAATTTAAGCGTCGGAGGTTTTCCCAATAGCTACATGACCTCTAACATTGTTTAACTTATACAGATTTATAGAAAAGTTATTCTTCGCGATAAAATGCGTCCGTGCACGCCATTAACGACGTTATTTTCTCTTTGGATCATCTCTGATTATAAAAATTCAACTTTGTCATATATGATAGGACACCTTATAAAGTGATGCATTCTACTGCAGCTCATGTAGGGCTCTTCAACGAACCAAACAGTTCACGAACTGTTCGAGTTTAGTTCATGTTGAGTTCGTATTCGTTCGTTAATGGTTGGTACCGAATTCGAACAGTTATTTGGGTTCGTTTACTAAAACAAGGCGAACTATTCGGTTTGTTTAAACAGTTAAAGAGTTATCGAGCCGAACTCGAACCAATTTTAATGTTTGTATAGCTAAACGAACCAAGCTAAACAGTTCGTTTAGCCAAACGAATCCAAAAATCTAGTATTCGGTTCGGTTCGGTTCGTTAACACCCTAAGCTCATGAAATAGCTTATCAGGTCAGTTGATGAATTTAAGCGCAAATAATCGACCTTCTCACACCACGTTGTATTGGCATCTAGATCCATGAACTCAAAAACAATAATTATTCTTTTTCTAGTTGATGAAGTATACAGCATATTATATATATATATATATATATATATATATATATATATATTTATATATGTATATATGTGTGTGTATTATTCTCCTGTATATATGTGTGTGTATTATTCTCCCAACTACTCGTTCATATTGAGAATTCAAATTCCATTTCTCGTGAGACTGTTTTTGCCTTGTAGGAGAAAAACATAACGAGGGTGAACCCTTTTTCACTGTCTTAATGTTATGAAAGTACTTTTTTCCTAAGAAATATCTTCTAACCTTATTGATATTTAGTCAATGTCAACGTGACTCTATGACTTTGACATCTTCTTCCCCTTTCTTTTTAAAATAAGGTTGAATCACAACCAGTAAGAGTTTCTGTTATCTCGGTCCTATTGGATGTGTAGAGATGTAAATCATGTTCTCATGACCCACTAGTAGAAGTTTGTTACAGCACAGGGACAACACAAGGAACTCATTGGCACCGAAAGAACAACCGACGGGCTGGTCTGTCAGCCTATCAGGTTATTCCACGGGCCAACAGTGTTTTCACATTATACAGCTAGCCTGGAAAGGTTCAAACATTCTTGCATTCGGCAAGGTTCGAACCTCTGACGTTCCTTTCAAAACTCCTTACCTAAAACCATTAGAATATATCCTGGCGAGTTTTTTTTAAAGAAGGTGGAACTCCCATGCTAGTGTCGGGTTGGGATCTCCTCACCCCCACTTTCCTTACCTCCTTTGTGACCACGCGACACGTGGCAGCAAGGGGGTGGTGAGGCTAGATGCAGGTTACCCTCATCTAGCCTCACCACCCCCTTACTGCCACGTGTCACGCGGTCATGCGTCACCGCACTTCCCTTACGGTGAGGGGATCCTATCCCGTTAGTACGGCCTTGTAATATTTTGTGAATCATATGGAGAAATCGATTGATTGTTTAAATAAAAGTAGTATCTTTCCGAAATCATTTTCTTCAACAAAATGATAAGAGGTTTAAATCAAAAGCTAGCACTAATGGTAGGTTTTAAAGTTTCACATTGTGGTCTACTGAACATTGTTTGCTTGAGGCTCTTTCCATTATAACATGGACTTTTTTTTGTCTTTGTCTTACATTATATGTACATATATATGTTTATGGCTATTTAGCTTTCTATTTGTATTTTTTAAATTCTCTCGCTTGTACACTAATACATCATACCCCTATTATTGTTTTATTTATGCAGGTATGTATAGAGCCAGATGTCTAGCTGGAAGGAAACTCTCTATTCTTCGTGATAGAGATATTGTTTGTTTGTCGCTCATCCTCCCCAGACCATTGCTGCCGTTGGAATATACTGGGTATGGTTGATTGATTGATATGACTACTGGATTTGTAAACTAATGACCTACTGGAAAACTAGCAAAACCATGAGATATGGTATGGTGGTTATTTAAGGTTTATTTTTTAACTATGAGATCAAGTTTTAAATTCTATCAATGAGAATGAAAGGGCATTTCAGAACCAAATGCAAAAACATTCGAATGAATATTTTCTAGACATATAAATCAACTGTTTTATATCCAAATGCAAAAAACCTTCAAATGTATCCAATGAACAATCTCTAGATGCCTCATAAGTGATCCAATTATCATGATCTCAACTATTTACATTACTGTTCACCGTATACACATCTAATGGTTTCGGTGGTGGAAGCTTGAGAGAGTGGCAAGAGTTCGATTTTTGTCTCAAACAAGATTTTCGACTCTATTTTCAGGTAAACGTATGGTATTGGAGTTTCACTGCTTGCAGTGAACTCCTTATGTGGATGTTTGAGCAGTACAAACTATGTCATAAGACACCTGACTCTATCTTTATTCGTGAGACAAACTGATAAAGGTCCAATTGGGTTTTCCGGACGTAAAACTTACTAATACTTTTTGACTTGACATCCTCAGGTGGATAAACTAAAGTTTTGGAGACAGATGGGAAATAGGGAAACGGAAAATCCAAAAGTGTAGGGGTCCTCTAGATTGCGTATCTTGTACTATCTGTATATCTGACTTGATGGAGCCTTTTCTCAAACGGTTTTAGATCTCTTCACCCCAACTTTCCTCACCCCTTTTGTGATCACGCAACACATGACAGCAGGGGTGGTGGGCTAGATGAGGGTGACTTTCATCTAGCCTCACCACCCCTTTCTGCCACGTGACGCGCGGTCACGCGTCACCGCACCCCCTTGCGGTGAGCTGATAATATCCCTTCTCAAGGGGCATCATGCCAGGATATGAATTTCACCAGTTCAGCTTTCCGGGCCTTTTGATGTCGACTGTTGGACTTGTTTATCTTTGACGAGGGAGTGAGTTCTCTCACACCTGTACCCGAGGCCCCTTAGCCAGGTGGGATGTAAATCGAGAGATGTGCTTCACCGGCAGCCCTGCAAAGGGAGAAGACACACGAGACTCAGCCAGTCCAGAGACAACCCTTATAATATTTCAACAAGGATGGTCTCCACACAAACTCGAACTCTAGACGTCGGGGTTCTAGCCCCAATCACCTTTGCCACTTACCACTGGACTATGCCCCTGGGGCATTGGACTTGTTTATCTCCACTTATATGCTGCCATTTCAACTATATTTAATTTCACCATTCTAATTTTGGATTTCCCATTTAATCTTTGAGCAAAATACCATTTTCTAGTCCTGAAAGCTCCCATCATCTTATTACCAGAGAATATTATAGAGAATGTAAATCAGGAGTCCAACGACCTCCTAGATTGAGTGACGATTTGCGACCCATACAAGGTGTTCCCGCAAACCAACTTTCCCACTTCCTCTCCTCACTGATTTCATTCCACTATCTATAATTTATTTCAGCCATTTGATATGGGTCAATATCTACATTTGTTATGTTCAAATTCTACACATCAGGCATTCCCCAATGTTGCGATATAAAATGTACTAATCTTGCACTAATATTAACAAAGCCAAACTACTTGCTAACATGCTATTGAAAATGTTCGGTTGAAACTTAGGCACATATCCACTTAAAATACTAAGACATAGATGGTGATACTTTATTCTTCTATAACCGTATATTTTTTTTTCTAAAGTAGACGATGTAGAACTATATTTTCAATATGTTCACTAGACTATCTCCATGGGAAGGCATATGGAGGCGCAGATGGGCCAAAATGCTTCACAAGGCTTAGGAATAATCATCATATCAAATATCGTATTATTTGATTTGATATAATTGCTATTGCAAACCATTGCTGTGTGTAATATATGATGGTCTATAAGTATTAAAAAAATGACAGATACATGATTTATTTACCTTGAAACTGTTACATTTTATTACGTTTATCTTCCAATGCTTATTCTTCCACCATTCTCAGAAAACTAGAATTCAACGTTCACATCTATTAATATGTTTGTCTGACTAAGCTAAACGCTCCCATGGGACCAACAACAACATTATCCTATCGATTTAGAGGCTCCCGTCTATAGTGAAGTATGGACGGTCGGATGTACGCAACCATACTCATGTGTTAGAAACACAGAGAGGTTATTTCCCGATGACTTATAATAAAAATTGCGTCAAGCTGTGTCGATCAACTGCTACTTCACAATATAAGAAGTGCAGCCAATTTAGTGAGTCATTTTGCATTATTCCATAATATTCTAAAGTCAAAAAAGTATGTGTCCTTAACTCCATTAGAAATGGAAACGAAATTAGCTAATAGTATAGTGAATGCTCAAGGCCCCAGTGTTTTCGTTTTCTCCATCATAAACCCTACCTTCAATTTATACCACATTCATTTTTCATCCAAAGTTGCATTTTTTTTATTTGTATTGGAAAACGCAAAGAGATTTTGTATCTTCAGAACTGTACACTGAACCCAAAGAAAATCTGGAATCATATATTAGGTTGTGAGCAATGCTCCTTCAGTTCCTATGCTACTCTAATATATTATATAGCACATGTTATTTTGCTGTTAAATCTTGTATATTTGGCATGTAATAACAACAACCATATTCAGTATGTTCTAACGATAGCAAAAGTTACTGCTAGAGTATGAGGAAGATGAAAAGCAGACAAACAATACTTATATATCAAGAGACATAAAGTTTGTTTCGAATGAGACAAACACAAAAAAAAACCATTAGTTAACTGTCAACTCAGGAGTAGTGGGACAGAATTGCCCTTTTAGGGGCTAAAATGTTTATGGCTAGCCACTAACCATCAGTCAGGTGGGTTTACCTGATAAAATCCACAGGGCCGATGCAATAACAAAGCCTGCAAATAACGCGATAGCCCAGAAAAGGCCCATTTCCACTTACCGGACCTTTACCTGTGACTGCTGCGTTGGCCCAATGGAAATATTATAGTATATCTCAAACAAAATAATCTATCGTATTAGACCAATTATGGTGTCAGGTAGGACTGTTGAACGAAGCGAATAGTTTGCGAACTGTTCGAGTTTGGTTCATATTTGTTTAGTAATTATTTGTCAATGAGCCGAATTCAAACATGTATTCAGGTTCGTTCAGCTAAACGAGCCGAACTGTTCGGCTCGTTTAAACAGTTATAAGGTTATCGAGCCGAACTCGAACCAATTTTAAAGTTAGTTTAGCTAAACAAACCGAGTCAAACAGTTCGTTTAGCTAAACAAATCCAAATTCGAAAACCTAGTATTCGGTTCGACTCAGTTCGTTAATACCCCTAGTGTCAGGTACGATTTACATGTGTGCAAATAAGGAGGTCATTGGCCAAAGCATGGGATCTATATGTATTCCATACATTTGATTAGTTATATTGCAAATAATCGTATTTGCTCCCAAACTATTTTAAAATTTAGGCTACCACAATCCCAACTAGGGCTGTAAACGAGCCGAACGAGCCGAGCATTGCGTTGTTCAAGCTCTGTTCATTTAACTTAGCGAACGAGCCGAGCTTGTTCGTTTATTTAAACGAACATATTTACTTGTTCAAGCTTGGTTCGTTTAACTCACGAACAACATTAACGAGCCGAACACCTTAAACGAACGGTGCCAATTACCGAGCTCGAACAGAAAAAGGTGTCCAAGCTCTGTTCATTAACCTTTTATCCAAGCCGAGCTCAAACTCAAGCTCAAACAAACAAGCCGAACGAACGAACGGCATGGTTCATTTACGGCCCTAATGCCAACTACCACCTCCTTTTCTTCTCCTAATTTTGTTCAGTCAAGTTTGATCCGTTAGCTTGACTTCCAGTCAATAATATAAGATTTTGATTTTTCAAAATCTTCCTGCGTGTAACTTTCCAAATGTAGCATATTGCATCAAGAACAACCACCATTAATCAATTTAAAGTTGTTTTTGCATGTTATTTCTCAACATAGCATTTGTGATGGCGAGCAAAAACTTATGCACATTCAGAAAGTTGTATTTCACGGAAGAAGATAACTTATTATATCTTTTCTGTCATATTAAATGGAATCATAATATGTGTATTAAAATAATAAACTAAAAGTGATAGAAAATCTCTTCCATTTTACCTTTAGCTTGGCTAGATTTTCTATGTTTTTGGCCTTTTCTTTGGAAATTCGAACGATGTAATTGCTCAGCTTGGATGTATTTCTTTGACTTCGTGAGAACACTATGTTATATTCAACACATCAAGGTGAATAGGTGGAAAATTTGTAGAAAGAAAAGACCTGCCAATTTACATTCCTTCATACGTGGCATATTTTCTTTTCCCATGATTTTTTTCCTATTAATCTAATTAAGATCTCTCTGTTATTTTCTTATACAAAGATCTCTTTGTTTACACTCACAGCAAAAAAAATTTTGTTAGAAAACGCCTATATCAAAAAATGGAGTTTATTACTAGGTTTTGAATTCCTAACTTAGACCATATTTTGACGATAAAAACTTAACACCTCTTGTCTTTATCTTATTGGATCAATAAGACTCTAATATTTGTACCAAAAAAATAAACCGTTTTAGTTATAGATAACATATATGTCATAATCTTACTGACGATAAATCCATGTATTGAACCTTTCATTTTAAGCAACTCTTCAAGACTGTAGGATTCGCCCAAATGTATATGCATTCATGTATAGTGAAAGAAGAAAAAAAGGTCTGTAAACTTAAGATTCGGAGCTCTTGTTCCAGGGGATAGTTCAGTTGATACACGGGTTGGGATTTGCTCTAAGAGGTCAAGAGTTCGAATCCAGAGACACGCACAGCGTGGGTGTTCCTCGGCTGCTATGCCGAAGACTCGGTTTGTGGAGGGGACACATTGTGTAAGTAACTACGTAAGATCTCACCCAACCTAGGAGACTGGTGGGCTCCTGATTTACATCCTCCATACATAATCTTTGGAGATGGAGCGGTGGAAGCCTCCGGGTGAGGGATTTCACCGTTTTGCAGATTCGGAGCTCTTTCAGTATGCATATATTGAAATGCTGTAGTTGGTCGGGACAGAAAGTTAACACGGCTAAATCTAGTGTGCTCTTCTCTCCTAACACACCGCGGGATCTAAGAGAGGCACTTAGTGCTCAATTCAGCATCCCTGCTGTCTATAATCTGGGAAAGTACCTGGGAATGCCTCTCCTACAATCAAGAGTTACATCCCAGACCTTTCAACCCATTATTGACAAGGTTCGAAATAAATTGGGGACATGGAAAAGAAGTGTGATGTCTAGAATGTCAAGACTGGTCCTACTGCAATCTGTGATAACGACCATACCACAGTACTACATGCAGACAGCCCTATTTCCAAGAACAACAATTAATCAATTGGACAGAATATGTCGCAAATTTCTATGGGGTGATACTGACAATCAGATCAAGCTCCACCCCGTGAATTGGCACACTGTTTGCACTCCGAAAGAAGACGGGGGTCTGGGGATTAAAAATTTGAAGCAATTAAACACGGCCCTATTGGTGAGACTAGGATGGAGAATGATGCAAAACAAAAATGATTTATGGGCTGAAATCCTCTGGGCCAAATACGGTAGCCCCATCGAAGAAAACAAACCCAACGCAAATGCTTCACACATTTGGAGGAGTATGCGACATGCAATGACGATCTTACAGCAGATCTGTATACAAGAAGGTATACACGACACGGGAGAGAGGGAAAAAAAAGTACAAGCTAGGAAAGTAATGGCAGAGGCTTATAAGCTCCAAAATCCCAGGGATTCACCAAGAGTCGGCGAATCAACCTGGGCATTAATCTGGAAAATGAAGGGGCCACCCTCTGGAAGTCTACTCCTCTGGCAAATTAAACACAGGAAAGTGCTTACCTTAACGACACTTAAACATAGGGGAATCCTAGTGAACACAATATGCCCAATCTGCAGACAAAAAGATGAAACGATTGAGCATGCCTTTAGAGACTGTAACTGGATTAAGCGTATTTGGCGTGAAATCATACCTGCATGTCTCCAAGAAGGCTTCTTTCAACACCAGAATAGTGACGGGTGGGTTGACTGGTGCCTCAGACAGAAATCTGAAAGAAGGACAGAAATGCACATATGTCAGTATCAATTTCGGGAAGGAATCAAGAATGCATGGTTTTGGCGTAACGAAATCTATCATGGCAATCAAAAGGGCATACCACCAAAACACGTTCTAATTGAACGGATTAAGAAGGAGGCTAATGACATCCTGAAGAGCCAGCAAATTGAGGAGACGCCTGAGGATGTAGTGTTTCAATGGAAACCACCGTGAGGAAGCAAATGAAAATGGTGTATGACCCCTCCACTTCCAGGAGGTTGGTGGGGTTATTAATGTACATTGGGAAGGGGAGCCATGGGATAGACAATAGGCGGTTTTCTTTTCTTTTCAAGTTAATGTGTATTTGTAATTAATTTTGGTTTATTAATGAGATCCGGATTTCGAGGAAAAAAAAAAAAATGCTGTATTTGGAAGTTAGGTAAAACATCTAAATCTGCAATTTTAATGTAATCTCAGCCACCATTCTCTTTGTTTCTTGAAATTTTCTTGGCCGACTTCAAACCTTTTTTTTTTTGGGTACCAGTCCAAGTCATCACAAGGCCAATGTATAATTTTTATGCTGCTGACAGTTTCTGTATTGTATCTTACGCATCCATATATATATATATATATATGTATATATATATATGTATGTATATATATATATATGTATGTATATATATATATGTATATGTATGTATGTATGTGTATATATATATGTATGTATGTATATGTATATGTATATGTATCCAAAATTAGTCATTTTATTAATGGATTATCTTCCAACATTAAGCTCATCGCAATACTATGTCTCTCTTAATGTGCTATCACCATGTCCACTTATGACAAATAATGTTAAAAACAATCTTGAAAAAAAAAAGTTCCGTCGCAGATAAACTTATAGTGAATTGTAAAAAAAAAAGGTTGAACCCCCAACCAGTAAGTCTCTGTCACTTCCGGTCCTATAGGGTGTATAAAGATGTAAATCAGGTTTTCAGTGTTCACTAGTAGAAGCTTGTGATAGGGGTGTGTAAGGATGTGAATCAGGTTTTCAGTGTCACTTCCGTTCCGGTCCTACAGGTTGTGTAATGATGTAAATCAAGTTTCCAGTGCCCACTAGTAGAAGTTTGTCATATCACAATAACAACACAAGGAGCCCATTGACACCGAAGGAACAACCGATGGGCTGACATGTCAGCCTATCAAGTCATTCTACGGGCTAATAGTGCTCTCACACTATGCAGCTAGCGTGGATGAAGTTCAAACATTCTTGCCTTCGGTAAGGTTCTAACCCCTGATGTTTCTTTCGAAACCCTTTATCTGGAACCAATAACATATGTCCTGGAGACAACTTATAGTGAATTGTAGATGTCATATGGTCGTGGTCACTTGCCCATAGGGGTGTTAACGAACCGAGCCGAATCGAATACTAAGTTTTCGAACTCGAACACGTTTAGCTAAACGAATAGTTCAGCTCGGTTCGTTTAGCTAAACGAACTTTAAAATTGGTTCGAGTTCGGCTCGATAACCTTATAACTGTTTAAACGAGCCGAACTGTTCGCGAACAGTTCGGCTCGTTTAACTAAACGAACTCGAATACCTATTTGAATTCAGCTCGTTAAAAAATAATTAACGAACGAATACGAACCGAACACGAACCGAACTCGAATAGTTCGCGAACGGCTCGGTTTGTTTAACACCCCTTGCCCATTTGGTTAACGTTAAACTTTTTTCGTTTTTTTGCTTTTAAATATAAGCTTTCAATTTTTGACTTAAATATAAATAATTTGGATGTATCTAAATTGTCTGGAAAGTACTTCGGTAGGCTAACCAAGGTGTAAAGAAAATATCGTACTTCTGTTAAGAAATTACGATAAATACTAGAAGATAATAATAAATACAATAATTGTGTCAGAGTAGGGTTACTCAACTCTACAATCAAACAAATAGATTAGGAAATCTGTTGTTCATTTTTTTTCTTTCAAAAATCCTTCAATGTTTAAGTCAATAAGTAATTAAAGATTAATTCTAGAACAAAGGTGTGTGCTCTTGTGAAACCTTAACTCTTTTGCTTCCTCTATAGAACTTCCTTTATAAAAAAATTATTGTGGTATGTATAATAAAAAACGTTTCTGGTATACTAGGTTCTATTTTTTCGTTGCGCTATATATAGTCCACAATCACAACACTCAGTATGTCCCAACAGCAGCACAAGTTATCGTTAGGTCTGGGAAGGATGAACAGCGGACAAACAATATTCCTATCTAAAGGGATAGAGAGTTTGCTTCCATTAAGACTCCGCCTCTATAGATACCTGCATAGATAATACCATAATAGGAATATATTGTGCTAGTGTGTTGGTGAGGGAAATCAAGAAATACAAATAGGAAGCTGACGATATTAAAATATTTATAAACGTGTATATGCACATATAATGCAAGACAAAGACAAAAATGAAAGAACGAAGTGCAAAGTCCATCTAAAGCGCAGGTAGTATCTACGCCCCTAAATATATTCTAGCGTGCCTTTATGTCCTGTCTAAACCTCACTAACCTTAATCTTCTGCATCCATGAATTTTTATCCTGCACCATGTCCTCTGAGAGGTGCAAATCTATTATGTCATACTTAATCCGCTCATCCCATGTCAATTTGGGCATGCCTTTACTCATTTTTCTCTCTACAAAGAGGCTTTCAACTGATCTGACAGGCGCCGTTGTTTGTCTCCTCTTGACATGCCCAAACCATCTTAGTCTCTCCTCTCTTATCTTATCTTATTTTACATATCATAAAACTTCCGAAATGTAGAATGAGTCATCTGAAGTGAAACTGTGAAGAAGAAGCTCTTCCAGGTGGACACCTCCATTTTGGAAAATGGGCCTCATGAGACTAACCTTCCGAGATTAAAATTGACATACACAAAGTCGGCTTAACACGGCCGAAAAAAAGAAAGATTCTAAAAATGGTTTTTGTTGTCGTTAATGAATATTTTTCAGAAGTTGACCTCTTTCCATATATTTTCAGAAGAAAAAAGAAAAAAAAAATTAGAACTCCATTCATAACTATTTGCAGTAACGAAGAAAGTCGTCGTCGTCGTCATCCTGACCCAGTATATCCCAACGACAGCAAAAGCTATCGTTAGGATCTGAGGAGGGTAAGTAATATGCAGACAATACCTCTATCCCAAGGGATAGAGAGTCTGATTCCAGTGAGACCCCTGGCTCTACCTGCATAAATGACATGATAATAAAGATATGTCGTGCAGTAACGAAGAAAGTATTTGTGTATTAAGCAGCCTTATGTATTTCACTTTCTGAACTCAACATATTCATAACTCCCTCCATAACATACTTCATAACCCACTCCTTCCGTAGTAAATCAAACACATATAATCGACCACTACTCAAAATCAAATTATTAAATTATTTTACATACTCATCAGAAGTTGGCCATAAATGATGTGAATTATTATTTTGACAAGTTATTGTGTTTAATATTTTAAAATTTTGATCTTAATTGACGTTTAATCAAATATTTGTTTAATCAACTATGATAATATTTTTAGAACAAATAGAGAACCTTTCAATTTCTGAACTTAGCATTATTGAAGGTTTTTATATTAACATAAAATCATAATTATCGTGAATTTATAGGATAAAAGGAGTTGATCAATTAATTTATCCATATATCATATGCATTTTGATGAACTAGAAAATCAAGTGGAACCTAATTGAATTCAAGAGAAGTAGTTAAACTTCAAGTATAAATTGTATAATACATTCTATTCTAGTTAACTATTGACTCTATCATCGTTTGTCTTATCCTTATTTGCACGCTATGTTATAACATCTTTGTATACATATTTCATCGTCTTAATGTTGTGACAAAGAATGTTAGACGTGGAGATTGAAAGGTTCAGTCAACATATCCACTAGTTAATTTATTGTAAAAAAAAAAAAAACGATACACACCTGATGATGCTTTCTTAAAATTTATTTCGGCCTACCTGATTGTCTATTTTTAACTTATTGTCTATCAGAATAGTTGAAAGCCACATTGTAAAGGGAAGACGGATTAAATCTATCAATCAATCAATCATACACAGTATATGTCAACGGCAACAAAGGCTATCGTTAAGGTGTGTGAGAGTAAGCGGCAAGCAAATAATACATCTAGTCAAAGGGAAAAATAATAAAAACATTCTTAAACTGACTTGAGATGAGTGGATTAGTCATAACCAACCTATTAGATTTGCACCTCTCTGATGACCAATAATAAAAACATTATTAAACTGACTTGAGATGAGCGGATTAGACATGACCTATTAGATTTGCACCTCTCTGATGACCAAGAATAAAAATATTCCTAAACTGACTTGAGATGAGCGGATTAGACATGAGCTATTAGATTTGTAACTCTCTGAGAACATGGTACAAGATAGGTGTTCATGAAGACATAGGATTGGGGTCCGGATCCCCTTACCTTCTTTTTCCTCACCTCACTTGTGACCGCCCGACACGTGGCATTCAGGGGGGTGGTGAGGCTAGGTGGGGTCATCAGCCTTACCACCCTCCTGAATGCCACGTGTCGCGCGGTCCTTTGTGACCGTCCCACATGGGGGGTCAGGAGATCTCATTCGATAGGATTGAGGTCAAGGAGGTTTAAACATGATACAGAGTCACCTTAGAGTATATTTAGGGGCTTATATACTCTTTACACTTTAGATTGACTTTGTATTTTTTTTGTATTTGTCTTTCATTATTTGTGTATATACACGGTTAGAGCTATTTTAATATCGGAAGCTTTTTATTTGTGTTTACTAAATTTATTCACTATTATACTAACACACCATATTCATATTATTGTGTCATCTACGCAGGTACTTCTGGAGGTCTCATTGGAAAGAAACTATATATCATTTGGAATGGAGGTATTGTTTGCCTGACTCTTACTATCTCCAAACTTTAGCGATAGCTTTTCTTGTTGTTGGAATATACCGGGTATGTTGATTATGGTTGTAGTTGTGTCTATTTCTATATTTTTGGTCCAGTCAAAAAAAAAATACAAGATTTTCGGTTATGTATATAGGCACTTTGGGTGTAATGTGTAAACCTTGAAGTGAATTAAGTAATTTGCGAACATAATATATTTAATTTCTTTAGATTGATGTACGAGTTTCTAGAGAGTCGATCAGAACAGAAAGTGAGTTATTGAAAAAAGGTTGAACCCCAATCAGTAAGGCTCCCTGCCACATCCAGTCGTAAAGATAGTGTAGGGAGGTAAATCAGATACCCAACGGCCTGCTAGTAGGAGCTTGGTCATTTACTACACAGTAGTCTGCATAAGGAGCCTCCAACACTGCAGGATCCAGTCGTAAAGAGAGTGTAGGGAGGTAAATCAGGCACCCAACGGCCTGCTAGCAGGAGCTTGGTCATTTACTACACAGTAGTCTGCATAAGGAGCCCCCAACACTGCAGGCTACTGCAGGCAATCCTACAGGTCAAGAAGCTCCTACACTATGCACTTGCTGGGAGGGAGCTTTCTTGTCTTTGGCAAGAATTGAACCTATGACATCTCTTTCGAGAATCCTATCCGGAACCAGTTGGGCTATGTCCTGGGGACAGAAATTGAGTTATTGTAGTGAATGAATGTTTAGCAGTGGTTTAATGTCTAGTAACCGTTTTCTAACTAATTTAATGTTTTATGAGCTGTATACTTATTTTTCTTCAATCTCAGTGACTTGTCCTATACATGTTACTTACCTATTTTGAAGTTAAATCATTTGTATCATTTTATATACGGTATGTCGTAACTTCTTTTTTACCGACTTCAAGTTAAATTATCTGTATCTTTTAATGTACGATATGTCGTAACATGTTTTTTCTTCAAAAAAGTATACACAGATATTTTATTCTTTTATTTCTATATAAAATCTTACGCTAATATATAACTAGCCCGATATTCTTTATTAAAGATTGAACTCCAACTAGTAAGGATCCCTGCCACCTCCGGTCTCACAGGGTGTGTAGAGATATAAATCAGGTTACCAGGGCCCACTAGTACAAGTTTTATCTTAGCACAACAAGGAGTCTATTGACACCGAAGGAACAACCGACGGACTGGCTTGTCAGCCTATCAAGTAATTACACGGGTCAATATCTCTCACACTATGCAGCTAGCCTGGAGGGAGTTCAAACATTCTTGCATCCGGCAAAGTTCGAACCCCTGACGTTCCTTTCGAAACCTTCTATCCTGGAAACACCCGATATTGTTTATTGATTATTCATCTAGATGTTAGACCAGCATTGCAGGACATAACCGTGTATAATTTCTAATTCATGTCTTTGTACAAGTCATGTTTAGACCTTTGGCAATTGGAGACAGAATCCGTATCTATACATATCATGTTATAAATATTTTGTACATACAATTTCTAAATTTTGTAAATTTGACATTCATGCTTACATTTTAGATATTGGTTAGACCTTGTCTTCTCAATTAGTGAACCGTTACATCCAATAACAAAAAATTTAAAAAATGATATACAATCAAATAATTCGTTATATTTTTGAACATATTGTGACACCAAATATTGCTTTCGATGGCAAATTAAAGATATATTATTAAGTGACAATTTAGCTATGTTATAAATATTAAAGGAGAATTAGTCAAATGTATAAAATTATCCTTGTTAATTGTGCAGTTGTGAAACCAAATATTGGTTTCAATGTAAAAGTATGTGCAAGTTTAATATGTCAAAAGAATTTGAGAAAGAAAAATATCTATGTTAATAACTTTTTTTTTTGTGTTTTGAAAAATTGTTGGTAACACAATAGCAATTCATATCCGTATTATTGTGCCGTTTATGCAGGTACATATAGAGCCGGGAGTCTCACTGGAACAAACTCTATATCTTTTAAGATATAAGTATTGTTTGTCTAACATTTACTCTTTCCAGACTCTAACGATAGTTTGTTGGGAAATACTGTGTTCGATTGATTGATTGTTGTTAACTTGTTAAGTGAAATACTGTTAAGATTTTGATTTTCTACGTTGCTTATCAAATATTATATGTTTTTTGACATTAAAAGTCTCAATGTCGCGTTCTTTGATTAAAAACTATCACTGAGGTTGGATGAGGGTTACCTTCACTCAGTCTCACCACCCCCTCTTTTTGCCATGTGTCGCACGGTCACGCATGCGGTGAGGGAAGAGCGGTGAGGAGATCCTATCCCCTTTTTTATATACTAAATTGATTACTAAGTACGAAATTCTCGTTTGGCGTGTTTTATCTGTATGGGTGTCAGGTCATATATTTTTTGCCTTTTACAAGTATTTATATTTGAGTAGGTATGAGTTTAGAATACGGATTTTGGATCAACTGATAAAGTTATTATTTTGTGATTTTGAGTTATAGATTCGGACTACAGAAAGAGTCTCTCTCATAAAATATAAAATGAGACTGATTATATTAAATAACAAAGTCCCTTCCAAATCCTATACTAATATGGAATTCTGATTTTAATAATAAATCTTAGGTAAGAAAAGGAAAGTTTCAATAATAAATGAAAGAAAAGGGAAAAGACCCTCTTTCACATTATATATCTCCATCCAATGGTTACACCGTCCCCACGTGTCTCAGAAATCAAATCTCCACCGTAAGTGTCTGTCAGCTCCTTTGGACAGCAAACAAATCAATACTGGCCCTTGGATCAAGAAAGAGAACAAAATCAACGGCTGAAAAGCTGCCCATGATCAGCTTGGGCAGATATCATTGCCTTTAAGAAGCGACGCCCTGCCCCTTTCTTCCTCGCTCAAATCAACCGAAATACCAAGCTTTCCCTATCCTTGGTCTTTCTACTGATTCTTTCTCTGGTCCTCATCAATCTTCCTTTTTGTCCCGCCGGCAGCCGCGACGGCGTTTGGTCGGCGGTTGTATTGTAAATCATAGAATTCTTTCAGAGCGCGTGGAGGTGACGCGCTTGCAGATACATGATTGTTCGAGTGATCGGAAGGGATCTACTTCCTCAGGAGGTTGTCCACCGCCGGCGTGATTTATGGCGTCAGCCGTATTAGCAAGCGGAAATGACCCGAATTGGGTGCAATCTGGTAACCGATTCATGGACAAAATTCCTTACTTGAACCCTAACCCTAATTCAAATTCTAATCCCAAGAAAAAGCAAAAGCATTTCCACCATACCTCCAACGGCGGCGGTCGTCGTGTCATTTTAGACGACTTTCCGCCGGCAACTAGTCTGACGGCGTCTGACAACGATGCGCACTCGTTTGTTCACAAGTCTGCTGAAATCAATCGGAGTGATGGACTCATTCATGGTAGATATTTAATATACAACATCTCAACCTATTCAAAAAGTGAGATTTCGGTGTTTCGTCATCAGCTGGTTTCTGAACTTGAAGAGATCCGAAGCCTACGGGATCGAATCGAGTCCGGAAAACTAGTTAGTAGTCTTCATAATAATTCTGACTCTCGGGTGAAGAAATTCTCCGGGAAAAAGAAGCCTGGTGCTCCTACTCGATCCAATAAAGATCCAAAGAAATTACCGGATGCAGTTGTCATGGAAAATGTCAGCTTTGTTATGGACGAGAGCCTTATGAAAGAATGCAGGCAGATTCTTACGAAGCTTTTGAAACACAAGGCTGGGTGGATCTTTAAAGCCCCCGTTGATGCGGTGGCTTTAAAGCTTCATGATTACCATCAGATTGTCAAACGGCCCATGGATTTGGGGACTGTAAAAACCAATTTGTCTAACAATTCATACTTTTCTCCAATGGATTTTGCTGCAGATGTTAGGCTGACTTTTAAGAATGCCATGTTGTATAATCCTAAAACAGATGAAGTCCATATATTTGCCGAAATCCTTCTTGCAAGATTTGAAGAACTGTTTCGGCCGATCCAAGTCAAATTTAATATTTTTAAGAGGGAACATATGGGCAGCGGTGGTGGAGGTTTGGTAGAAGAATTGCAAGGGAGCTCTTGGAATCACATTTCATCTCCTGAAAAGGTAGAGAAGCAGAAAGTGGGTTCTATTACTAGGAAACAGGAAATATTGCAATCACAATCTAGTGCATCGACACCATCAAATACACCCTTGCCAATAGTTCCTCCGAAAGACCGATCCTCTGTTCCCATTGTTTCACCAGTGAGATCTCCGCCTGCAAAGCCGCAAGGCTCATCGCAGGTGGTGGGAAGAGCGAAGCAGCCTAAGCCGAGGGCGAAGGATCCAAATAAGAGAGAAATGAGCATGGAAGAGAAACATAAGCTGGGTGAAGGGTTGCAGAGTTTGCCCCAAGAGAAGATGCCCCAGTTGGTGCAGATTATAAAGAAGAGGAACGAACAGTTAGACCAGGAAGGTGATGAAATTGAGCTTGACATTCAGGCTCTAGACACAGAGACTCTTTGGGAGCTTGATCGGTTTGTCACTAATTGGAAGAAAATGGTGAGCAAAACTAAGAGGCAAGCATTGTTGATGAACTGTAATAATCCTGCAGCTTCTGTGTATACATCAGCAGCTGAAGATGATCAGGTAATGTGAAACGGGCTGTTTATGCCGTCTTTGGTGCTTAGATAAATTTGTACCGGTGATGGCTTATTGATTTGTGTCATTTCTGTTGAATTGCAGGAGCCTGTAAATGAAAGCAACGATTTTGCTAAGAAAGCTAAAAAGGGCGAAATTGGGGAGGAGGACGTTGACATTGATGATGATATGCCTACATCAGACTTTCCTCCTGTGGAGATTGAGAAGGATGAAGCTGTTTTCCAAGATAATAACAGAAATGCTGCTAGTAGTAGCTCCAGCAGTTCCAGCAGCTCAAGTAGTGATTCATCCTCTTCTAGCGGTAATGGTTCTGCTCTAACTGAAACTGAAGTGTGTTTTTCCAGGCTTTAGGAGCAAGACATTGTTTTTGGATGCTTAATTGGAGAGTTTATTTTCTACAGATTCAGATTCTGGTAGTTCATCCGGAAGTGATTCTGATGCCGACGATGCTCAGTCTTGACCCTGAGTTGGAAATAGACATAGACTAGGAATTCGGCAGCCTTTATCTGTAAATCCTGAATTTACTTGTTGCAATTGAGGTATTTAGCTGTTATCTTCAGTGGCATGTATTGCTTCTTTATCTTTAGCCTTCTATAGCTGAAGTTTTCAAATGGAAAATTTTGCAGGGCAACAATGATACCAATTTGTGTGGAGCTGAAGGTGCAGCTTCTGGTCCTCCTTTTTTTTCTCTCTAAATTTTATACTTCACTGTGTTATTAATTTAGCGCATGCGCGGGCTTGATTATGGTCTTGAAGTGGGAAAGCTAAGATTTGGGCACTTAAAAGTGAATTTGTAGAATTGTGGTTGCTTGGTGTGTGTTGGCTTAAGAGTCGCCAAGTTTTTGTTCCAGTTTAGAGATAGGAAGGAAAGGTAAAAGATTGGTTATGTTCTAGCTGTTGTAGTTGGAGAAATTAGAGATGTGGATATAGACGAGGTACATGGTAAAGTATGATTAGTAATACAAAGTGAATTTTGATTCTTCAATTGCC
This sequence comes from Eustoma russellianum, assembly GCA_036186865.1. Taxonomy (NCBI): domain Eukaryota; kingdom Viridiplantae; phylum Streptophyta; class Magnoliopsida; order Gentianales; family Gentianaceae; genus Eustoma; species Eustoma russellianum. The sequence continues at coordinate 2,089,458 of AP025045.1, forward strand.
CTTTGTGTTCCTTCAGTTCTATCAATGTTCAGATTATATGTGACCTTGTCTAAAGAAGTTACTGCTTTTGTTGCTTTATTATATGTGAAGGAAAAGAAGCATCATTCTTGGGGGTTCTGGTTTTAATTGGGCAGCAAAATAAGTAGAAAATTACGCATTCTTGGATCTTATAGATGGTTTTTTTTTTCTTTTGATGAAGTGGAAAAGCAGACATAGGAATGATTTAGAATTTGGTGCTGCTGCATACCTGTGTTATCTTTGTAAGATTTGTGACTTGATCCAACTGTAAAGGCTTGTCTTTTCCCTTGTTCTTTTATTTTGCTAGTACTTTATTCAATATGTTGTTCACTGGGGATAAAACAAAATAATCCACTAAAAATGCCGGCTGCAAAAGCTATAAATTGTCTATTTAAACGGCTCATGCACCATATGCACTTCGTTAGTGTGCAAACTTCTTTAGGCGGCAACTTTTGGTGGTGGCTCCAGAGTCTAAATGGAGTTTTGGAAAAAGCTTGTTGTCTACTACTAGGAGATGAGGGATTTGGTCTTGATCATGTTTTACCAGAAATGCTTGCTTATTATTAATCGTGTTTTGCAAGAAAAGCTTACTTTCAAAACTGATCATATTAGTAAGATCATATTATTTGAGTTCACGGGAATGCTTTCTTATTGATCATGTCTTACAAGAAACGATTATTTCAGCCCCCAGGGGCATAGTCCAGTGGTAAGTGGCAAAGGTGATTGGGGCTAGAACCCCGACGTCCCGAGTTCGAGTCCGTGTAGAGACAATCCTTGTTAAAATATTACAAGGGTTGCCTTTGTGCTGGCTGAGTCTCGTGTGTCCTCTCCCTTTGCAGGGCTGCCGGTGGAGCACATCCCTCGATTTACATCCCATCTGGCTAAGGAACCTCTGGTACAGGTGGGGGAGAACCCACTCCCTCATCAAAAAAAGAAACGATTATTTCAGAAGTTGATCATATTTGGACTTCATGGCAAAAAGTACTTCCCACAGATTTACGACTGTTGGTCTGAACCGTTTGACAGATTTACCACGTGTTACACAACCATTCTTCCCCCTAGAAGGAAAAAGGTTTCAGCAACAGAAGGGATAACCGACGTCACTATGTCAGCTCGGTTGATAATTGGGTTGAAACATTTCTTCCGAAAGACGCAAGTTTAAACTAGGACACGCGTAGGTGGGTGCAATAAGGTTAGTAATGGTGAAACCATTGTATCCAACCCAATTGAGTTAGAGGGTTGCTGCTTCGGTTTGCAGTAGACACTTTACATTGTGTCTAACTTACCAACCTTGGAAGCCACTGAGCTATTGATTTGCATCTTCCATGAAGTTTGGTTCGAAACACATGTCTCTGTTCAATATCTTAAGTATGAATTTTGTATAAGCAATAAGCAGGGATGGCAACCTAAGCACTCATGATTGAAACTGAGAAGCAGCAAGGCACACACCACCAAAACCATGGAGATGTTGCATCAATCTTTTGATCGACTTATTCGGGTTGGGATCTCCTCATCCACATTTTTTTCATCCCTTTTGTGACCACGCGACACGTGGCAGCAAGAGGGGTGATAAGGCTAGATGAGGATCACCTATATCTAGCCTCACCACCCCCTCTTGCTGTCACGTGTCGCGCGGTCACGTGTTACCGCACTTCCTTGAGATGAGGGGATCCTATCCCGATTTATTCGCGTGTGAATCTGAAATTTATCAATTGTCGGTGGATCTTTCCACATGCAGTCGTTTTCTTCTTGTGCATCATGTGATTCAGCCAAGAACTAGAAAGTGGTTTCTTTCTCGGTCCCAACGGGTCATGAGAAAGCTTAAAAATGAAAGGGAGCTTCTAGCGGGATAGGATCCCCTCACCTATTTTCCCTCACCTCATACGTCACCGCATGACACGTGGCAGCAAAGGGGATGGTGAGGCTAGATGAGTGTCACCCGCATCTAGCCTCACCACCCCACACTGTTGCCACGTATCGCGTGGTCATGAGTGGGGTGAGAGAATTGAGGGTGAGGGGATCCTATCCCGCTCCTAGCGGTTTACTTGAGCTCATGGGAACAGAATATAGAGGCTGGTTAATCGGGTAACCGTATTTGGTTGGTGCATTAAAGGAAGACCTTAAGCCCGCCGGGACATACGTCAATGAAAAAGTACCATGGTTAATATTACGACCACAATTATACCCAGTATATCCCGATGACAGCACAAGCTATCGCTAGGGTCTAAGGAGGGTAAGAGACATGCAAACAATACCTCCATCCCAAGAGATAAAGAGTTTTTTCCATTGTGACCTTTGACTATATATGTATCTGCACATACATCATAATAATAGGAATATTTACTAGTTTCTATTAAACCTACACAAAAGTCTTTCGATATAGTCATATCAGTGAATATGTACAAATATTTGAAAGATAAACACCGAAGTAAAAATGTAAAAAGTCAACCAAAAATTTATAGACTGAAATTTTTTATTTTACATCTTTCTTAAAGTTTTATAGATTGAAAAATAGATACCATCGGAATTAGGAATTGGAACCTTTTCCCAAGGAAAACTTCCAACCTACATGATTGGGTTAATCGAACAGATGTTCTAATCTTGAAATTTGGCTAATATGATTTTAACATTCTTAGTATCGTTGTGAATAAAAAATATAGAAGAAATGTTAATGCTCCGAGATCAAGTGTAACTTTGGATCAAAAGACTATTTCTTGACTCTGAGGGTCCACCGTTTCAACCACAAAGAATATTGTGGAGAATGCAAATTAGGAGTCCAACAGACTCTTAAGTTGGCTGAGGACTTACGCAATGACCCACGCAAGATGTATTCATGCAAATATGATCTTTTACCACTAAAAATGTCAATCCGTTTAGTCCCTCATTACTAAAAAGATTAGTCTTCCATTTAGATACAAGTACTCTAGAATGGGTTGAGATCTTCTCACCCCACTTTTTTCATCTTTTTTATGACCACGCGACACGTTGCAGCAAGGAGGGCTGGTGAGGCTAGATGGGGGTCACCTGCATCTAGCCTCACCATCCTCTCTTGATGTCACGTGTTATGCGGTCATGCGTCACCGCACCTCTTTGCGGTGAGGGATCCTATCCCCTCTAGAATAGGCATAAAAGTGCTGTTCAATCTTGTGATCTTTTTGTGATATCTCACCTCTGACGAAGCGGTCCGCGTCCTTTTTTAACTTGATTTGATAGCTACTGAAAATATGAAAATATAAAGCTCGTTGGCAAAAGGTTAACCCCAACCCAAAAAGCCATCAGTCTCAAAGAGCTATGTGAAGGATGTAAATCAGGAGTCCAGCAGCTTCTTAGGTTGGGTGAGATCTTACATAGTTACCCATACAAGGTGCCCCACAAACCAGGCCTTTGGTCTGACAGCAGAGGAACACCCACACTGTACGTGTCCCTAGATTCGAACTCATGACCTTTTGTTGGCAATTCCAATCCGAATACCCTCTGAAAATATAAAGCTTCATGTATGACAAGTGACTTTATGGAGGACAGAAAGTCTAGAAACCTTTCTCTCTCTCTCTTTTTTAACTTTATCGTTCTATTAGTTTTTTTTTTCTTTTATCTTGATCTTTCATTATATGTGCATATATATGAAGTATTTTAATAGTTTTTTATTTGTGTTCAATAAATTCATTCACTAGTACACTATCACATCATATACCTATTATTATGTCATCTATGTAGATACATATAGAGCTTCTGAAAACAAATTCTCTATCCCTTGAGATGGAGGTATTGTTTGCATGCTTCTCACACTCCTTAGACCCTAGCGATAACTATTAATGTCGTTGGAATATACTGATTATGCTTGTTGTCGTTTTTGTATTAACTCTTTCCAAAACGCCTCTTAGGCTCTTGAAATACTGGTCAACCGGGCGGATCCACTGACCGCTGTAGGCCGTTGACCGATATACGATTGGCAAAGTTTTCCTCACCATGTTACATGACAAGCCACGATTGACGGTTATCGGTGATTTGTATGTGAGGAGATTCCATCCGCGGTCAACCAACTTCCATAAAATTCTTAAAAAAATGTAGAAACAAAGAAAAGCAACGGAGACCTATGCAGCATTAGGCGGTGTTTATGTATATTTCTTCTCTGTCTTTTCGCAAATAATGCCATTATACATATGCTAATTTTAGTACGGATGAGATCTGAGGAGGAAGAATATGAGGTAGAATATGAGGCCTCCAATCACACGACGCCACGTGTACAAAAGGACTTTTTTTAAAAAAGAAAAAAAAGTAAACAGCGGGCCCTTTTGTACACGTGGCGTCGCGTGATTGGAGGCCTCATATTCTACCTCATATTCTTCCTCCTCAGATCTCATCCGATTTTAGTATACTTTCGCAGCCACAATATGATAGCTCATGCAGCTTCTAGAATCTACTTGCCCAATCAGCTTCTAGAATCTACTTGCCCAATTTAGAAGCTAAGTAGCCGTAAGGTCAAAAAAGAGAGAAAAAGAGAAAAATTATCGGCAAATATTTGGGAGATGTCTTCTTATAATAGATACTGTTATTATTGGGATAGGATCTCCTCACCGCAAGGGGATGCGGTGACGTATGACATCATAACCTTACCCATGGCATTATTTGCGAAATTATCGGCAAACATTTGGGAGATGTCTTCTTATAATAGATACTGTTATTATTGGGATAGGATCCCTCACCGCAAGGGGATGCGATGACGCGTGACCGCGCGACACGTGGCAGCAAAGGGGGTGGTGAGGCTAGATTCAGGTGACCCTCATCTAGTCTCACCATCCCTCCTTGCTGCCACGTGTCGCGTGGTCACAAAAAGGATGAAGAAAGTGGGGGTGAGGAGATTTCAACCCGTTATTATTATCGTGCTATCCATAGCATGAGTGGGCCTGTTCACCACTTCAAAGTTCATTAGACGCAAGTTTGTATTATTATCTTTGGAATTGTAGAAGAGACATGTACTATTTATCTTACGTTGGTGAACAAAACTATAAAAGAAAGATAGCTTTTGATGTCGTTGGAATATACTTAGTATGTGTTGTTATTGTTGTTTCTCGGTTCAGCCTCAATTCAAGTAATGACCCAAACAAGAAATAAGTAAATAGAAACATGCAACTTATAGTGATTCGGATCTCCTTGATTTTACTTTAATATCATTTTGTTTCTAAAGTGGATTTTCAATATTATATAAATTGCCTCAAAGAGTCCAGTAAACTCCTACTACAACAATTGCTACAACAACTTGTTGAGCAACTACTACCACAACTATAAGCAAGAATTTTAAAGATTTTATTCTTTGCTTCTTCGTAACTTCAACAAAGTTCTACTTAAGAACTTTCATCAAATAAATTTTGAGTGAAGATGTGGTTTTCAAATCAAATCTAAATCAAAAGTAAAAGATTAAATATGTTTAGTTTCTCTTATATTAGACCTCAATGCTCTCGCAACAAAACAATTAATGCAAGCAATAAAGAATAGATGAGCTTTTAACACTTTTATACTCGAGAACTTTTAAGATGAATAGAGAATTGAGCTTGAAGTCGGTGAAAGTGTAAAAATACCTCTTCAATGCTTTTTGTATTTATAGATAAGTTCAGATTAGTTTGGTAGCCTCCCAAATGTCGGATGAGATCTGAGGAGGTCTCATATGAGGCAAAATATGAGGCCTCCAATCACGTGACGCCACGTGTACAAAAGTGTCTTTTTTAAAAAAAAGAAAAAAATAAACAACGGGCCTTTTTATACACGTGACGTCGCTTGATTGGAGGCCTCATATTTTGCCTCATATGAGGCCTCCTCTGATCTCATCCGCCCAAATGTCTTTCACTTCATTAATTTCTTTTGTGTAGTCAAACATGTCTTCAACAACTCTATTTAAAGATCAATGTCTTGATTCTCATACCTTCATACATTTAGTCATTTCTAAAGTTTAAATCAACTTTTTTTTTATTCTTTTTAAAACATTTTTCATTTTTAAATCTTTCAAACTCATCAAAACATTTATACTCCAACGATTTCATTATCTTAATGGTAAGTCGAACTAAAGATAACAATAGATTGATCATCCTCACAGCAAATAGAGAACACAAGGTCAAGACAAGTGGAGAACATAAGATCAAGACAAAACTAACACATCAATACGAGTAACACGTTGAATTTATCTTGCAACAACAACAACATTACCCATTGTCTTAAAGGCTCTCGTATATGGCGAGATATGGGAGATCGGTGTAAGCAACCATACCTATGTGTTCGAAACACACAGAAGTTGTTTTCCGATGGCCCATAATGAAAATTACGTCAAAGTTGTTGCATCACAAAAATCTACATAAAGACAAATAATAGGAGGCCGAGGATTTGCTTATACTTAACAAGCAGTTAATGAAACGGACAATATCCGCCAATTTTTTGGAAAAAAATAAAAACAAACGAGCCAACAATGATAAGAATTTTTGAATACAAACACCCATCAAATACAAGAATCTTGATGCAAAATTTAGTGATGACACAAATGAGACAACGTTTGTGTGTGGTCTGAAAATAATGCTAAAAAGAAGAATAATATAACTAGAAACCTTTGTTTAAGGTCCAATTACATAACTAGAAACCTTTTTTCACCCATTTTCTCCTCTCTCAGTGACTTATTTCCTCTTTTCTTACTACCCATTTGCCCTACAACAATATAAAACAACCAAAATTTCCCGATATCAATTACAAAGATAAAGACATCCAAGTTACCAACGTACAGATTCTCAGGCTAAACTTTTCTTACTCCGTACATACAATTGTTTCCTTCTCAAAGTTAGAACATCGACAATAAAACAACAACAATAAATTGAAAGTTCTATATTCTTAGGAAGGAGTAAATAATAAAATTTCAAACATATAGTTCAATTACCAAACTTTATAAATAGAAAAAAAAGGGAGGGAGAAAGTAGCTGAACGTTTCATTGACCGAACCTATTTCTTGTCAAACTTGAAGACATTTAATAGTTTGTAAAAGAAAGTTTATGACTTCAGTAATTACCGGTGAATACGGGTTCAACTTTGTGAGGATTTGATGGCGGAGAAGTGGTGGCGCGTGGGGTGTGAAAGAGGTGGTAATAGAGAATGCTAAAGGGGAAGCAAGTATGGCTCGGCTCCAGTCAAAGCTTGGGTTTTTATTGCCTGTCCTCTCCCCCACACTATCATCTTTTGTTCACCGTCAGTCACGTGTCAGCAAAAAGGGGCGGTGAGGTTAGATGCAGGTAATACTCATCTAGTTTTACCATCTTCTTCTGCTGTCATGTGACAGACGGTGGACAAGAAATGATGGTGTGAAAATGAGAAGATCCCATCTCGTCTAGAATTATTATTATGAAACGCTTCACCGCAATTTAGTCCAGATCTCTCATTGTAAAAGAAAGTGAGAAAATCATTTACTAGTGAGGTTTTTTTTTTTTTAAGAGTTACTAGGTGAGGTTGAGTGAAGAATAGTCAACAAAAAGTATATGACCATTAATACGGTCCTGTAGGTATCCTGTAGGCCCCACGACGCCAAATACGTGAATAAAATGACTATAATCATGATAACCGTGAGCTAAATGGGCTCCTCACCTCAAAATGTGCTTTACCATTTTTACTTTTAATTTTTTGGGTAATTATGAATTTTTCTGCTTGTCACCTCTACTACGTTACGGGTTAAGATCTTCTTACCCCAACTTTCCTTATCCCCTTTGTGACCACGCGACACGTGGCAGCAAAAGAGGGTGATGAGGCTAGATGAGGTGTCGCGTGGTCACGCGTCACCACACCCCCTTGCAGTGAGGTGATCCTATCCCCTACGTTACCACGTTAGCCGTTTAGCCTGCTTCTTTAGTGTGGAGGCAGCAGACTCCCCAGCTATGGGTTACATCCGCTCATCATAGGAGACAATGACAGAGTGACAGATCCAGTACGTGTCACACAGCGACAGAAGATTGTGAAGATGAATAAGAAATAGAGCAACAAAAAGACGTGAGACTGAATGAAATACTGAGGCTCCTTGTATGATGAGCAGATCCTGTCCACCCGAGCCAACACAACACGCCGTCGCCTTTCAACACCCTCATCCTAAAAGGAAGAAAAAGCCAAAAGAAACACCCACAAAGATCTACAACACCATTACCTATTGCCTTAAAGTCTCCGGTCTATGGCGGAATATGGGGAGTCGGATGTACGTAACCGTACCCATGTGATAGAAACACACAGGTTGTTTTCCAATGACCCATAATGATGCGTCAAGCTATGTCGATCAACTGTTACTTCATAATATAAGATGCGTCAAGCTATGTCGATGACACACGAAGATCTAAATCCAGTAAATTCCCAAGTGCCGGAAACCAATCCAACTGTGCACAGCCTCATTACTATAACATATAAAGTGATGATGAGCAAAATTAGAATCCACCCTCCATTAAGAAGGGATACACCAACCAGAGAAAAAAAATTCAAAACCGCATTATCAATGCGTGCACCAAAACTTCCCGAGTAATAAATAACACTACATTCACTACTGAAACAAAATAAGATACTGTATCCAAGGAAAAACTGAAGCCAATCCCTCTTTTCCTCCACATTAGCTTACTTCTTTACCTCTTCATAATCCGCTTCTGGGGTCTGGTTGCCTCCCTGAGACCCATCACCAGCTGATCCCCCTGATCCCCCTGAACCCGACATGTGCTGTCCTATTTTTTGAACAGCTTTGTTAGCTGCATCGATCTTGGATTGTATCTCACTAACATTCTCACCAGCAACAGCATTTCTCAAATCTGATACGGCTGTCTCTATTTCGGTTGCCATCTCGCTTGGGATCTTGTCTCTGTATTCGTTCAGACTCTTTTCCACACTGTAAATGGTGGTGTCTGCGCTGTTCTTAACATCAATGAGGGCCTTCCTTTCCTGATCTTTCTGCGAGTGTAACTCGGCTTCCTTGACCATCTTCTCAATTTCAGCTTCTGTTAATCCACCTGAGGAACGGATGGTGATCTGTTGCTCTTTACCAGTAGTCTTGTCCTTGGCAGAAACAGTGACAATGCCATTGGCATCAATGTCAAATGTGACTTCTACCTGAGGTACTCCCCTTGGTGCAGGAGGGATGCCCACCAGATCAAACTCACCCAGGAGCTTATTGTCCGAAGCCATTTCACGCTCACCTTGCAGTACCTTGATGCCAACTTGAGTTTGGTTATCAGCAGCTGTGGAGAATACCTGTCATGCCATCAGATAAATATCTTATTAAACCCGTGCATTTTCCAATCTTAAATCCTGATGATAAGTTTCTCTAGGCAAACAGATCAAGGGTAATGAAGTTCTGGACAAAGCCAGCCACACATAAAATTCGCTCATCCCAAATTGACAATCAATTAAGCTGATGCCGTTAAATTCAATTATAATTTGCCTACTTACATATGCCATACTCTTCTGCATAGAAGTTTCAAAACGTGAATAGGATACATTTGGTAAGCCTACAACATTTTGGTAAATCCAAAATAAAATACAGAACTATCAATTTGATAGAGAAAAAGTGACAGTATTATACTCAACTGAAACTTGCAGAAGATTCAGGATAAACTCTGAATGATACCTAATTTTGTCAAAACATAACTTAAATCATTAGGGAAATTCCAATAATCCACATTTGGTTTAATGACAATACTCCTTTTTGCCAAATGAAAATTTCACCAACAGGACGGAAATTCCAACAAGATAATGGCCTAAATCTGCCAAAGCAAGCTTCTACACCCAAAAATCTCTTAGTGAAGGAAAGCACAGAAATGGTTAATACGATTTCTATTTGTTCTCGCAACCGCAGCTATCCTCAAAACAGCAGCATATCACTCGGCTGTTTAATCACAAATACGAATCATCTGGAAAACTAGTAAAACCCAACCCACACTGGTATAAACTTTTCACAGCCTCTGTTCAGTGCATAGAGTTCCCAAAGCCCCTTAACCAGATCACACACCCATATCCCAACAAAGTGAACACAGATAAAGCAAGTAGCTTGAGTAATAACTCTGCCAGAATAAAGAGATCATCACATAAAAGATAAATGAATTATGTGCACCAAGAAAATCCAACTAATAACTCCAAACAAGAAAGAAACTCGAAAAAACAATATGAGAGGCAACAACAGCTATTCATCAGAATCTGCGATGTCACCTGACTTTTCTTTGTGGGAATGGTAGTGTTCCTGTTGATCAATTTTGTAAAGATGCCACCCAATGTCTCAATTCCCAGTGATAAAGGCGTGACATCTAGAAGGAGCAGCTCTTTCACATCACCACGAAGAATACCACCCTGAATTGCAGCCCCCATGGCCACTGCCTCATCAGGATTCACACCTTTGCTGGGGCTCTTGCCAAAAATCTGTGAGACCACTTCCTGCACCTTGGGCATCCGGGTCATACCACCAACAAGTAATACCTCGTCAATGTCCTTTAAAGATGTGTTCGCGTCCTTTATGCAGTTCTTGCAAGGCTCTTTAGTCCTCTCAATCAAATTATTCACCAAAGCTTCAAACTTAGATCTAGTCAAAGTGACAGTCAAATGCTTTGCTCCAGAAGCATCAGCAGTGATGAATGGCAAGTTGATTTCGGTCTGAGCTGTAGATGAAAGCTCTATTTTAGCTTTCTCACCTGCCTCACGCAGTCTTTGCAACGCAAGCCTGTCTTTGGTCAGATCAATCCCGTCAGTTCTCTTGAACTCATTGACTAAAAATTCTACCAAAGCATTGTCAAAGTCTTCTCCCCCCAAAAACGTATCACCATTTGTTGCTTTCACCTGCATGAATCCAAATGATGAGCACACATGCCGTCCAAGGAGAATAAAGGACAGCTTTTTAATATAACGCAGAAATCATCACCTCAAAAACACCATTCGATATCTCCAAGATGGATATATCAAAAGTACCACCTCCCAAATCAAAGACTGCAATGAGACCCTCCTTGTTGTTCATACCATAAGAAAGAGCAGCAGCTGTTGGTTCATTGATGATTCTTTGAACATCCAACCCCGCAATACGCCCAGCATCTTTTGTCGCCTGTCTCTGAGCATCATTAAAATAAGCTGGTACGGTGATCACAGATTTAGTCACCGACTTGCCTAGGTAAGCCTCAGCAGTTTCTTTCATCTTTGTCAAAATGAAGCCTGCAACTTGACTCGGTGAATACTGCTGGCCATTTGCTTCCACCCAGGCATCTCCATTGGGGCCCCTCACAATTTTATATGGAACCATCTTCATTTCCTTTTGTGTCAGGGGATCATCAAAACGTCTACCAATCATTCGCTTAGTCCCAAACAGCGTGTTGGTGGGGTTAGTCACAGCCTGACGCTTGGCTGGAGTACCAACGAGCAGCTCTCCCTTCGTAGTAAGAGCAACCACTGATGGGGTTGTCCGTGCACCTTCAGAATTCTCAATCACCTTTGGGTTCTGCCACAGAACCACAGATATCAACAAACTTAAAGCCTCTGCGTTTGTCTATCCTACAAAAACATAAAACTACATGATCGTAGAATACCTTTCCCTCCATAACAGCAACACATGAGTTAGTAGTACCCAAGTCAATGCCAATGACCTCATTGCCAAGAGGTTTTGAGCTTTTCATTTGACCAGACATAAGAAAAGGAAAGAGTCATAACCCAGAAAAGAGTTAAATAATCAAAATTGTATGAAAGCAAATAACCAGATGAAGACAAAATATCTCATACCAGAAGGGTCTAGCAAGACCAGCCCATCTGCCTATAGGATGAGATGAAAACTTGGCATTTCCAGCCAACTGCATATAGAAAAGTAACATCAGAGCCAAATTTTAATATCAGATCACATCAACAAAAAGTAATAACTCCAGATAGCAAATCAAAGTTGCCAATTTAAGGGCAGGAGCTAACATATCCCTAGCCAAGAGCTATCTACTGATGGTAAATAAGAATTTCAAGATAGCCAGCCTATCATGTCACAAAAACATCCCGGAAAAGATATCCAAAAAATGAACAAGAAAAGATGAGTATAATCGAACGAAATTAGTCTACTTTTGATCTTCCTAACAATTTGCACTTCGATAGATGCAAAAGAAAATGAAGAGGGGAAAACTGAAAGCCTTAGCGCGAGCAAATATAAAAAGAACATTTAAATCTATTACAATAAGCAAGTAAACCATGAAGAAATGAGTTAATCACAAACTAACGAAATTAATGAGAAGAAAGTGTGGAGAAAAGAGCAGGGGCATACTGTATTGTAAGCAGAGGAATAAACAGTGGTGAGATCACGACGACGAAAAGATCTAAGCAGAGCTGCAGTCGCCATTAGGCAGAAATCAGTTTTCGTGAGCTGCTTATCTTCGTGGAGGCGATACAATGGGGAAAATTTGGAAAAAAGGGTTTAGGGTTTAAGAGAAACCAAAAAGAGGAAAGTGGAAAGTCCTAGATGACAGCACCATAACCGGAAAAAGAATCCATATAAAAAAAAATAGACAATTGATAATCGAATTGAGAATTGTTATGAAAGAGTAGTGAATTCGATTCGAAAGATACGCACAGTACGAATGTTTCAATGATGTTTGGACAGAATGTTCAATTTGCAGTAGGCACCATACGTGGATTACTTGTATATGATTTCATCAACCTATAAAGCCGATGAGGTTCTGATTTACATCCTCCATCTTCTTTTAAGTTGGAAGGGTACGGATTTCCAAGATTATAGATTTGACTCTTTGAGACGGCTTTCATTCTTCTTCAATTTTTATTTCATGTTTTATATTTTGGAAAAAAAATTAATGGTGAGTCGGTTCTTTGTACGTGATCATCCAAATTTTTTTATATATATTTTTTCCTTTGTTGATGCAACTGACAAGTGAAAATAAAATTGATAAAATGTGAAGCATGAAAAAGATAAAATTGATATTCACCTTTCCTTTTTTTCGTAAGATTGTTTTTGGTTCATTAAACTCCTATGTTTGTGTAGGATCCAGAAATGAGCCATATCGTTTTGGAATCTAATGTACGCACTCTTACCTTACATTTTTCTGTGCAAGAGTCTGTTTTTGCGACTCGATGTCACAAAATAACAACCTTACCTGTTGTTCCAAGACTAGTCCTCACCTTTCCTTTTTCCCCTCATTTGTACAATTCATGATACTTAATAAACAAAGGAAGCAAATATTAGTGTGAAATGAAGAAGGAATCACTATTGCTTGAATAGTATATTAAAAAGAAAGAGACTTGAATAGTCTTATTAACTTTTATTGGGAAGCATTTGCTTTTCAAGGGAGAAAGCGATAATTATTTTCTTTCGATAATACTTCGAAAATAAAAATAAAAACTAAAAAAATAGGACGACTCTATTTGCCGGGGGCTAGCCAGCCGGCATTTCTTGAAGCTTGGGAATAGGGATGCAATGAGCCAGATAACTCGTAGGTATACGATTGTTTGTGTTTAATTTGTGAAATAACTTGAAACAGAAATAAACGAATTTAAGTTACACTTGAATTCGAATTCAAATGCCTCACTAAATAAACAAATTTAATTCGAGTATTTTTGATTTAACTCGAATATCAAGTATGATCGAGGATATATATATATATATATATATATATATATATATATATATATATATATATATGTTACAAAAACACATATTAAGTTGTTTCTTTCCGTACATATCACTTTATAGTAGATTGATGCAATGAATGCTCTAACACATGAGCTGAATTTTGCCTTCTACAAGCATAATACAAGGATACGGGTGTTAAGCGAATCGAACAATTTGTAAACTGCGAGTTCGATTAGTATTTGGTTCGAGTTCGTTCATTAATTTTATTTAAACGAGCCGAATTCGAATACATGCTTAGTTCGTTTACTAAAACAAGCTGAACTATCCGCGAACTGTTCGGCTTGTTTATACAGTCATAGTCGAACTACAACCGATTTCAAAGCTCGTTACAGTAAACAAACCGAGCCGAATAGTTCGTTTAGCTAAACGAATCTGAATTCAAAAACCTAGTATTCGGCTCGGTTCGTTAACAGCTCTAACACGGGTCTCGCGTTTAAAAAGAGGAGTAAAACTTTTTTTTGAACACAAAATTGAATAAAACTTGGGATATCATAAAATAATGACCCTAAATATATCAAGTCAAATAAGTAAATACCCATGTCTCACTTATGGTAACATTTTGTCGGTGTTAATATTATTAGATTGACTATCCGACGAAATTAAATACTATATTATCAAATTAAACATGTAAACGGAAATGCTTGAAATATTCTACGAACTTGAGGTTGCTTTGTAAAAATGTCGGGTCGAAGATGTGAAATGCAATGTATAAACTCAATATTGAAGAAAAAAAAAAGATAAAGTGATTCATGAGAATGTAATTTAAGTTTGATATTTAATCCGGTTAGCTTCATAATAATAATTGTGCGTAGGTCAAGTTTTTCAGAGTTGCAATTAGTCATAAGCGCAATTTTCATATTAAACGACATAAATTTACATAGTTTATGCAACTTTATCTTTCCATCCTCACATCAATCTTAGAGTAAATGGTGAAATCTTTCAATCCGAAGGCCCCCACCGTCCTAATCCTAAATAGCATCGTGAAGATATAAATCAGGAGTTCAGTGGTCTCTTAGGTTGGGTGAGGACTTACGCAGTGACCCACACAAGGTGTCCCCTGCAAACTAGGCATTCGATCTAGCAGTATTGGAACACCCACACTGTGCGTGTCCCTGGATTCGAACTCTTAACCTTTTAGAGTAAATTTCCACCCAAGTATCAACTGAACTATGCCCTGACGGCTCCTGACATCAATTTTGATATTTGGTGAGTCCCCGTACACCATAAATGATAGAATCATTTATCCTCACAATTACATCCATACATACATATACATACATACATTTGTATGCATATATATGTGTATATATGCATGTGTGTGTCTAATCTTAAGGGAAAACTAGGAATCTCTTCAAGGTTGATAAGTAGGATTCTGATTGATGTTAAGTTAGGTTCGAATCGGTGTCCTCTTGTATTAGTTTCTCTTCTTGGAGTAAAGGTAAAATCTTTCACCCCAGAGTTCCACCGTCCCAATTCCAAGGAGTATCGTAAAAGATGTAAATAAAAAACTTAACGGCCGGGGTTCCACCGCCCCAACCCTAAGGAGTATCGTGAAAGATGTAAATCAAAAACTTAACGGTCTTCTAGGTTGGATGAGGAATTACGCATTGACCCACACAAGGTGCCGCCGCAAACTAGGCCTTCGGCCTAGTAGCAGTGGAGCACCTACACTGTGCGTGTCTCTGGATTCGAACTCTTAACCTCTTAGAACAAATCTCAACTCGAGTACCAATTGGACTATACCCGACTGTATTAGTTTCTCTCCTGAATGGAATTGTGAAGGTTATGTTTCGAATAACTTCATAATTTCCTGAGAAATCCGTCTCTTATTCACAAAAAGATAACAATTTTCAGAGCAATACATTTCTTGATTTTTACAATCCACTAGTAGTTGAACAATAACAAACTTCAAACCGCCGTTTCCCTAACTTGAAGAACTTATTACCTAACATCCTCATCCAGTGATTGACCAATTAATTACAACAATCTTCCATTTAGTGTACGTATATCCTCTAGCATGAGGCTCTGGCAAGCAATGAATTAGCATTCACCCCGATTTGTCATAGCTTCTCGTTTAGGCTCAACCTGTTACATTGATGCAATGTTGTGAGCTAATGAAATTTGTCACGCTTCGGATCTCATCTGCCGAGAAGCCACTGACTCATGTTACATGAGATCCGGAGCGTGACAAAATTGTAGAATTCAAATAAAAGAAGGGAAAAAAGAGAGAAAGAGAATTACAGTACCCAAGCGTAAGTAGAGTTTCTGGCTTTTCTTTGTTCCATGTTCCTGGTTGGCTAAGCTGGAGACTGATGGATGCATTCATATCGTTCACATCAATCATAAACACATCATGCATGCTTTTCTGTGCTTCATTTGCCCCTTTTGCGTCAGTAACCTGGGTTCATATTCTACTTAGTTATAACTTTGACACGTTTAAAAATACTAAACTTCATCCCATAACATGTAAATAACAAAGCCGTTTCCGGTGCACTAGCATTCCGTGATGTACGTAGTTTTATCATATACTTTGTGAAAGAAGCTGTTTCCACAGCTCAAACTCGTGGTCTCAAGGTCACAACATAGCAACCTTACCAGTTGCTCAAAGGTAGGGATGTTAACGAACCGAGCCGAACTGAATACTAAGTTTTTGAATTCGAATTCGTTTAGCTAAACGAATTGTTTGGCTCGGTTCGTTCAGCTAAACGAACTTTAGAATCGGTTCGAGTTCTTCTCGATAACCTTATACCTGTTTAAACGAGTCAAACTGTCCGCGAACGGTTCGGCTCGTTTAACTAAACGAACCCGAATACCTTTTCGAATTCGACTCGTTAACAAATAATTACTGAACGAATACGAATCAAAAACCAAACTCGAACAGTTCGCGAACTGTTCGGTTCGTTCAACAGCCCTAGCCCTCAAGATGTAAATAACAAGGACAAACATAAAAAAAAAGGAGAATAAAATAAAATAGTTGGAATGGTGAACTTCAACATCCTTAACTGAAAAAAGACATCCATACCCTTTTGTGCAGTTGCATATACTGTTGATGTAGGACATCAACCTCCTTGTGCAATTCAGTATTTTCATGACGAAGCAGACTCTCCTGTGATTTTGAGATTATGAAAATCATATTACTTAAAGTAAATTCAACCCAAAATGACATGTTGAATTTATAATTTACAGACAATAAGACCTTGTGGTGTAATTCTTTGATTTTATCAAAAAAAGCCTGCTCCTGAAAGAAATGAATTACGTTCAGAATGCCATAAGAGAAGAAGAAACGGAATATTTTTGTACAATCATGTACACATCCTTAACGTTTGATATTATAACTTAAGCTATATAGAATTTCTCCGTGGACACGCAGAATGAGAAATGCTATCCACACTCGGACCAAGATAGAACTTTGACTTGTTCAAAACACAATTAAGATGAAGCAGGGCTAAGAACGACGAATCTTTTGTGGTTACCTTTTTAGAGCGGATACCTTTTAGACTTGCGTCTATTCGATTTTCTAGATTCTGTAATTCTGTGATATTCATTCCAGATAATTCTTCTCCCAGAAATTGCCTGCAATGCAAATGAAATGGTTTATGTGCTTTTCTTCTTCATATACTACATTCACACAATACTAATTCAGTTAAAAGAATTGCTCTAGAATTTGCATTTAGAAACGCTAGTGGTTTGTGACATAATACCACAACAACAACAATATTACCTCATTGTCTTAGAGACTCCCGTCTATGACGAGGTAGGAACGTTTGGATGTAAGCAAACATACTGAGTTTGTTTCCTGATGACCCATATATAAGAAACGCATCCAATTTAGAGAGTCATTTTGCTTTATTCCATCATAATCCAAAGTCAAAAAGAGTGTGCCCTTGACTCGATTGTAGATGGAAACCTAACATGATAGCATTAAACGACAATTATTCAAATTTCATCATGCTGCTCGGAAATGGTTATTCTAAATTAGTCTTAGTATTCATGTCCATACTTATATACTATTTACATTACTTTTCTGAAGTAAGACAAAGTGTTACACTATCCGTTTTCTGAGCTTGTAAACGGTTTTTATTTACAATGGAGTCAAGGACACATTCTTCTTTGATTTTGGAATATGATGGAATAAAGCAAAATGAATGCGCTTCTTATTGTGAAGTAGGCAACACATATTGACACAATTTTAATTATGTGTCATTGGAAAACAACATCTGTGTGTTTCTAACACATAGATATGGTTGCATACATCTGACCCTTCCATACCATACTATAGGCGGGAGCCTCAAAAGACAATAGGGTAATGTTGTTGTTGTTGTTGATAAAAGGATTTCAAGTATACTAGTTAAATTTTGGTATAATATACTTTTGAGTTTGTTAAATGCATTGCTTTCACATTATATTGATAAAAATACATGAAAAACCACATCCTAACTAAATGCCTGATATGAGATTGCTTTAGACTTTGGTCTCTCTCCTTCCCAAATATTTTCTTCAACCTTTGTCCCTGTCCCTAGGGTTTACATGGTTTCTGTTTTTTTTTTTATAACAAATTTCTGGACCAAACTGATCTAATATGTGTAGAGAAGTGCTCTTACCTTTGGAATTTTTGCAAGTTTTTTAGTTCCTGTCTCAATCTTGCAACTTCAGTTTGCAGAATCTGCAGCTAAAATGAAAAAAAGTGAACCTTATTGCAATAGTGAAACCAAACAACAAAGCTAAACAGGGAGAAAAATATTTATTTTTATTTATTTTTGGCTGCTTAATTAGTTATATTCGTCTTGAGAAATAACTTTTTTTTTTTTATTTTTAAATTAATCCAGTCCAAAAACCGAGTTTAAATTTTTATATAATCTAGAATCAGTGCATGAATCATTTTGATTAATTATGATCTCTAACTCCATCCTCTTACCATTAAGAGAGATAATGCATATGGATTGAAATATTACAAAACTAATATAAGGATTGAAATATTACAAAACTAATATACTCCCTCAGTCTAAAAAATATCATCCTCGTTTATATTTTTGTCCATATCAAAATCTTTATCGGTATGTCGTAAATGGCAAAAGAAGCATCATTAAATTACTAATTTGACATCATTAACTGTGTGCATTTAAAAATAAAGGCTGCTTTCTAACGATAAATTTTGAAGTAGAAGCATTAAATTGCTTGTTTTTTTTGAAGTATATAATAAGTTTGACATAAACAAACAATTTAGGAGGAGAGAGTATATAATATGGTTGAAATATTAGGGAAATAATATGTAAGCTATAATTTTACAAGTCTCGATGAGATATGAGAAAGGTTCCAAGAAGAACAATGGCCTTTTATTTTTCGAGAAGCAGTCTCTTTTATATTAGACATCAAGGAACAAGACATTACATGAAGAGGATTACGAACACTAAAGTGTGTACCGCGCGACTAAGATGATATCCAAAAGAGTACGGAATATTAGATTAGCTTGTCATAACAAATGTAATCTTAGTGACTCATATTACCTTGAGCTGAGAAGTGGGAGTCAACAATTGAAGATTAACATCTTCCGTCTTGCTGTATCTTTCGACCACAGATTTCATGCTGCTAACATTCAAAGAAAAAAAAGTGAAACTATTTCACATTCAGCAGCAGTCATGTTAAATACATAAGTTATTATCTTCAAAGAAAAAAATTGGAGAAAGAGTAGATGAATTCTAGTCATATCTGCAAGAAAATGCCACCTTCTAGAGTTTTTACTAGAACATATATCCTCTAAAATAATATCTAACATGTTGATATTATCGTCATTTTACGGTATGAGGGCGGGACTTAGAGCAACTCGTAAGGTTGCTGCTTTATCACCTCAAGGTTACGGGTTTAAGCCGCTGAAACAGCCTCTTGCACAAAGCTTCGCCCAGAGTCTGCGCAAACGCATAAGCCTAGTGTAAGAACATAATCTTCAATTGTTGAAATATAGGTTCTATTGGGATTGGTGGAACTGAAGTCAGCCGAGCTTAGCAGGCCGAGCAGAAGTGGCCGAGCTCAAAGACTTGGAGCTGGACAGATGCAGTGCCGAGCAGAGCTGCAGTCTCGGCCATGTACCAGAAAGTCACGGGATTGGATATATCTTGATTGGAGATTTGATTTATACGAATATTGTTTAGATGGAAACTTCCATGTCTATGTTTTATATAAGGAATATCCATTAGAATCCTATTCATGGTATGATTGTGATGTATAAGACATATCCCTTAATTGTTGCCGATCTCTTTGCTATAAATCCCCAGTTTAGGCGCAGTGAATTGTAACCGAAATTGAGTTGGTGATAGTGAAATTTCTGGCTTGCCGCCGCGGGTTTTTCTTCCCCTTCAGAGTTTTCCCACGTTAAATCTTGTAATCTTCGTATATTTCTTTCTTTGTTGATTATTCATTACCTTTTTGTGCGTTCTTGTAATTGTCGTTGTGGTTGTTCTTCACTGATTCCGCGATCGTTTCCCAACAGGTTCATAATGTTTTCGATATTATAATTATGGGACAAAAGAAATAGTTCATACTCGGCTCTTCTACTCAATATGATTCCTTTCATACTGTCCGGAAACCCTGCAGTAAATTTTGTGAATTATCTGTTGTTTTAACACTAAGATTACAACACGTGCTTATGATCTACTTTCAACATTTACCTATGGCATGCTTAGAGACATTTTCACTTCCAGCCAACACGTTTTAGAAAATGATAGACTAGAACACCATAACATTACACAACAACATTACCCATTGTCTTAAAAGCTCCCGCATATCGCGAGGTATAAAGAATCGGATGGACGCAATCATACTCATGTTTTAAAAACACCCAGATATTGTTTCACAATGATAGAGAACACTGAAATCGGAAGAGAACAAAATGGATGTATAAGAACTAAGGGTCAATTGTTGGGGGGGGGGGGAGTCATGACATGATGGTTTATAAGAAAAGGGCATGTACATGTGGATCATAACATGTATTCCAAAGCATATAATACATATTTAACCAGGAAGCATCTGTACGTAATGGATGTGATTTATATGGCAACCAGATGAAAATCTTTGGTACTATCCTTGGTAGGGATGAAAATAGAAGGACATAAGAAGATAAAGCTAAATAGAAGGAAAACGAAAACAAACTGTTGTGGTTAAAGCGAAAAACTAGTTCTAACGGTTGAGTAGTATTTATCCTATTTTCGAGTATCGAGTTCGATTCACCTCCCTAATTTTTTTTTTTTAAAAAAAGGAAAAGGATAGAGACCTCCCAAAAAAAAAAAAAAAAGAGGGAAAAGGATAGAAACTGAAGTGAATAACTTTAACATTAGTTATTTGATATGTCCTAATTTGCTTATGAACAATTGAAGTAAGATTAGTGGATTATTATGGCAAAAAGTAACGCAAAAAAGACGTTCTTTTATATGGCAAAATGAACCCGTGAGGTCGTTTCACCTCCCAGCTAGCAATGACACCATTTATGTTGGATCTGCCTATTTGTAACGTCTATAAGCCAATCTGTTATTGAACTTTATAAGCGAGTTTGTATTAGACTTATACGTGAAGAATTATATTGAACGGTTTTAATATCTTAGTTACATATTTTCTGATTAGTCTTAAGTCACAGACGATACCATAATTTGAATAATCCAAAATACAAGAGCATCTTCCGTTTGCATCTCTTGAAACCATAAACTGATAGATTGTACTTAAATTACTTAAATACCTCAAGAAGTTCGATATCAAGAAGGCCTGCCAACTTAAAAAGAAGAATCAGCTTAAGGACCTTTGATGACTTAGGGTGGGGTGTTTCAGTTGCATCTGTTAGATTTATGAATATCTAATTAACAAAGGATGAGCAAAGAATGCGAGTGGAGAGGAAACATGAGAATGTTAAGATGGATGTGTAAAATACGATGATGAATAAACCTAAGCGATAAACATAAACATGCCTAAAAACATTTTGTTGATCCATCTGTTAGGCACTATGTGATATAAAGGTGCATGTTAACACGGGAAAGGGAAGACATGGAGAACGACAATAAGGAAATATATAACTTTTAGGATGATATAATCATTGATAGAGTGCGGTAGAGACGAGCGATTCATGTAGACCATCTCATGAGCCATCTCATGTAGCATGTATAAGACTCAAGTGAGAGTTTTAAGTATTTCGGACGATAGAGTAACTTTTGAGATGATATGAGATTTCATGCCATGAAGGGGAACTGTAATCCAATCTTTTCTATGGGACATTAGCTTTAAACCTTTGACACACAAGAAAACTAAGGCTGACACTTGATCTCCCCTTCTCCAGTATATTTATGCAAATTGTGTGGAGTCCCAAAGTGGTTATGAAGGCCACAAAATCTTCACCAGTGTGGCCGAACACACATACATTTGGACTCCCTTTTCTCCCTCTCCCGTTGTCAGTCTCTCAACACAGTGTCATTTTCTAGATCAAGTGCTTTCCCTGGTCCCTAAAAGACTCAAAAGATTAGGATTTTGATGAACCAAAAAGGCTTAGCTGAGACGGCGTTATAGTATCATCTCCTTAGCTATATGTAGTACATCATACATCTAAAAATTCTAAGTTTAGACATATGAATTTAGTCTCAAGGTACAGTGGAAGGCAGATACATTTTTGAAGGAGAAGCATTTGTATCTAGGGATGTAGCACGTAGAATATGCACTCATGTACATACAGTGATGTATAAGTGCTACCTACATAGGCATATAAATTTAGTCTCAAGGTACTGTGGAAGGCTTCTCATCGATAGTCTGTTCAGGTCTCTGAAGTTCTTAATGATATACTTCAAAGACCAAGTGGCCTGAGGACCACACCCGTTGACCATCCGATCCATTTTTATGGAATCAAGTTAAGGTAAACAAGATGTAAAAGCCCAGAAACAAGCTTGAAATGCTTAACAATAAATGAACCGAAAACCCGTATCCGTATCGATTAAAATGGACAAATGGGATCAAGAAACTGAGGAGATTATGGATGTGTGTTACCTAGTGCTTGAGTATTCAGAAAGCTTTCCTGTACTGGAGAAGACAACAATTCCAACCTCAGCATCACAAAGAATAGCAAGCTCTTTAGCCTTCTTGAGAAGCCCTTTCCTTCTCTTTGAAAATGTTACCTGTCTACTGCTGGAGTTGTCAATCCTCTGGATTGAGATTTTGCCTCTTCCCATCTCTTCAATTTTTCACTTTTGAACTTTTCTATAGTATGTACTAAAACCCTAATTTTCCCAAATAAGTAGAATCATTTTAATTGTGAGGGGAAAAAAAGTAAGTTCTAGACAGGAGAGAGACTTCTTTTTGGACCCGGGACTCTAGGAACACGTGGTGTTCAGCCGTTGGATTAGGTGCAACTTGATTCCACTGGTAACTACACGACAAATGATAAGACATCTCAAACAGTAATGATCTGACAACTGATGAGACGACTCTGTTTATGAGGGTATTATATGATATTCACTAATTAAATCGACTCAATTTGATTCTATTAGTCACGACCCAAAATCTTATAGCGACAAATATGGTGATAAATATAAGACTTTGATAATTTTTTAAAATGAATGAACTTCTTGAAAGATTCGTTTTCTAAAAGAAGAAGAACAACAATAATAGAAAAAGTCAATGAGTCTAGACTGAGGAGACAATTTTTTTCAATAATTGAAGGTTCCACTAGTCATGACGGAAAAATTAGAGGTCGTCTTTGTTTGTGAGCGAACTACGTGGTGTTTAATGATTGGATCAGGTTCAACTTGATTCCACCAGTTATGACCCGACAATATACATACACGTCTTTGTTTGTGAGATAAAAGAAATATTGCGACAAACATACATATAAATATCTAATATACATATATATATATATCTAATATAATGAGAAAAAAATGTAACCTCGAGCATTCATTTGACTGACTAACACAAAGCACAAATGCTGTGGTAAGACAAAGATCGATCTCACGATGGAAGCAGCTACAAGGAGAAATTTTTTTCTTTTTTTCGAACACGCTACCAAGGAGAAATTAAATACAGAAATTCCTTCTTAACATAGGAACACTTGAGGCAAGAAATGCCAAAAAAGGAAAAAGAAAAAAGAAAAGGTGAAAGAATTAAACGGGTGTAGTTTTATAGGGAAAGAGAGAGAGAACATTGAAGAATAAGCTAAGTAGCTCTCCATGAGAGAACTAGTCATGAGCTCTTAATACAATCACGTAATTTATAAGGAAAAAGTTGTAAATTACATTGGAATTTGTATTTTATAATGATACATGTGAGTCATTAATTGATATTATAAGATAACCAAAGACTGTCTTGGGAGAAGGAGATGACAAGTGGTTACATGAATAATTGATTCCTCGGAGTTTCCCATTGGAGGGAGGGTTTTCAAAAATGGGATTTTCAGGATTTTAAGGTTGTTGTCTGATGTTTTACCAAAACAATGCTTCTGATGTAACGTGTAGATTGTTGATTGCTAAAGAACTGCCTTGGACCTAGATTTACATAGTACGTTGCTAAAGAAAAGGGGATAGGGTCCCTGTTAGGTCCCTTAGAACACACTAGAAGGGGGGGTTGAATAGTGTGTTTACCAAGTATGGATATTTTGTGGCTATTTTTCGTTTTAGAGTGCAACCGATACTTGGATGTGTTCTTTTGAAAGATAAAAACTTGAAAGACAAGAAAGAACACGATTATGTATAGAGGTTCAAGTCAAGAGACTCTACTCCTCTACCTTCTTGATGTTTCACAAGAAGGATTTTGAAATGGAGATTGTTATTTCTTTTGGGGGAAACAACAACCAAAACAAAATCAAAAGAATACAAACTAGGCACCTTGCCTAGACCACAACCAAGAGTTCTAACACTTTGAAGTTTTGCCTCCAAAGATCTTCTTTGCCCTCAAAGAAATCTTGTAGGGAGAATAGTGCACCACACACTATCAACAAACCCTTCAAAGTTTAGAAAACTTAAACAAAGAGCACCCTTGCTCCTTGACCAACAATCTACCAAAAACTCTCACAGAAAATCTCACCAAGAAGAAGACTCTTCTTCTTACAATAATCACTCTCAACAATAAAGTAAAAGTATACAAAGATTTACAACTATTTTGAGAGCTTGAGCTTGAGAGCACTTGAGAGCTTGTGAAGTAGAAAGTTGGAGAAGAATGTGGAAGAAACCCTATTTTATCAACTTCAAAGTTTCTTCCCGTTTGAAACCCTCTGCACTGACATTAATGGGTTTTGGCATCATGTGTTGGTGAGTCCTCATCATTGGAGATCTCCCTTTGGCATGTAGCAACATTCTTGGAGAGATTTCAAAATGAATGCCAAGAAAGGAAACCTGAGAAACTTCAACAGAGATGAGTCTGCAAAAAAGACACTAAAAAGAGAGGGTACAAAGAGTCAACTGATGTTAAAAAGTGAAGTTCAAGACCTTTGTAACGTTGGTCACATGAAGCGCCTAATGTGCAAAAGCACAGGCGTTCGATGTGACATTGAGCGCTTGATGTGAAAATGAACAGTCGTTCGAAGTCACATCAAGCGCCTAATGTGGGCTTCTTAAGGCGTTCGAAGTCACATGAAGCGCTTAATGTGGCACTTCACGCTTGTTCGAACTAACTCTGACTTTTAATCAGAGAAAGTACATAGGAGTACGTGCCCAGCCAGGGGAAAAGTACTTTTGGCATAGTGGACTGCATAAAGCGCCTAAAGAGGCGTTCAAAGTGTTCGCACTTTTCAACAGGTCACATAAAGCGCCTAATTAGGCGTTCAAAGTGTCCAGTTTTTCAAACACTCACATGAAGCGCCTAATCTAGGCGTTCGAAGTGTTCGCAGATCCAGACACTTCACATAAAGCGCCTAATCTAGGCGTTCGAAGTGTACTGGACTCCACCAAGGTACATGAAGCGCCTAATGTAGGCGTTCGAAGTATACTGACTTCAAACAACAAACATGAAGCGCCTAATGGGTTGTTCAATGTGCCAAATTGTGCAAATCATCAAAACTCAACATATTCTAACATTCTCCCTCTTTTTGATGATTTCACAACATGCATAGCTTATCAAAGCTCCCCCTTAATATATGCTCCCCCTCACTAAGTGCAATGAAAGAAAAAAAATAACTTGAACAAAATGATATGATGAACAATTTAAATGAACATCAGCAATAAAATCAAGTTATGAAATTTTCATTCAATAAATTGCAGAAAAAAATGACACCAACAGAAGGAAAACAAATTACATAGCACCACCACTTGGTGGTGTAAAGCCACTAAAGCCAAAACCTACGCTAGCGGCAAAATCTGTGAATCCACCCATGGATCCTCCAACATCTCCCGAGCCACCAGCATCACCACCACCGCCAGCACCACTGCCACCAGCACCACCACTTTCTCCCCCTAAATCATCAAAATTAGGAGGAAGAGCCCATGGACAGACTTGCATGAGTGCATTGCGAAATGCAGTCATGCGCAGTTCATTACGCTCATTACGAGCTTCATTCCGGACATGCCGAGCTTCATGCTCGGCATCACGAAGATGCAATTGTTGAACAGTCTGTTCAAGGGCAGCAATGCGTGATAGCAATTCCGAAGAATTACTACCACCAGCAGCATCTTGAGGTCCCTCCGCGACCTCATCTTCATCAGGAATGGTGGTGGCCTTCCGTTTCTGCGAATCAACAGCCTGAGCGATGTTGTAGTGATCATAGACGTCAGATTTGGCAACTTGGGTCAAGTCTTCATCAGAAATTTCAACGCCTTTTGATTTTAACAATATTGTGACAATATTGGCAAAAGGCAAAGCTTTTGACCCTTTTCGGAGCGCTGCAAACATGACTTCAACGAAAATCCAGGCTAGATTCAGCTGGGACAGATGTTTGAGACGGTAAGAGACATAGAAATCCATGTTGCTTGGATTTCTAGTGGCCTTACCATTAATGCAGTAGGTGACCACCGCTAGCAGAATGCGATCCACCAATGGCATGTTCTGAGTCTTTTTGGAGGGGAAATACCCCAAATCGAATTTAACGTCCTGCTCAAGGACGCCGTATTTGACACTCCAGTCAAATACAGAGAAATCAGTCAATCCCTCGTTTCGGATTCTCAGGACTTCACAAATTTCAGGAATAGTGAAGCTGAGAGGAGTACCATCAATAACAGTGTTAAGGGAAAAAGGTTGAGACTCAGATTGTGGAGTGACCCACAAATTTGAATAGAATAGCCTGGTGTGCTCGCGGGAGTATTTCTGCATATCAGGCCTGGACCAAAGAGATGTCCAGCCCTGGTGTTCCAACAGAGGAACAACGTCAAAAGCAGTGCTTTTCTCAGGAAGATTGCTGAGATTGAGCAGTTTCAGAGGGATAATAAGACGATTTGATGCTACCCATTCTCGGAATAGCATGCCGAAGTAGTAGGATACATGAGCACCTTTGTCAATGGTGCGTGGAGGCTTCTTGATGTCGGGCTCAAATTTCTTCAACCAAGGAAAGTTGTCCTTGGTGAGCCCTTCTCGAATGACTGTGATTTCAGGAGGCTCGACAATGCCTTGTCCAGCCGTTTGTTTTCGCTTTTGTGTTCTTGGGCGTTTGGAAGGACCAGCGGAAGCCATTGTTGGAGGAAGGAGAGGTCTCAAAAAAATTCAAAGGAAGATGAAGAGGATGAGTGATAGGAAAGAAAAGAGAAGGTTGGCTTTTAAAGGTGAGGAGAGGAAGAGGATGAGTTGATGGAGTAATGGTGAGGGAAGAAAATAAGGAGAAGTGGGAGAGTGGGAGAGAGGATAGAGGAAGAAGATGAAGAGTTTGAGTGAATGGGGAAGAGGAGATGGCAGAACGTGGGAAAGTGGGAAGAGAAAGAGGCGGCTGGTGAATTGATGGTCCTTGAATGGCGCGAAAAACTGAAAAAGGCGGCGAAAAGACAGTGTAAGAATAGGGTTAAAGCGCCTATTGTGACATCAAACGACTTCATATGAAAGGATGAAGCGCCTAATGTCACATTGAACGACCGTGAAAGGGAGGATTGAGCGCTTAATGATACTTTGAACGAGAGAACACACTCAGATAAAGCGCTTAATCCTACATCGAACGACCTAATAAAGGAACATAAAGCGCCTGATGCCACTTCGAACAAGTGACATCCTTTACATCAGGCGCTTGATGTGACATCGAACGCCTGAGGAGAGTATGATGAAGCGCTTTATGTGTACTGATCTTGAAAATTTTGAAATTTTCATGCTCAGAACTCAAGATGGTTATATCAACCCATATTGAGCAACCCCAACCTACTTCTTATAGATACAAAGACATCACTGGGTAAGGGTTTCGTGAAAATGTCCGCGAGTTGGTCATGTGTAGGAACAAATTCTACACTTACCAAGTTCTTTTGTACACAGTCACGGATGAAATGATACCTCACTTCAATGTGCTTGGTCCGACTATGTTGGACGGGATTTTGTGCAATATTTATGGCGGACGTGTTATCACACAAAATTGGCACCTTTGAGAAGTGAATGTTATAATCATTTAACGTGTTAGTCATCCATAACAATTGTGCACAACACGAGGCGGCCGACACATATTCGGATTCCGCCGTAGAGAGAGACACACTGTTTTGTTTCTTGGAGTACCAAGAAACGAGACAATCTCCAAGAAACTGACAAGTTCCGGAGGTGCTCTTTCTATCAACTAGACTCCCCGCATAATCGGAGTCACAATAACCTCTTAAATCAAAACATGCATTCTTAGGATAAAACAAACCAAATTTCAAAGCACTTCTAAGGTATCTAAGGATGCGTTTTACCGCAATAAAATGCATCTCCCTAGGATCACTTTGAAATCTAGCACATAAACATACCGCATGTAAAATATCGGGTCTACTAGCCGTTAAGTAAAGTAGACTACCTATAATGCCACGATACAAGGTTACCTCGACATGTTTTCCCTTTTCATCCTTGTCAAGCTTTGCACTTGTGCTCATTGGAGTGTTCACTTCTCTTCCTTCACCAAAATTGTACTTTTTGAGCAAGTCTCTTGTGTATTTGGCTTGGGAAATGTACACACCATCTTTGGTTTGCTTGATTTGTAATCCAAGGAAATAGTTTAGCTCGCCCATCATGCTCATCTCGAACTCACCTTGCATAAGACTAGCAAATTGCTCACAAAGACAATTGTTAGTAGCACCAAAAATAATATCATCAACATATACTTGAACAATTAAATGATTCCTACCTTGTTCTTTTATGAACAAAGTAGTGTCAACTTTACCTCTTGAAAAACCATTATTAAGAAGAAAAGTACTTAACCTCTCGTACCAAGCTCTTGGAGCTTGTTTGAGGCCGTAAAGAGCCTTTTTAAGTTTGAAGACATGATGTGGTGAATCATGACATTCAAACCCGGGAGGTTGTGCAACATACACTTCCTCTTGAATAACACCATTCAAGAACGCGGATTTAACATCCATTTGGTAAAGTGTAAAATCTCTATAACAAGCATATGCTAATAACATTCTAATAGCTTCAAGTCGTGCTACGGGTGCAAATGTCTCATCAAAATCAATACCTTCTTCTTGACGGTATCCTTGAGCAACTAACCTAGCCTTGTTTCTAGTGACATTACCTTGATCATCCATCTTGTTACGAAAAACCCATTTCGTACCAATAATAGGATGATCGTGTGGTTTGGGAACTAACTCCCAAACATCACTTCTTTCAAATTGGTTTAATTCTTCTTGCATAGCCAAGATCCAATTTTCATCAAGAAGTGCGTCTTTAATATTTTTAGGCTCTATAAGAGAGACAAATGCATTCTCTCTATATTGCCTTCGTGTGGTGATACCTCTATTTGGATCACCTATGACTAACTCTTGAGGGTGAGAACTTTTGTGCTTAAATGATCTAGGAAGATTTGAGACATCACCTCCAACTTCCTCTTGATCATATTCCGGAAGAGATGAACCTTCATTATCATCATGAACCTCATGTTCCGGAATTTGTGATGCATTTTCTACATTTTGTGAATCAACGTGAGTAGAGGAGACACTTCTACGTGGCTCACTAAGTTCATTTACACAAGGTGGAGGAGTGCCTTCGAGAGGTTCAACTCTCAAGTCAACGAAGATGTTTCCATTTGGAGGATCATCAACGATTTCTCGTTGAGGAACAACCATAGGAACATCCTCAAAAATTTCTTCTTGAGGAGTCACATCTTCATCCTCTACACAATCCTCATTAAGTTTAGGTTCATCACTAAGTGACTCATTAAACTTAACATGGATTGATTCTTCCACCTTTTGACTCCTTTTGTTGAAAACACGAAATGCTTTACTATTTGAGGCATAACCTAAAAAGATACCTTCATCCGCTTTGAGGTCAAGTTTGTCCAAAGTATCTTTGGTATTAAGTATAAAACACTTGCAACCAAAGACTTTGAAATACCCAATGTTGGGAACTTTTCCATTCCAAAGCTCATAAGGTGTCACATTTAGGTATGGTCTCAAATAGACACGATTGATCACATGGCAAGCGGCATTAACCGCTTCGGCCCAAAAATACTTGGGCAAACCGAACTCGTTTAACATTGCTCTACACATTTCTTGTAGAGTTCTATTTTTCCGTTCGGCCACACCATTTTATTGAGGAGTTCTAGGTGCCGAAAGATCATGAGAGTATCCTTTGGATACACAAAACCTTTCGAAATCACCATCGAACTCACCACCACGATCACTACGGATGGTTTTGATGGTGTCACCCACATGGTTTTCCAATCGTTTACTTAGACTTACAAACTCACTACATGCATCACTTTTCTTAGCAAGAAACATCACCCACGTATAACGAGTATAGTCATCTACAACCACGAAAGTGTAATGTTTGCCACCCAAGCTTCTTGTTCCAACATCCCCATACAAATCCATATGAAGCAATTGTAGGGGCTTGGAGGTGGAAATATTTGTCTTGGGTTTGAAACTTGTTTTCACAAGTTTCGCCTTTTGACAAGTGTCACATAAGTCATTGTTTTCAAAACTCATTTTTGGAAGGCCTCGGACTTTATCATTTTCGCAAATAAATTTAAATGTTTTGAAACATACATGTCCGAGACGTCTATGCCATAGTTGCGTCAAATCATTCTTAGCAACTAGACACGATACATTTTGAGAAACCAAATCATTGATGCTAACTTTGTAAATATTTTTGAAACGCAAAGCCTCAAATAAAATCTTTTCTTCCTTTTTCACAACACACTTTGTTTTCAAAAACGTTACCTCATAATTAGCATCACAAAGTTGACTGACACTTATCAAGTTAAACTTAAGACCTACAACATATAAGACATCACTAAGAGAGAAGGAATCGTTACCCACAATACCATGTCCTTTGATTTGGCCTTTGCTACCGCCAAAGTGGACAACTCCTCCGTCTTGCATAGTGAGTCTATGGAAGAGACGTTTGTCTCCCGTCATATGGTTGGAACACCCACTGTCCACGACCCATTTGACCTTCTTGTCTTCGCTTTCTCCATTGAGTGCTAGGGCCTACAAAAGAACCATATGAAGTTGGTACCCTTTTTATTTTGGGTCCTTGAAGGTTAGTTACCTTCATCTCGCCTTTCGGCACCCACACAAGATTCTTATTAATTTTAGCTCTACATACTCTCTCTACATGACCTTTCCGATTACAATAAAAACATGTAGGAGTATGCTTGTGTGTTGGTGCATGCTTGTGCGAATGTTTGTGCATTGGCACATGTCGTGTTTCCTTCTTAGGAACCACCTTCTTTGGAATAGAACAAGGTTTTTGTTTCACAACATGGACCAAAGGTTGTGATACCTTTGGTGCATTAGCCTTTTGTTTAGGCATGTGCCTTTGCTTCTTCAAGGAGGTTTTAGACTCCTTGATCACTTGTGCTTGTTCCTTTTTATTTCCCTTCTTAGATGCATACATGACACTAGGTTTGACTTTCATGCTTGGCCTAGATGCATCTTTATTCTCTATCTCTTTAGCACTTACCCTTGAATCATTTTTCTTATCCTCAAGGGCTTGAGCACATGATTTCATCAAATCATGTTTCTCTTCAAGTGCAATCACATGCATGGTTAAAAATATGTCATGCTCAAGTTGCAATGCAATGTGATTCTCTAACGTGTCATTGTACTCATTTATGCATGCTCTAAACTCTTTCTTGACACGTTGATATTTTAAATCAAGGAGATCATTTTCTTGTATTAAATCATCTCGTTCATCAATAATTTTATAGTGCGATGAAATATTGCATACCTCCTTGTCATCGTCGATGGCCATTAGTGCAAAGAACTCCTTGTCGAGATCATCTTCCACCACCCCCGTGAGTGCAAGATCATCTCTATCGCCATTGTCGCTCTCGGATCCGGAAAGAAAGCTCTCCCAATGGGCTACCTCCGCTTGCAAAGCCTTCTTCCTTTGGTAGATGGCCTTCTTGTCTTTGAGTTGCGGCTCTTTCACCCGACAATCCTTCATGAAATGACCAAGCTTCCCACATTTGTAGCATTTATTCTCTTGGTCCTTCACCTTGTCCTTGGGGTATCTTTCCTTGACGAATCTCCTTGCTTCGTCACCATTTTTTCTTGCAATACGTCGGAATCTTTTGACAAGAAGTCCGACTTCATCATCCGAGTCCTCCGACTCTACGACCAACGCCTTTGAGGAATGGCGAATAGGATCATTCTTTTCTTGTGCATCTAAATGAATCTCATAAGTGATGAGATTCCCGTATAACTTGTCCAAGGTGATTGTTTCAAGATCCTTGGACTCCTCGATGGCCGTCACTTTTGCATTCCATTCTCTTCCTAAACTGTTTAGGAAGCAATGGTTTAAATCTTCTTGTTCTATCTTCTTGCCAACTGCTTTGAGAAGGTTGACAAGTTTGGTGAATCTTTGGATGGACTCTTCAATCTTTTCACCTTTGGGGACAGTGAAGTTGTAAAATTGTTTTATCAACTGTCTCCTTTTGGCCTTTCTTACTTGAGAAGTTCCTTCGTGGATCATCTCAAGCTTTGTCCAAGCTTCATGTGCGGATTGGACACCTTGAATCTGAGCTCTCTCATTTGTGGAAAGAGAGCTATTTAAAATAGCAAGAGCCTTGCTATTTATGGCCAACTGGAACTCCTCCTCCGGGGAAGGATCATCAATATCAATGGGAATCATAGATCCTTTTGAGACCTCAACCCATATTCTGTGAGAACAAGAACGCAAGTACGTTTCCATGTTTGACTTCCACAGTGGGTAGTTTAAAGGGTCAAACATGGGAACTTTAACATGAACATTTGAGATAGAAGGGAATAGGGTTTCCTGCCTCCTTCTTCTGGAAATATCAGCAGTAGGAGAACTCACATCCTCATCAACAGAGGCCTGCCTCCTTCTTCTGGAGGTTTCAGCAGTAGGAGAACCCAAATCATCAAAAACAAAGGGATCCATACTAGAAATGATCAAATCTTGTATTTGGACTCAAATAAGCAAGATGAGGCTCTGATACCAATTGTTAGGTCCCTTAGAACACACTAGAAGGGGGGGTTGAATAGTGTGTTTACCAAGTATGGATATTTTGTGGCTATTTTTCGTTTTAGAGTGCAACCGATACTTGGATGTGTTCTTTTGAAAGATAAAAACTTGAAAGACAAGAAAGAACACGATTATGTATAGAGGTTCAAGTCAAGAGACTCTACTCCTCTACCTTCTTGATGTTTCACAAGAAGGATTTTGAAATGGGGATTGTTATTTCTTTTGGGGGAAACAACAACCAAAACAAAATCAAAAGAATACAAACTAGGCACCTTGCCTAGACCACAACCAAGAGTTCTAACACTTTGAAGTTTTGCCTCCAAAGATCTTCTTTGCCCTCAAAGAAATCTTGTAGGGAGAATAGTGCACCACACACTATCAACAAACCCTTCAAAGTTTAGAAAACTTAAACAAAGAGCACCCTTGCTTCTTGACCAACAATCTACCAAAAACTCTCACAGAAAATCTCACCAAGAAGAAGACTCTTCTTCTTACAATAATCACTCTCAACAATAAAGTAAAAGTATACAAAGATTTACAACTATTTTGAGAGCTTGAGCTTGAGAGCACTTGAGAGCTTGTGAAGTAGAAAGTTGGAGAAGAATGTGGAAGAAACCCTATTTTATCAACTTCAAAGTTTCTTCCCGTTTGAAACCCTCTGCACTGACATTAATGGGTTTTGGCATCATGTGTTGGTGAGTCCTCATCATTGGAGATCTCCCTTTGGCATGTAGCAACATTCTTGGAGAGATTTCAAAATGAATGCCAAGAAAGGAAACCTGAGAAACTTCAACAGAGATGAGTCTGCAAAAAAGACACTAAAAAGAGAGGGTACAAAGAGTCAACTGATGTTAAAAAGTGAAGTTCAAGACCTTTGTAACGTTGGTCACATGAAGCGCCTAATGTGCAAAAGCACAGGCGTTCGATGTGACATTGAGCGCTTGATGTGAAAATGAACAGTCGTTCGAAGTCACATCAAGCGCCTAATGTGGGCTTCTTAAGGCGTTCGAAGTCACATGAAGCGCTTAATGTGGCACTTCACGCTTGTTCGAACTAACTCTGACTTTTAATCAGAGAAAGTACATAGGAGTACGTGCCCAGCCAGGGGAAAAGTACTTTTGGCATAGTGGACTGCATAAAGCGCCTAAAGAGGCGTTCAAAGTGTTCGCACTTTTCAACAGGTCACATAAAGCGCCTAATTAGGCGTTCAAAGTGTCCAGTTTTTCAAACACTCACATGAAGCGCCTAATCTAGGCGTTCGAAGTGTTCGCAGATCCAGACACTTCACATAAAGCGCCTAATCTAGGCGTTCGAAGTGTACTGGACTCCACCAAGGTACATTAAGCGCCTAATGTAGGCGTTCGAAGTATACTGACTTCAAACAACAAACATGAAGCGCCTAATGGGTTGTTCAATGTGCCAAATTGTGCAAATCATCAAAACTCAACATATTCTAACAGTCCCCTCAGCGCAAAGGTGGTGCGATGACACGTGACCACACGACACATGGCAGCAAGGGGGTGGTGAGGC
Organism: Eustoma russellianum; assembly: GCA_036186865.1. Classification (NCBI taxonomy): domain Eukaryota; kingdom Viridiplantae; phylum Streptophyta; class Magnoliopsida; order Gentianales; family Gentianaceae; genus Eustoma; species Eustoma russellianum. The sequence continues at coordinate 2,124,187 of AP025045.1, forward strand.
TAGATGAGGGTCACTCGCATCTAGCCTCACCATCTCTCCTTGCTACCACGTGTCGCGCAGTCACAAAGGAGTCTGAATCCAAAGAAAAGGGGGAAAAAAGAATCAAACGTACAGTGGAAAAAGAAAGCCATAATGGTTGGTTCAGTTTATCGTCTTATAGATGATTGACAGTTGGGAAATTGCCGTGGACATGTACCTATCAGTTTTTAGATACAAAATATCATATCTGATTTTGAAATACCACGCCTTTATAGTCCCATAAAGTTTCGTAGAGGATCACGCTATTCAGCGGTTTTTTATGTGTGACTCTCATGACTTGATGAAATAAGGTGTTCTGGGTCCAAACCTATTCTCGTATAAAGAGTAAATGATAGGGCTCAAACACCCGCACTGCTGGTATCAAAATTCAAACCGACAACTCTAGATGCAATCTATCACCAAATACTAGTTGAGCTACGCTCTTGGAATGTACATCACACTTCTTTGCTTAAAACAAAAAGGAAAAAGGGACATACTAATGATGTCAATAATACAACAACAACATTATCGCGTTGTGTTAGAGACTTCCGCCTATGGCGGAGTATGAAGAGTCGGATGTACGCAACTATACTCATGTGTTTGAAACACATACAGGTTGTTTTCCGATGACCCATATTGAAAATTGCGTCAAAATGTGTCGATCAACTGATACTTCACAATATAAGAAGCACATGCAATTTAGTGAGTCAATAATAGTTTTTAATATACAATTTGGTACCTACGGGAATTTATTGGTACAGGGCGGTAACAATATTGGAAATTTCTAGGATATCAGAAAAATAAAATGAACTTTTTTAGTATCTCTAAATATTGGTCAGTTAAACGTTTAGTTCTTATGTTAAATACAAACTAAAATTACTCTCACAACAATAAAGATACGCAAAATAATGCATTTCCTTATGTATAACATGCATAACAAAATGAAAAGTCATCTTCAAAGTAAAAATGCAATAATAGAAAAAAAAGGAGAGAAAATCATTAAGGTATGCAACTATAAACAACAGGAAAGAATATAAAACGTTTAAGAAAATATAAAGTTAACATAAATCAATATTCGTAGCATTATAGTCGCTATTTATTTATCTTTTATTTTTTTATATAGAAAGTACCGATTCGTAGCGGACCGAAACGAATGAAATGGCAGTAGAACAATTTTAAAATACCATCGAAATATATATGACTAGTTACTTCATACCAATTTAAATTCGTAAGTATATGTGACTCTTTATATGATTAATCACCAACTATGTTGGCTGACATTTAGATCAATAACATTATCCTATTGACTTAGAGGCTCCCATCTATGACGGTATATGTGGGGGTCGGATGTATGCAACCATATTCATGTGTTAGAAACACACAGAGGTTGTCTCGCAATGACCAATAATGATGCGTCAAGCTGTGTCGATCAACTGCTACTTCATAATATAAGAAATGCATTCAATTTAGTGAATCATTTTGCTTTATTCCATCATAGTCGGCTGACATTTAGATCATCATGTGTTATTATTCCGTGGAGATATGAGTTGTTTCTTTCTTACTAAAACATTGAGGTGATGTGTGTGGTGCCAAAATAGCATCAAGGTTTGGTACGTACCATTCAAGGTAGGTTACCACTAATGGTACGAGTAGCACGCTTTCAGTTATATGACTTAATTCACTTACAAATTTACCCATTGCTAGAACTGTAAACGAGCGAACGAGCCAAGCATTGCGTTGTTCAAGCTCGGTTTATTTAACTTAGCGAACAAGCTGAGCTTGTTCGTTTATTTACACGAACATATTTAATGGTTCAAGCTCGGTTCGCCAAACTCACGAACAACATTAACGAGCCGAATACCTAAAACGAACGGTTCCCCTTACCGAATTCGAACAGAAAAAGTGGTTCAAACTCGGTTCATCAACCTTTTATCTGAACCGAGCTCGAGCCAAACAAGCCGAACAACCGAGCAGTTCGATTCATTTACAGCCCTACACATTACCCAATTCACTTGTCACATAACTTTCATCCTCTTTTTTTTTAATTGCTTTCATGCTCGTAAATTTTCGAGAATTTACCAGGATGAAAGCAACTGATTCAGAAAAATATGACCGTGCTAATTTATATGTAACAATGACTATCAATGAATTCTTCCCATTTAATATTAGTTGTCTTCTATAATTAAAGTAAGTGTCTTCTCATTTTTTTTTTAAAAAAAAAAGAAAAAACAAAAGATTCAGAAATGAACAGTCAACCGATAAGTCACAATCGTTCTTTTACATTTTTATCATTCATAAATTTGAGTCAAGATTAAACGATTTCAACAATCAGCAGTATGAGAATACAAGAAATCCCCATAAACTAAAAAAAGACCACGACAACAACATTACTCATTGTCTTAGAGGCTCCCACTATTGCGGGGTATGTATATCGGATGTACGCAACCATACTTATGTATTAAAGGTTGTTTTCCGGAAACTAGAAAAAGACCAAAATACCTTTTTTCTCGTGACAAACTCTTTTATGTGAGTTGAACGAGTAACTATTAAAATTTTTATTTTTTATATATTAACTTGTAATACATACACAAGTAAGAGGAATTGACAGTCGATGGATGTGAGTGTTTTTAAAACAAGAAGGTCCATCACGTAAAGAAACATCTTACTATTAATGAATGATTTTTTTTTTTTGTAAAAATAAAATATAACTATTGAAATGCTTATACGTATTCTCTGATTTTAAATATCGTTTTAAATCCGTACTCTTTCATGAATATATCAAATACACTTTCTTCACAGGCAAAAGAATTACATTTCCCTTCAGAGTGAAATTACCTCACACTTATTCTAAAACCATTTTGATGCCCATACTTTACATAATAATAAAGAATAACAGCAAAATGACAAAATCTGACAACAACACAATATATACATATATACATGTATGTGCATATGTATACACATACATATACATATACATATACATGTTTGAAGCTTCCCTTTTCTCTGTATCAGCTGGTAGTAATAAAGAAATGGACTGATATTCATCACACCTACAACTTTTTCTTCAGTTCAGCTTCAGCCTGTTTCATTTACAAAACTGCATAAGTTTAGAAAAGAAAGGGAAACACTCATGTATATAGAGTGATGTATAAGTTTTATTCACAAATCTTAGACATTGGCGCTGCTCATATGTTTTAAGATTGTTGTACATCACTACATAGTACATGTAGGTCAACACATGCGCCTACAAGTAAGGCTTTTGTATGGGTTGCATCCCATTGATGCATGAATTTCTCTGGTTAATATATTAGCATTATAAAAAAAAAAAGGGGGAAAAAGAGTAGAAGCTAAGAGGAAAATGGTACCCAAGATTAAGAAGCTTTGGTGGATTTTCTTTCTTCCATGCCTCTGGTTCACTTAGCTGAAGATTGATGGCTGCACTTCTATCATTCACATCACTTATCCTTAACATACTACCAAGGCTTTTGTATGCTTCACTCTTGCATTCTGCTTCATACACCTGATTTGAAACTCTTACAATCATCAATACTGTATTCGAACTCTTTTGTCTAATTTATCAATCATGGATTTTCAGGTTTATAACAACAACAATATTACCCAATTGCCTTAAAAGCTCCCGCTTATGGCGAGGTATGAGGTGCTAAAACAAAGTTTAAGTTTTGATGATTTGCACAAGTTTGTACTTCGAACGATGGATTAGGCGCCTTATGTGATGTGGTTAGAAGTCAGTATACTTTGAACGCATACATTAGGCGCTTCATGTGCCTTGGTGAATTCCAGTACACTTCGAACGCCTACATTAGGCGCTTCATGTGAAGTGTATGGAAGCCCGAACACTTCGAACGCCTACATTAGGCGCTTCATGTGTTCTGGAAAAAAGGCAGTACACTTTGAACGCCTACATGAGGCGCTTCATGTGTACCACTAAGTCAAAAATACTTTTCCCCCCAAAATGGGCACGTACACCAAGTACTTTCTGAAAAATGTCAGAATTAGTTCGAACAAGCATGAAGGCTGACATTAGACGCTTCATGTGACTTCGAACGCCTTTAGTTGCCCACATAAGGCGCTTTATGTGACTTCGAACGCCTGTTCTTTTTCACATTAAGCGCTCCAAGTCACTTCGAACGCCTGTTTATTAAACACATTAGGCGCTTCATGTGACCAACGTTACAAAGGTCTTATGCTTCACTTTCTAACATCAGTTGACTCTTTGTACCCTCCTCTTTTAGTGTTATTTTCATAGGTCCTCCCTCAAACCTGAAGATGCCAGGTTGCTTTTCTTGGCTTTCTTTTTTAAATCTCTCCAAAATGTTGCTACATGCCAAGGGGAGATCTCCAATGATGATGACACACCAACACAAGATGTCAAAACCTATTATTGGCTCTGCAAGTGGTTTCAAACGGGAAGAAATTTCAAGAGTGATAAAAGAAGGGTTTTCTTCTTTTCTTCAACAACTTTCTACCTTTCAAGCTCCCAAGTTTTCTCTCAAAGCTCAAGCTCTCAAGATAGTTGTAAACTTTGTATATTTTTTACTTTATTGTTGAGAGTGATTATTGTAAGAAGAAGAAGAAGAGTCTTCTTCTTGGTGAGTAAAGATTGTGAGAGGTGAAGTAGATTGTCGGTCAAAGAGCAAGGATGCTTCTTGTTTGAGTTTTCTAGACTTTGAAGGGTTAGTTGATAGTGTTATGGTGCACTATACTCCCAACAAGATTTTTTTGAGGGCAAAAAAGATCTTTGGAGGCTAGATTTCAAAGGGTTAGAACTCTCGGTTGTGATTTAAGCGTGTGGCCTAGTTTTCCAACTTGTTGGATTTTGTTTTTTGATTGTTTTTTCCTCCCATAAAAATAACAATCTCCTTTTCAAAATCCTTCTTGTGAAAAATTAAGAAGGTAAAGGAGTAGAGTCATTTGACTTGAACCTGTATACATCTTTGTGTTCTTTACTCTTTTGCAAGTTTTTATTCTTCTAAAAGAACACACCCAAATATTGGCTGCACTCAAAAACAAAAAATATCTAAAAAATATCCATACTTGGTGAACACACTATTCAACCCCCCTTCTAGTGTGTTCTAAGGGACCTAACATGGGGGGTCGATTGTATGCAATCATATTCATGTGTTAGAAACACACAGAGGTTAAATTGCGTCAAACTGTGTCGATCAATTGGTACTTCAAGAAGCACAACCAATTTAGTGAGTCATTTTGCTTTATTCCATCATTTTACTCGTTAAGCTAATACCTTTCTGTGCAGCTGTATATGCTGTTGGCTAAGATGGGTAGTCTCCTTATGCAACTCGATGTTTTCCTTGTGAAGGAGATTTCCCTGCAATGAGATCGTTTTATCATATTATCAGAGTAAATTTACGCGCGTGTGTGTGTATATATATTATTGACATAAGGAAGTTATCAGACAATTCTCACAACAAGACCTTGTGGAGTAATGCTTTGATTTCATCGTTGAAAATATGTTCCTGCTAGAAAGAAATAAAGTAGATTAAAAATGCTGGAGGGATAACACACACACACACATATATATGTATGTATATATATATATGTATGTATATGTATAGAAGAATATTTTTTACATTACCTTTTTATTGCGGATGCCTTTCAAACTAGAATCAAGCTGATTTTCCAGGTTGACTAAATCTTTGATATTCAAACCAGATAATTCTTCTCCCAAAAGCTGCCTGCAGTGCAGGATAGTTGAAACCTTTTCTTATGTAGGAATGTAGGATAGAGTAGCTTTAGAGGTCCTCATTTTCTTAATCAAAGCAAACAACTGCGGTTTATTTTTTTTATGTTTATTTCCATTGTACCACACAAATATATAACTCAATAAGTAGGGCAACTCCACTATTGTCCAAGTGGGTTCTATACAACAGTTCATTTTTATTTTCTATGCTTAAATATTATTTCTCATTTATCAAGGTACTATCAAGTTTCCATTCTGAATAACTTGTCATCGATATGTAGAAACAAGGTCAGCGAAGATGAACCAAGCTTAGATGAGGTACGCCGACCTGAACATAGTGGTTTCTGAGATGGAGAAAATAAGAGGTGACTGAAGTCAGCTTGGTGAGCTGACCTGAATAAGAAACGGCATAGCTGAGCAACAATGGAAAGTAAAGCTAAAATGAATTGACAAAGTACTACTGTCAGACTAAGGTTATCAAGGCAGAGAAGGATTAGCCGATGTGAAGAAAGACGTCAAAGCAAAACTGGAACTGGGAAAGTGCTGAGCCGACGTGGCGAGATGAAGCCCTAGTCAGACATCAAAGCTAAGGCAGAGCTGCATTACTTAGTCTTCTAAATACCTTAGGACCTTTACTGTACATATGTCCGAGCATAGCAGGTAACTATTTGTTATCTTCGTAAATGTTAAGCAACCACTAAAAGATAAACAGTAACCACTGCACAAGTTGGAAAATAAAGCCATTAGAAACAGAAAAAAAACCCTATAAAAAAGGAAGAACCTTGTAAATTTGTTTTGAACTTGAATTAATTCTTGAATTCTTCAATCACGATACCATCATTAAGTGGTAAAATTATTTCCTTATGCGGCATTACATTGGCTCAGTACGCACGTTTCCTTTTTTTTTTTTATCGTGCTTTGATAGTAAAGAATCTGCATGTCTATGAGAAAAAGAAACTGGAAATGAACTATATATGTATGTCGGGATAGGATCTCCTCACCGCAAAGGGATGCGGTGACGCGTGACCGCGCGACACGTGGTAGCAAGGGGGTGGTGAGGTTAGATGCGGGTGGCCCTCATCTAGCCTCATCACCCTCTGGTGCCATGTGTCGCGTGGTCACGAAAAGTATGAGGAAAGTGGAGGTTAGGAGATCCCAACCCATGTATGTCATGCAATACTCTTACCTGTTGCTTTCTTCCATGTATTTTAACTGCTGCCTCAACCTTGCCACTTCACTTTCCCAAATCTACAGGGAAAATGAACAAAGATCCCATGATTCCGAGAAGCAAATGCAGGTCCAACGTTTTAAACACTTCAGATTTTTTTTTGAGAAAAAAGAGGAAATATTTAGTTTAGTATGCTGCATTTAGCAAGGACAAGTGAGGTTCAGTATATTAAAACTAGGAAATAGCCAATTAAAAATGATGTCGAATCACACATATATACAGAGTTATATATAAGCTATATACCCACATCTTTTAGACATAGACGCTACGATATCTATTGTTTAAGAGGGATGTACGTTTCTTTCTGAGTAGTACACGTAAGTCAGTCTGTTGGCCTATGAGTAAGGCTATTGTATGGATTGCACATCTCCTTGATGCTTTGATTTCTCCGGTTAATAAATTATCCTTTTAACAAAAAAATGCTGTCGAAATTTACTTCTTTCAGAAATTCACAGTTACTCCCATGTGTTAGGTAGTAAATGTCACACTCTAATCCTCAATAACGGTAATTTTGGTATCTCTAATAACGATGATTAGAGGTACCAAACCTACGTGAAATAAGGATTTACTGGTATATAGCCAAAGTACAAAAGGGGCCTGGAGACATATTTCTATTGACAAAATGATTAAATGAAGTTTTTTTTTTCAGTGTTTGTTGGGTTTGTAAAATTTATGAGCTTATCATTCTGGAAACTTAGTAGATATCAAATTTTTTTGGGTTAAAATGCAAATTATATTGACCAAGATCAAAGCATCATAATGGGATGTAACCCATACAATGTTACTTATCAAATTTTCCGGTTAAAATAATTAATGTTACTTATCGTTTGTTCCTACTTTTAGTGAAACAAATTTCATCCTCTAATAAGAAACCATTAAGGGAGAATACTTCGTATAAGTTATGTACATAAATTTTAGCACAATTACTAAATTAATAGATTGGACTCTCGGATCATCAATTACTAATCTATATATAAAGCTCTAAACATAGTTTTGTTAATGGGAGCACCCCTTTTAGTTTTGCAGCAAAGTGCATACTCAATGGCTAAAATAAAAATGGAAGAATTTAATATGATCATCAAAGAAAAATTTAGTTGGGCCGACCTTATTTTAAACCCTATTCATCTATTTAAGCTTCTATTCAATCGAAAAATATCTACTTGTTCGGATGCTATCTAAGATTTGCACCTTTATGACGACATGGTCCAGGATAAAAGTTCGTAGAGACATAAGATTAATGTTAACGAGGTTTAGGCATGATATAGAGGCACCTTAGATTATAATTAGGGGCTTAGATAGTCTCTATACTTTAGGTAACTTTGTATTTTTTTGTGTTTTTCTTTGCCTTTTATTATTTGTCTTTCATTATTTGTCTACATAGATACATATAGAGCAGGAGGTGTCGTTGGAATCAAAATCTCTATCGTTTGAGATAGAGATATTGTTTGCCTGACACTAACCAGACCCTAGCGATAGTTTTTGATATCATTGGGATGCTATTCACTATCATAACCTTGAGTCATTAAGAAACAAAATCAAGTTTAGAGTAACAAGTATCTTAGGCTTTCTATTTTAGACATGTTGTCTCCATCGGATTATCACAAATTTTGCCTATGTAATGACCAATGCAACAACACTAAGGAACAAAACGTACAACAAGAAATAATTAGATTGAGAAATAAAGGGTACAAATATATTTACCATGATCTCAGAAGCAGGATTCGGCTCTGGAAGATTTACACCTTTAGTTTTGCTGTATCTTTCCACCAAAGAACTAATACTGGTAAAAATTCAAACATCACAGGCTGTTATTAGACATACGAGAAATCCACATATATCTTATACATTTGATTGTTCAGAATCAACCAGCCATACTTGCTCTAAACGCATTCTAAAATTTCCCCATGAGACCTATATCAAAATGCCCATTTTTTGTACCCTTTATTTCTCAAGCTTTTAATGCATCCACTTACCAAGTACATATAGGCTACTACTTATTGTAATAAAAGTTTACACGAAATTAGGGCCACAAGGGAGGAAAATATAGAAGAGTAAGATCCTCAGATTTAGATCCTTGATCTACTTGCTTAATTTTTCTCAATTTTGTGGGGTTCTTTATGGCCAATTTTCCCAGTTTCAAATACTCGTTATATCGATTAAGATCAACACCCTAAAATCCATAAGCCTAGGGTATGTGGATAGATCAAGAAGCCCAAACAAGGTGACCTACATGAATCACTTACATTAAAAATTCCGGATTATTTATCTCAACAAATAGTGTCAACCATCCCACAATCAATGCTAGATGAGAAAAGAGCAATTGGAAAATGTACTGAATCACATCCAGATATAAAATCGCAAAGACGATATGCAAACCCTCAAAAAAAACATCATATAATATAAACAGCCATTCAAGAAAAAAGAAGATTATTGAATATTGAATGGTCCAACCTTGTGCTTGCATATTCATAAAGTTTTTCTGTACTGGAGAAGATAACAACTCCAACTTCAGCATCACAAAGAATGGAGAGCTCCTTGGCCTTTTTGAATAGCCCTTTTCTTCTCTTTGAAAAAGTCACCTGTCGACTTGTAGAATTATCAATCCTTTGTATTGCTATTTTTCCTCTTCCCATCTCTCTCTCCCCCCCCCCCCCCCCCAATATCACTAGAGGTCACTCATTTGTAATGGAAACCCTAGCTTTGAGAATTTGAGAGAAGAAATCAAGAATCTTACACGTCAAAAATCGGCTTTAGATCCTTTTATTAAACCCTAGGAGGATAAAGAAATATTTATCTCACGTTGCAGTGGTGGAGGTTGAGTTCCTATTGAGTGGACATACTGTTCATCTATACAAAATATTAATATAGAACGTGCCCCAGGACATAGTCCAGTTGGTACTCGGGTTGGGGATTGCCAACAAGAGGTCATGAGTTCGAATCCAGGGACGTACACAATGTGGGTATTCCTTTGCTGCCAAGCCAAAGGCCTGGTTTGTGGGGACATCTTGTGTGGGTAACTGGGTAAGATCTCACCGGCCGCTGGACTCCTGATTTACATTAGTTTGTAAGGATACCTTCTATCGGTAACTGGGTAAGATCTCACCCTGGACTCCTGATTTACATTGGTTTGTGGGAACACATTATGTGCGTAACTGGGTAAGATCTCACCGGTGGCCTGGTTTGTGGGGACATCTTGTGTGGGTAACTGGGTAAGATCTCACCGGCCGCTGGACTCCTGATTTACATTGGTTTGTAGGGACACCTTGTGTGAGTAACTGGGTAAGATCTCACCCTGGACTCCTGATTTACATTGGTTTGTGGGGACTCCTGATTTACATTGGTTTGTGGGAACACATTATGTGCGTAACTGGGTAAGATCTCACCGGTAGGGCTGTAAACGAACCGAACGAGCCGAGCTTCGCCTTGTTCAAGCTCGGTTCGTTTATCTTAGCAAACGAGCCGAGCTTGTTCGTTTATTTAAACGAACATATTTAATTGTTCAAGCTCTGTTCGTTTAACTAACGAACAACATTAACGAGCCGAACACCCTAAACGAACGGTGTCTTTACCGAGCTCGAACAAAAAAAATTGGTTCAAGCTCGGTTCATTAACCGTTTAACCGAACCGAGCTCGAGCCGAGCTCGAGCCGAACGAGCCGAACATACCGAACGGCTCTGTTCATTTACAGCCCTACTCACCGGTGGCCTGGTTTGTGGGGACATCTTGTGTGGGTAACTGGGTAAGATCTCACCGGCCGCTGGACTCCTGATTTACATTGGTTTGTAGGGACACCTTGTGTGAGTAACTGGGTAAGATCTCACCCTGGACTCCTGATTTACATTGGTTTGTGGGGACACATTAGGTAACTGGGTAAGATCTCACCGGCCGCTGGATTCCTGATTTACATCCTCCACACAGCTCTTTGCAGCTGGAGCAGTGGGGGCTCTTTGGGTTGGAGTTCAACCTTCTGCCAACAACAAATATTAATATAGAACGTGACGTGGCATTGTTGAGGTTGAGGCCCCACTAAATGTCTTTAGCATTCGATCATGCAAAGATTAGTAAATAACGTATAATCTTTGTCAAAAAGTCAATGAGAAAAAGAAAAACTCTTACTAGAAGCGTCTAACTCTTGAAGCAATTCTTAGCACAGAATCATGTTTGAAGACAAGAAATAGGAGGAGGAGGAGGATGAGATGATGGGGAAATAAAGAACCAATGGTGTTGATCAAATGTTAACTCAATGTATCGAATGGGTTGGGACTTCTTTCAAGGAATTTTTCCCCTTTTTTGGTTAAAATGCTAATATTAACCGGAGAAATCAAGACATCAAGGGTATGCGATCTATACAATAACCTTATTTGTAGGTGCACATGCTGACCTACATGTTCTGTCTAGTAATGTATAGCAATCTTAAAACATGTGAGCAGCCCTGTGCAAGATATGTGGGTAGAGCTTATACATCACTCTATATACATGAGTGCATATTCTATGCATAACATCCCTAGAAACAAATGCTTCTCCTCCAAAAATGTTTCTGTTGCGTCCTTCCCAGATAAAGTACACCGTCGCAGCCAAGTCAATTTTTGCTGCCTTGTCTTTCAGTGCTTTTTCTTTGCGTCTTCTCGATCCCCAAGCTAATATCCTGTTTGTAGAGTGAACTCTCCGTGAAAGTGTCAGCCATGCTGAGGTAGTAATCCAAATTTATTTGGTAGCTGAGCAAGAGAAGAAGAGGTGCTGCAGCGTCTCTTATTCAGCCGAGCAGAGGTGACATTCGCATTGATTGAACTAAATAGGGGTTAGTGGTGCAACATTGGACCAAGGGAAATGAAGCAAATTAAACATAGAATCCTCGTACTAATATGTTGGACAGAGGGGTTGAAAAGTGGGTTATTAATGTTCTGAGGACTCCAATGTTGTTGTCTCACTTCTAGCGAATAGATCATTGACAAAAGGAAGTGCATTAATGGAACCAAGTAGTACGGCTAGCACCTGGGATTGTATTGGAATGTACGGTATGTATGTATATAAGAAGATGTCTACTTGTACAAGTCGGTGTACACTTATTAATTTAGGAGAGGAAAAAAAGAAAACACCTTTTATATGGTTGAATTCCCAACTCCAAAAGCTATGATGCCCCGCCTGAAAGAGTTTATAGAAGATGTAAATCGATTAATGTGTTCTACTAAACTGTCCGTAGAGCTTGTCTTATTCATCAAATCCACAACAGACCTAAATCCGATCCATCAGCACTAGGGTGTAAATGGTCCGGTCTGACCGATTTTTGGGCATATTACAAACCAAACCGTTTGTAATGGTTTGACAATGGCGAACCGAAACTGGACTGAAATCGGTCAAGAACCGTTTAACCGGTCTGGTTTAGTTCTGGTTTTCTGGATTATGTAATTAACTACAATTTTGAGCAATAAGAATCTAAAATTACAAACCAAGTCGTCAATTAAATAAATCACAAGCCAACTAATAAATTTCAAACCAACTAAATAAATTACCAGCCAAGTATCTAACTAAATAAATTAAAAACCAAGCAGATGTCCAAATAAATTAAACTCAAGTATACATATAAAAACAATAATTAATAAATATTATATTAAACTAGTCCAGTTTCTTCTTTACTTATAAACCGGCTGTTAAATTATAGTTCGGTTTTAAACGGTTTGGATCAATTCGGTTTGGTCATTTGGTTCGGTTTCTAAAATTTTTGTACGGCCTAACCGGCGCCATTCGAAGCTATTGAAATGCACGTTACCACTCCTTTGCCACCATTACCCATCAACGATTTGAGCCAAACATCAGTGTGGTCGGAACGGATGAGATCGCTAAAAGTGAGATAGAATATGAGGCCTCCAATCACGCGTCGCCACGTGTACAAAAGCAAGGGGTGCTGCAATTTTTTTTTAAAAAAAAATTCTACTTTTGTACACGTGACGACGCATGATTGGAGACCTCATATTCTGCTTTACTTTTAGCCTCCTAGGATCCCTTCCGGTGGTCGGAAGGCTTTCACCGGAATGAAATGACCGTATTGCCGCCTCAAAATCCAGCTAATTGACCGGAGATCTTCTCCACAACAGACAAATTGTTATGATTTTAAAAAAGGTGAATGGCCAAAATGTTATTTTTTTTAAAAAAAAGATTTGTGACTAAAACATTCCCCTGTGAATCAATGGCCCCTGATATATTTTGTCTTTATCATTACTTCTAAGGAGAAATATTGCTATAGATTTCATTCGGTCAATGTATATATATTACTATAGGTTTTATTCGGTCAATGTATTACAACAACATATATCTATTATATTCCAACGACATCAAAAGCTATCGATAGGTTCACATATTCTAACTATATCAAAATCTATCGTTAAGTTCGGTCAATGTTTTAAGGGAAACGAAAAAGTAACTTTTATCTTATCGGATATTTTGGTCATTAAGCCATGGGATTTTGTGTTTAAATATTCAATTCAATTCACTTCCCTTCTCCCTCCTCCTCACGCCTTCTCACATGTGGGCTTAAATGTAATTGGACGGAATTGTAACTCATCCTAAGATTTTAATGTAAAAATGAAAAGAAAAAAAAAGACTTTTGACTAATGAGTGTGAGAAATGTAAAAAGAATGTTGTTCTTTAACGAGTTAATTGCCGAAATAGCGCCCCTTTTTAAAATAATTCACCAAGTAGTATATTTTTAGAATTAATTGACAAAGTAACACCCTCTTTTAAATTAGAAACAAATTCAATGAATACCATCTCCAATAAATACAGCTAATATTATATCTAATATCATTAAGAAAGCCTGCTAAGCCTTTTGAAGAAAAACCGCCATCTTTTTTATTTTTTATTTTTAAAACCCCCATAAAAGCCAAAGGGAATTTTCATTCAAGAAATTAAAGTTCCTTCAATATTTTTATAAGATTTTTTTGGTCTTATTTTGCTATCATATTGAATAATTAGTACGCACAGTAATGACTATACAGACTCGTACACTCTGCACAAACACATATACGCATGCACACAGACGCGCGCGTGTGTATTTTTATGTGTATAGATGTGTGTGTATTGTATATATGTGTGTATGTGTGTCCATATGTGTGTGTATAGTCTCCTTTGTGGAATTTTCCTTCTAAGGTTTTTTATAAAGAAATAAAAAGATGAAATATTTATAGTTTGTTGAAAAGAAGCCGGTTTTGCTGAAATTTCACCCCTATGGCACGCCCGAGTCTCATCATTTTGGTGAAACTAATCGGAACTTGCCTGCAGAACGCCCCTAAAATCTGACTCTTATTCGAAGTTAAAGTATGTTACTAATTCTTGGTGCAAGGGGGTGCGGTGTCGCGTGACCACGCGACACGTGGCAGCAAGGGGGGATGACCCTCATCTAGCCTCACCACCTTTCCTTGGTGACACAGTGTCGCGTGGTCACAAAGTGGGTGAGAAAAGTTGGAGTGAGGAGATCACAACCCCTGCAGAACGCCCCTAAAATTTGACTCTTACTCGAAGTTAAAGTATGTTCCTAACTCTTTCAATATGATACCAACTTCTAAAGATAATTAGAGAAACTCATCTTACAATAAAATTAGAACTCTCAATTTTGATGCAACATTAGCAAACCGCTACCACTTACTCAAGTTGAAAGGTTACCGTGCTTGTGTTGGTGAAGGTGATCAATGAATATGTTTCCAATTTTAAAAAGAGAATGCTATTTTCTCAATTAATTCTAAAAGCATACTACTTTGTGAATTAACTTTAAAAAGCATGTGAATTATAGGAAGTAACTATTTTCTTTAACTCGATGGTTTACATTATACATTTTATTATTTCATGATAAATCATAATATTGGTCATGGATAATATCTTAACGTTGTAAACCATATCCTATCACTTCATCCGATTTGCTTTGGTTTCCGTTTTCTACACACCCCCTGGGTCATCTGCTCCTACTGTCTCCTCACATGTTCACCCTTGCCCCCAGGGCATAGTGGGATAGGATCTCCTGACCGCCCTATATGGACGCTAACAAAGGACCGCACGACACGTGGCAGTCAGAGAGTGGTGAGGCTAGATGCGGATCACACGCATCTAGGCTCACCACTTCCTCTGACTGCTACGTGTCAGACGGTCACAAGAGGGTGAGGAAAAAGGGGGTTAGGAGATCCCATTCTTGACATAGTCCAGTTGGTACTCGGGTTAGAGATTGCCAACAAGAGGTCGTGAGTTCGAATCCAGGAACGCGCACAGTGTAAGTGTTCCTCTGTCAGACCAAAGGCCTGGTTTCTAAAGACATCTTGTGTGGGTAACTGTATAAGATCTCACCCAATCTAAGAGGCCGTTTGACTCCTGATTTACATCCTCCATGCGCTCTTTGGAGCTGGGGTTGTGAGAGTCTTTTAGGTTGGGGTTCAACCTTTTGCCAACATGTTCACCCTTGTCAACAACCCAATGCAACAATAAATAGTTCCAAAGCAAGAAAAAGGAGTTCAAAGCCCTAAAAATAATCCTCTTTTCGTGCTTTATAAGGCACTTAATTTCTTATATGTGTGATCTGAAACTTAATGTCCCACGCAGTGCTTTATGTACCTTACAACATTACTCCATTATTTTAGAGTCTCCTCTCTGTTCAGAAAATTTATAACCAATCCAATTCTAGTCTATTAACATAATTCTAACCCATCAAATTGTCTAATTGATTACCGTTACACCATCTTGATGCTTTTTTTTAGTGGATCATATCCTTACCGACAAACATTGAATTTTTGGAGCAAAGATTAAATCCTTGGCTTCGGAGACCTTCACTGATATTTGGAAGATGTAAATCAAGAACATAGCATCTAACTGGTAAAGCATTATCAATTAGTAAGGCGTTACTAAAAAACCCACATAAAAAACCCGCTGTAAACTGGGTCTGAAACCAGCATCCAATTAGATCGAATTCAGATATTTGGCTTTCAAACCATATAGTAAATTGTTCTCATGCTATATATGTTCTGATTCGAACTTATATATTTTTTAGCAATGTCGCAACTCAAGTACAAATACGTTCGGGGAGCAGACAAACACCGAATTTGTTGCTTGTTGCATTACAACAACAATATTTATACTTTTCTTGTTCGAACTGTTGACTTATTTGCTACTTTATCAAATAATTGGACTTTGAAACTCTCTCAAAAGAAATTGTTTAGTAATGGCCTGACGAGAGAAATTATTCGACATTTTTGTGATACTTTTTGTGTTTCTCAAAAGAAAAGGCTATCTACCCCATATAACAAACATGGTAGAAATTTTCACATTTATCTAGTTATTACATTGATTGCTTCACTACAACAACAAGCATAGTCAGTATATCTTTACGACAACAATAGCTAAGAGACATGCAATTACGCAATTGATTCGCTGGTTTATTAAATTACTATGGGTGAGAGCATTCTCTGTAGAAGAAATTATTTAGATACGACCCAATGAGAAGAAAATGATTGCAGGAGATAATTTATTGGACTTTTTGAGACAATTGTTTTTATAACAACATTTATTAATAACGATAACGGCCATAATAGGCAATACACCTCAATCCTGATCCGCTAAAAGAAAATATTTAGTGGCTCCAATGAGAAGAAAAAACAAGAGAGAAATTATTGAAATTGTTGAAGCTAACGAGAATCAAAGGAACAAAAAACTAAACGAAAGCAAGCAAGCCGAATGAATGAATATCAAAAGATCAAGAAGAATTCTTTTCGATGCATATACAGTACTTCTTTATTTTTGCATTGCATGAAAACTGCCCGTGCACACTTGCACGTACATAACCAACGACTAGGACAAACAAGGTGAAACGTGCTTTCACCCATTTTCCTACAAACTAGGAACCAACAACTCAACTATCTACACTACACCACTCACTCCTCAAAAGTAGGAGTTTATTCCAAGATAATTACAAATTAACTAAAGGAGATAAATATTAACTAAACTATGGATAACACTTAACTAAACAACTAATCATCTTGTTAGGTGTTGACCATGTCTTCAGAAATATCCCGGTATACTAGTCTCTCGTGTTTGTGCAGAGTACGTATAAAGGTTGGATCTCTTTGCGATCTAATGTACGCAGTCTTACTCTACATTTTGTGCAAGAATCTGTTTCCGCGGCTCGAACCCGTGACCTCAGTGTCACAAAACAGCAAAGGCTACTGACTTCAAAAAATAGTGTCGAGATTCATTTTTATATAGATACACACCTTGTATTTATTTTACAAAATGAAGACCTTATATGTACATATAACATATATATATATATATATATATATATATATATATATATCAAACTTACTAGGTTGTCAACTAGGATGATTTAATCGATCACCGAATGTGAAGTTCAAATTTGATTAATTGGATCATATTCTAATTTTATTGTTTCACGTAATAGTCATTTTTAGTGAACAGGGAATCAAGAAAGTGAGGGGGAAAACGTTTAAATATATTCTTTAATTTCATATCGACAAGTATTTCCTTCATTTAATTTTGGGATTAATGTTTAAGCTACTATGCATATTACTAATTTTTTTCCCAGAGAGCATATATTATTTTAATGATCAATAGTTGGTTTATAATCAATATTTAATTCTTTTTTTTTTTCAATCTGCAGAAGTACCACATATATTGCATTAGCTCAATAAGTTTAGGCTAGTTAAATAGCAGCAGAGAGGACCGTGCTTGCTAAAACTAACCTAGGAGAAATCCAAATAAACAGGAAAATACGTTATCAGCATTAAAAATTATATCAGGACAAATTCTGAAATTAATTAATATCCCAACGGAATTGTCTCATAATCATGGGAATCTTTATGACAATAATAAATTCATTTTCTTTTTTATAAAATACATATATTCTTATTTTATTAATTTTCAAAAATGAATGATGAGATGAAAAATAAAGAAAACATGTATTCGTGTGTATTCATTTATTCCGTCGGTTATGTTGATCACTAAATGTCGAAACTGCTGCAGTCTCCATCCACAGTAAATTAGATTCATATAGCCGCGTCCAACGGAAACAGATTCACTGACGCGGTCAATGAACGGATGCGTCAGACGTGTCTAATAGGCACCTGACATGTATCTCCTTGTAAAAAAAATTAAACCGAATAAAAACTGCTGTAGCGCCACGTGTCAGACGCTGACTGGGCGTGTTTGACACGTCCGTCCATATCACAGTCACTGAAGTTTTACCCGCGTCCAACACCAGATCTCTTTTCCCTGGTTATTTCTTTGCTACTTTAGGTTTATATCTAAAATAGCTTTCAGAACTGAAGGCACTGTACCCCCTTATGATGTAAACTCGTTGTACGAGACAATACAACTCATGCCTAAAATATCATAACGACATTAAAAACTATCAATAGAGTCTATGAAGGATAAAAGGCAGACAAACAATACATTCATTCCAAAGGATAGAGAGTCTGCTTCCAATGAGACCTCCGGCCTTATATGTACCTACATAAATGATGATACAATAATAGAGATCCGGCCCTATATATGTCTACATAAATGATGATACAATAATAGAGATATGGTAGGTTAGTATGTTGCAGGAATGTTGTAGAAGACGATATTCATCTTAATAATGATCCTATTTACGACTCTTTTCTGAAAATGTACCATCAACATTAGAAATTTGTTGGACCCATGAAGAAAGAATTATAGCTTTCGTAGTGGGATCACAATAATATATATACATAAACACGCATATACATGCATACATATACATACATATATATATATATATGCCATGAAAAGGGAGTGGAATCATACTATCATTGCCGTAAATTATATTCAAAGTACAAGAATGTACATCAATAAACTCATGTAGATAAACAGAAAGTCATAATTTAGGTTGACTTTGCACTTTTTGTATTTGTCTTTGTCTTTTATTATTTGTTTATGTACGTACATATAGAACCGGAATTCTCGCTACAAACAAACTCTCTATCTTTGGGATGGAGTATTGTTTGTCTGCTTCTTACCCTCCCCAAACCTTAACGATAGCTTTTGCTGTCGTTGAGATATACTTGTTATGTGTCATTGTTGTATTATAAATGCCTCCAAAAGACAATTCACAACGATTACAAGATACCCAAGAGCACTCGATATTGATTAAAATGACTAGTACATTAAATACGTTATGCTATCAAGTTAAATATAATTTAAATAATCATTATAAGTGCCTCCAAAAGACAAATTCACTATTAAAGTCGGGTGATTTTACTATACCAAAACGGGTTGGGATCTCTTAACCCCACTTTCCTCACCCCTTTGTGACCACGCGACACGTGCCAGTAATAAGGGGTGGTGAGGCTAGATGCGGGTGACCATCATCTAGCCTCACCATCCTCCCTTGCTGCCACGTGTCGCGCGATCATGCGTCACCGCACCTTATTTGCGGTGGGGCAATCCTATCCCTACCAAAACAATCCAAAATTGCTTTCAAAAAAAAATCCAAAAGCTTGGATTTATATTTTTTCCCCAAATAAACAAAAGAAGGTTGGAAATTGATCCACCAACGCAAATGTACTATGTATCCACAAAGGCTACAGTAACCAGCCGCCATCGGGTTCGGGCCCATACATCTAACGGCACGCTCCGCCTCCTCAGTTTACTGTTTCTTCGCCTTGTTCCTTGCGCTTCTCTTCCTTTCTCCAAAAAATCCACCGCCTCGATACTCATCTCTTTCCACATCAAGAGTTTTTTCACCGTTCTTTAGTAGCAATTCACTTCATCCCATTAAAATTACATGGCTTGATGGCCAGTAAACTATGAAGTTGAGTGGTTTTTTTACATGTTCTAGAACAGGTTATGAAAGAATTTGTAGTGGTTAAAAGTTAAAACAGGATTGGTACTTTGGAAATCTGACAATTCAGCGGACCCGTATGCAGATTATTGGATATTTGTGCTGGGCTCTGATTTTTGGCTTTGTTTTCGAGTTCTACATGAGGGTTTTGGAGTATTTCCTTGGGTTTCTTCTGATGAAGTGTTTGGAATTTGTGAGTGAATACTTGAACCATTTGAGTAAAATCTGGAATTTTGGTTGTGGTATTTTCTTATTTCAGATTGGTAAGCAGTTTTTGGAGATGTTGGGACTTGTTTTCTTGTTTGGCTTTGGGTTGAGGTTGTTGAGGTTTAAACGATTGTTATCCGAGTTTGGTGGAAAATCTGATCTTTTTACAAAAGGTTTCCTGTCAAAAGATGATCTTGACATGAACTTTTGTTCCCAAATTTCATCTGGAAAATATAGGACAGTGGGAAGTATAGAAAATTTACAAGATAATTTGGATAAAAACCATCCTTCAGATTGTGACCCTGATGCTGAAGATTTTTGCGGTCCTAATCATGATTTTGACGAAAATTGGAACAAGTATTGTGATGAAGATGATGTGTTTGATGTTTTGGTTTTGAGGAAATTAGTAAAGATTGAAAAGAGCAGATCCAAATCAGCAATTCTGGAACTTGAGAAAGAAAGAGCAGCTTCTGCAACTGCAGCAGAGGAAGCAATGGCAATGATTTTACGTCTTCAGAATGAAAAGAGTTTGATTGAGATGGAAGCCAAACAGTACAAAAGATTGGCTGAGGAAAAGCAGCTTCATGATCAAGAGGTTATTCAATCTTTGCAATGGCTTGTATTGAAGCATCAATCAGAAAGGAGTCTTTTGGAAGAGCAGTTGAGATTCTACCAAAAGAAAATGAGGATGCAGAGCAATGCGGATGATGAATTGGAAGAATTTGAGGATAATGGTTGTTCTATTGAAAATGCTATTGCAAATAGTCTTGATAACCGACTATTTAGCTCTCTTGACATGGATTTATTGATGGAGTGAGTTTTTTTCTAATGACATTTTATGATTTCTGAGTTCTAAGATTCAGATACTACATTTGGAAAAGAAAAAAAAAAGAGTTCTAAGGATTCTCTGAAGCTACTTTACTAAGTGTTCATAACTAGTCCTTTTAAACAATAACATTTGCTAGCATCTGATATCTGTAAATGTATTTCACTGTTGGATTCTAAAGGATGTATCTTTGCTTCTGAAAATAGATGTATACGATCTTCTTGATGCAATTTGGAATCTGTTAAAGCCTACTTGTATTGATTTTTCATTCTGCTTTCCTCTTTTCTTGTATTATCATTTGACCTTTGTAGCTCATTTTCTTGGTTGATTGATCTCAAGCAATTTTGCTTTTGGAACTTTGTTTTTGGACTTGGGAGCTTTCTTTTAGGCTCTTGAAAATGTTGTGATATTTTGCTTCAAGTTTCCTTTGCAGATATACAGAGAGTACATAACATAACTTGGGACGTGACATGGGTAAATCTCAATGGACTTGTTAGTAACTGGAACATTTACATGTCTGTTTGACCATTATAAAGGCATTCCCGGTACACTAGGCTCCCGCGCTTATGCAGGGTCTGGAGAGGGGTCGGATTGTTTTGCGATCTGATGTGCGGAGCCTTACCCTACATTTAATGTAAGAGGCTGTTTCCGCGGCTCGAACCAGTGACCTCAAAGTCAGAAAGCAGCAACATTACCAGTTGCTTCAAGGCTCGCCCTGTCTGTTTGATCATTATGTAACTCCTAATCCACCAACTATCACTTGGTGTGAAAATTCCTTTTTCTGTGAATTACATGCTTTTAGCATATAATTCAAACAATTTTCTTCTGAATGTGACTTTCCCAGTGCTCTGCCTGACTGTGGGCACAATTAGGATAGCTCTCGAGTGTTTTAAAACTTGAGCTCAACCTTTGTACTTTTATATATATATATATATATATATATATATATATATATATATATATATATATATAAGCCACTACCAAATTGGAACGTTGTCATTATGAGAGAAAAAAAAAAATCTACATGTGCAGGGATTTGAACCCAATATTAGTGCAAACCATTGACGTCAAAGGATGCTAGAATATTGCCCTTATCCTCTACCTGTGATTTCCAGGTAAATTGCTAGAAAAAAAACTGTAACTTTGTCCCCTAGATATTTATGTGCCCCGTATATGGGGATAGGATCCCCTCACCGCAAAGGGGTGCGGTGACGCGTGACCGCACGACACGTGGCAGCAAGGGGTGGTGAGGCTAGATGCAGATGACCCTCATCTAGTCCCACCACCTCTATTGCTGCCACGTGTCGCGCGGTCACAAAGGAGGTGAGGAAAGTGTGGGTGAGGAAATCCTAACCCCCGTATATGTACATCGACTTTATTTTACCAATCATGTAAGCTCATTTGGAGTTGACTTGGAGCAAATCTTAACCCGAGTACATATGATCTAGGGCCATTTGGAGTTGACTGTGTATGTAGACGTATCGAGTTTATCTGATATTTGCATCACTAGTAAATTTTGGGTGTCTGAAATCAAAAGAGAGTTTCCTGTGGGGATGAGATCTCCTCACCGCGCGGCCCAGAACGCGACACGTGGCAGCACACCACCCCCTTTTTACCACGTGTCGCGCGGTCACACTTGCGGTGAGAGGGGAGCGGTGAGGGGATCCTATCCCGTTTCCTGTGGATATTGAGTCAGAATATTGTGGCTCTTTGCCGTTTCTTCGATGGATTTCTCAATTTTATTTTTACCAAAGAGTTAGACCAATTTCTTGTAATGCAGATAAAAAAAAAAAAAACTCATCTTGACTCCAGGGCCTCAACGGTTCATCCTCGAGAAGTTTTGTAAAGAAGTACAAATCAGGATTACTCAGTAGCTTATTAGATATAAGGTTCTTTTATTTGCAGGCCATAAAGTATCGATTCAATACTGATATGAACCTCAGCCTACAATAGATCCGATTTTATATTAACATAAACTTAAACATCGGCTGCCAAGAGTCGAATCAACGACTTTTTGTTACGTAATTCATTACTCAAATACCAATTGAGCTATGCGTTATATCAATTTTCTACTATTACCATAAGTGCACATCCTACATAATTATTGAGCCTACGTTTCTTTTTCAAGAACATTATTTAGCTTGTCGCAAAAGGTTAAATCCTAACTCAAAGAGCCTCCACTGACTCAAGGAGCTGCGTGGCAGCCTCAAGGAGCTGCGTGGAGTAAATCAAGAGTTCAGCGGCCTCCTAGATTGAGTGAGATCTTACACAGTTACCCACACAAGGTGCCCTCCACAAACCAGGCGTTTGACCTGACAGCAAAGGTCTCCTCCACGATCTTACACAGTTACTCACACAAGGTGCCCTCCACAAACCAGGCCTTTGACCTGACAGCAAAGGTCCACTCCACGATCTTACACAGTTACCCACACAAGGTGCCCTCCACAAACCAAGCCTTTGACCTGACAGCAAAGGTCCACTCCACGATCTTACACAGTTACCCACACAAGGTGCTCTCCACAAACCATGACCTGACAGCAAAGGTCTCCTCCACGATCTTACACAGTTACCCACACAAGGTGCCCTCCACAAACCAAGCCTTTGACCTGACAGCAAAGGTCCACTCCACGATCTTACACAGTTACCCACACAAGGTGCTCTCCACAAACCAAGCCTTTGGCCTGACAGCAGAGGAACACCCACACTGTGCGCGTTTCTGGATTCGAACTCATGACCTCTTGCTGGCAATCCCTAACCCGAATACCAACTAGATTACGCTTAGGTACGAACATTATTTAGCTTGTGAGAGATAAGCTCATCAGAAAGAAGGCAACCAGAAAAGTAGCCGAAAAGACTTGGCAATTGATCAAAATAGAGTCATAGCTATTTTCATAGTTATCAATACCGTTCCACAATAAAAGTACTGAAAATTTTATGAATATAATACAGGTTGCGTACTGGTATAGTATCACATACTGGGGGAAAAAAAGAAATAACACATACATCTTTAATATGATCTAGCTAAGTGTTTGTTTAATTAATTCTTATATCGAACACGAACTAAAATTATTTGTGATATCAGTTGGCTCCACATGATATCGATCATGTATGTATAAAATTGAAATTGATCCCACGTAAAATTTTTAATTTGACTCAACAACACATAGGCACAGTTAAAAGGCATGTCATTTGACAAAAAAATTCCACGATAAAATTTGTCTAAAATCAAGAGGTTTTTTGTTCCAAGAAAATAAAAACAAACAAACACCATAAAAGAATTTGGAATAATAGCGAATACTTCTATGAATTAAATCTCATGTTGTAAAATATCCTTACGAGGTATTTTTGTAAGCAATTTCCTCGTCAGTAGAAAAAAAAAATGCCTAATCAATAGTTCATGAACGTATTCGCAACTTTAGTTTATGAGGGTCTTTGTAAAGACAATTGATAACTATACATCCCAACTTAATTTAAAAAAACGCGTCCTCAGAACATAGCTCAACTGGTTCCGAGTAGGAGTTTTCGAAAGGGAGGTTAGAGGTTCAATTCTTGCCAAAAACAAGAGAGCCCCTTTCCAGCAAGTGCATAGTGTGGGAGCTTCCTTGGCCTGTAGGCTTGCCTGCAGTGCTAGGGTCTGCAGCTTCCTTGGCCTGTAGGCTTGCCTGCAGTGCTAGGGTCTGCATATCCTTATGCAGACTACTGTGTATATGACCAAGCTCCTGCTAGCGTGCCATTGGGTACCTGATTTGCATCCGTACACTACCTTTGGGACTGGGTGTGACATGGAAATATGTAGACTACTGTGTATATGACCAAGCTCCTGCTAGCGTGCCATTGGGTACCTGACTTGGCCTGTAGGCTTGCCTGCAGTGCTAGGGTCTACATATCCTTATGCAGACTACTGTGTATATGACCAAGCTCCTGCTAGCGTGCCATTGGGTACCTGATTTGCATCCGTACACTACCTTTGGGACTGGGTGTGACATGGAAATATGCAGACTACTGTGTATATGACCAAGCTCCTGCTAGCGTGCCATTGGGTACCTGATTTGCATCCGTACACTACCTTTGGGACTGGGTGTGACATGGAACCAAGCTCCTGCTAGCGTGCCATTGGGTACCTGATTTGCATCCGTACACTACCTTTGGGACTGGGTGTGACATGAAAATATGCAGACTACTGTGTATATGACCAAGCTCCTGCTAGCGTGCCATTGGGTACCTGATTTGCATCCGTACACTACCTTTGGGACTGGGTGTGACATGGACCCTTACTGGTTAGAGTTCAATTTTTTTTTTAATTTAAAGAACACATCCTTTTAACATCACGTGCCGTGCCTTGGTAGAAGAGCTGGTTCTATCAGAGGGTCTGCATATCCTTATGCAGACTACTGTGTATATGACCAAGCTCCTGCTAGCGTGCCATTGGGTACCTGATTTGCATCCGTACACTACCTTTGGGACTGGGTGTGACATGGAAATATGCAGACTACTGTGTATATGACCAAGCTCCTGCTAGCGTGCCATTGGGTACCTGATTTGCATCCGTACACTACCTTTGGGACTGGGTGTGACATGGACCCTTACTGGTTAGAGTTCAATTTTTTTTTTAATTTAAAGAACACATCCTTTCAACATCACGTGCCGTGCCTTGGTAGAAGAGCTGGTTCTATCAGTCTTAGCTAGATGTAAAAAATAAGTGAGAAAAAAGACTGAATCAACATAGTAGGTTTAAGTTATTCACTTAATCCTTTCTCATCTAGCTTATTCTATTTTGATTGAATTTGTATCAAGTTTGAATATATCTTTACAAAAACAAGCATACTCAGTATATTCCAACACAGCAATAGCTACCGCTAGGGCCTGAGTAGGGTGAGAGACAGGCAAACGATACCTCCATCCTAAGGGATATAGAGTTTGCTTCCAGTGAGACCCCAGCTCTATATGATATAATAATAGGCATATGGTGCTATTGTACTAGTGAAAGAATTTATTGAACACAAATAGAAAGCTATATAACCATGTATATACAAATATAATGAAAGACCAAGTCAAAAACAAAAAAATGAAAAAAAAATGCAAAGTCAACATAAAATGTAAAGAGTATCTAAGCTCCTATGTATACTCTAAGTTGTTTCTATATTCTGCCTAAACCTCAACATTAATCATCTCCCTCCATGAACTCTTACCCTGGAACCATGTCCTCAGATATGTTTAAATTTAATAGATCATTGCCTAATCTATTCTTCCCAATTGAGTTTGGAACTGTCTTTTCCAAATGACCTAAAGAATTTTCGTCTAAACGCGTTGACATTTTAGAGCAAGTATGACGTTCCTACACACGGTCAACCGTCAGATGTTTGCTTTTGTTCTTTTCTTCGAAATCGCGTTTTGATTTCAAAGTATTTCCTGCTCTAAGAAACCTTTTTTTTTTTTAAACCAATCTACAAGATGTAGGGCGTTAAACGAGCCGAACGAGCCGAGTATTGTGTTGTTCAAACTCGGTTTATTTAACTTAACAAACGAACTGAGCTTGTTCGTTTATTTAAACGAACATATTTAATTGTTCAAGTTTGGTTCGTTTAACTCACGAACAACATTAACAAGCCGAACACCTTAAACAAATGATGACACTTACCGAGTTCGAACAGAAAAAAGATGTTCAAGCTCTGTTCATTAACCTTTTATTCGAGCCAAGCTCGAGCTCGATCTCAAGCCAAACGAGCCGAACAACCGCACGGCTTGGTTTATTTACCGCCCTAACAAGATGTATTAAACAATTTAAATTCCTAAGTATTATAACCATATGAAATATATGATATTGGTTAACCGTTAGCATGCATAACAACTACTTGTATCACTCTGTTGTGAAGACATATGAGCCATTATTTAGTATAAAGGTATTCATTTTTATGCATCCGCCTAAAAGTCCTATGATTTTCCTATAAACAATGTTTTTATATGAAATTATAATATGAAAGCAGAATTCGATTCTTATGGAAAAAAAGAGAAGATGTGTTTTCAAATATTCTTATATTTTTCCCAATGGTCTATATTATTTATGCTCTCAAGTTTACGTTATAGCTTTAGGTAAAATGCAATGCTCTTATCATGTAATTGCATGGAAATTTAAAACGAGTCTAACGTGTCTGACCACGGTTAAGATTTAGCCCTTAAAATAGCTTTCGTTATTTTCTGCGAAATTGCCATTTAATTTCAAAGTACTTCCTAACTTGAGAAAATGACATGTCAAGCCAACTAGATTGTTTGAATCAGCCCCACATGGCATATCTCAGTTGGTATTCGGGTTGAGATTTACTCTAAGAGACAAAATTTCGATTCTAGTGACATATACAGTGTGTGTTCTACTGCTGCTCGACCTTGTTTGTGGGAGGACACCTTGTGTGGGTCACTACGTAAGTCCTCATCCAACCTAGGAGGACGTTGGACTGCTGATTTGCTCCTTAGCGTTGGAACGATGGAGACCCTCAAAGCCAAGGAATGACCTTTCTTGTCCAAGGTTGGTTGAATTAGAGGGGACAGGGTAATCAGTTGGTTTAAACCCATATGTCTTTTAAATACTTCTATACCAAAAAAAAAGTACAATAAGAAAACACCCAGTATTGCTGAAGTAAATAAAATTATTTAACATGTATCAAAAAGACTCAATAAAACTTATATGTATCGCATCGTTTTGCTTTTTATATACACATAAGTTTCCGTCCGCGCAGTATAGTTGATAGGTAATTCCTATCGAATCTACACATACTTAATAGGTAATTCCTATCGAAACTGTGTAGATGACTCAAATCAGATGTAAATCAAAAGATACATTCTATAGATAGAAGTTTAAGACAAAACTCACGACTAAAACAAACTTTATCATTTTTATTTTTTTAAAAACTGACATGATTTGAAACTTCATCATATCGATTAAGAGCTACAAACATCAAGCTTGTCCGCATACCTACGCTTTTGAGGACATCGCATCTTCATTCTCTATCCACCACATGAATTGCTTGTGGATTAAGTAATTGCTGCGTTCAGCGTCATATTAGCAATACATTTTGTTGGGTGCGATCATACCAGCATTAACGTATTGAATTTTATCAAAACTCCAAAATTAAGCGTGTTTAAACGAAGGTGGTACTAAAATAGGTGATCTCTTGAGAAGTTCTCCAATACATTTTGTCGTGGCAAAAGGTTTTGAAAACAGAAGGTTTCCATTTGTCTCCCACG
>AP025045.1:2153742-2165313 GCA_036186865.1 Eustoma russellianum
AAAAAAAAAAAAAAAAAAAAAAAAAAAAAAAGGTTCATGTCAAAACGCTACATCAAACAGGTAATCGAGATTGACGTCAAAAAGCTAATCAAGAATAGCAACTTGTTAATAGCAAACAAGTAATTGAGAAAAAATTAATACTCAAAGTTTGATGATAGTTTTAATTACTAGACAATGTATTGATCTTTAAAATCATTCAGTTTGTAAGTTAGACTAACAAACTAGAATATAAAATACATTATATAAAATTATTATTATTCAATTGAGAAATACTCAAATACCAAAACACATTGGATATGCTTTTACTCCACGGACAAAGTACCGATGTTATATTAGCACTCAGATAAGCTATCTGCATTATCCCAATATTCACAATAATTTCTATTGTTGTGTCATCTATGCATGTACATATAGAGGCAAGGTTTCACTGGAATCAAACTCTCTATCTCTTAGAGTAGATATGTTGTTTGTCTGCCTCTCATCTTCCCCGGACCCTAATAATAGCTTAATGTTTTTGTTAAGATATTACTGGATATGGTCGTTGGTATACGCTTTGACAAGTAAAAAAAATCTTAGATTTAGATTCTTTATACATTTGATAAGTAAAAAAAGCTCTTGAGTATTTTCTGTGTGACACAGTATTTAATGTATATTGTTTACAAAAACTTTACATACTCTTAAGTATTTTATGTGTGACGGAATATTCAATGTATATTCTCTACAAAACTATATATGTTAAAGCTGTATGGACTTTCCAGGTCAGAAAGTAAAAACAAAAAAAAAATATGCTTTTGGGTTGGGATCTCCTCATCTCCATTTTCCTCACCTCTTTTGTGACCACGCGACACGTGGCAGCAAGGGGTGGTGAGGCTAGATGCAGGTGACCCTCATCTAGCATCACAACCCCTCTTGCTGCCACGTGTCGCGCGTCACCGCACCCCTATTGCGGTGGGGGATCCTATCCTTATGCTTTTAGCTAAGCACATTGGTCCACAAGTTTCGATTCTGACTGGAAAATGTCCGTTTTAACCCCATGTGTCTGTGTCAAATAAGGGGTAAAAATAAAGAAAGAAAGAAAATCCCATGTGTCTAGGTACAATGAACGTGGATTGATAGATAATGACTTTCTCCATTACATTATGTTATTGGTTTGCATACCATCAAATTACGTCATAAACCGTTAAAGTAATGTAGGATTCTATTCTAATTTCCAAACACTTTCTTTTTTTTTCACAGTAGAATATTATATACACAAATACAGATACGCATACAGTAGATATACATATTATTTTGGATAGCATTTTGATTAGTCTGATAGAGTGAAGTGTTACCGTTCAGATTGCCACGTATATGCTTTTCAATTATATCCCATCATGTTTCAGTACATAATTTTTTAATATGAAAGGAAAATATAAAAGCCGAAGGCAATCAAGTATGCAAACAAACGAGTGATATAAAAGCCAAAGGCAATCAAGCGAAGGTGTGTGTAAACGTGACTGATGAGAGGTTGGAGTTAAACACTATCAAAAACACACTTTTTTTTATTTTAAAATATGATAGAATAAGAAAAAATTACTCACTAAATTGGTTTTGACACGTGTAAAGAACAGTTTTTATTGCAAATACAGGGGGTCCTTTCATCATCATTCTCTTATGCATTATGTTGTTTAGTACATTTCCAAGAATAGTCTAAGTCAAGTTAGGCTATATGATTAGTAAAATAATTTTATGTCTGACCATTTTGTACTCACTGTTACTTACCTTTACTAATCAATGTTACTACATATACTTCGATACTAAATTTTAAAATCTTCCGAGCTTGATTTTTATCCCTCAAATCACTTTACTTCTCAATTGATTTCATGAAGTCACTCCACAAGTTGCTTAATACAACAACAATATTATCCATTGACTTAGAGACTATATGGCAGATATAGAAGGGTCAGATATACGCAATCATACTCATGTATTAAAAACACATAGAAGTTGTTTCCTGACAACTCATAATAAAAATTTCATGCCCTTCTCGAATGTTCATATAGTCAGTCGATCACGTGCTGCTTCACAAGTTGCCTAATAAAACACCCAACAACAACTCCGTGTCCATGTTCATGGTCTAATTTTACCGTCTCACCAATATCTTTAAAGTATAAATAAACAACACATATCCAATATATACCAACGAAGTATATACTTTGCTCAGCTGATTTGTAAAACTACAGCGTTTTATAATAGATGTGAAGATGAACAGTATCTCAACTGGTAGTTTAATATCATAACTAATGAAAGTCTACTTAATTAACCTAATAAAGAAAATGCCAAATCCGTAAATTATGCCCAAAATTATGACTATTTGCTCTGAAATTTCTATATAAAACACCCTCAGGCTTCTCCAACTCTTCATCACCAGACCATTTCTTGTCTTCCCTAAATATCCCCAATCTCTTTCTCTCTCTACACGCTAATCTCAAATTCTAGAGAGAGAAAGCAAACACAACAAACAATGGGGGCGAAGAGATTTGCAGTACTGATGTGCGCAGAGGATTCGGAGTACGTGAAGAAGAAATATGGCGGCTATTTCGGAGTTTTTGTTCGAATGCTTGCGGAGGAAGGCGAGACCTGGGAAATGTACCGCGTGGCGAACGGAGAGTTCCCGGAGGAGGACGAGGTCGGAGAAATTGATGGTTTTGTGATCACCGGAAGCTGTAAGGATGCTCATGGTAATGATCTTTGGATCATTAAGCTCGTCAATTTGCTCAAGAAACTCCAAATTTTGCAGAAAAAAGTTCTTGGCGTTTGTTTCGGACACCAGGTTCCCCTCCATCTTTGACTTTGTGTATTTTTTTCATTTGTTGATTGAACTATTTTTTCTTAATAATAAGATGATTTAACAGTTTAAGAGTTGATTAAACTATTCAGTCAACTGAACCATAATGACTAAAGTAATAGACTTCCGCGTTTGCACAGAGTCTGGGTTAAGGTCGGATAACTTGGCAATCTGATGTATACAGCCTTACCTTACAATTTATACAGAGATTGTTTCTTTGACTCGAACCCTTGATATCAAGATCACAAAGCAGTAACATTATCAGTTGTTCTAAGGCCTGCAATTATGAATACTAAGTATTTGAAAACGTTGTTTTATAATGATAACTTAGAAAATACAAGATTATTTGTTTACTTTATGTTGAACCTTGTCTAGGTGTGACATGGAGAAGCACAATTGCGGACGGAGAAAATACTTAAGAATATAAGTTTTTTTTATATGATGTGTAGCGTTTCAATGGTTTAGTACGTAAAAGATGCCATGTCACATTGGACTTATCACGTGCTTTGCTTGTCATGCGTGTGCTCTTCTTTTTGTTGTCAGAACCGCATAACAAGTTTATTACACAACTGGCATCTGTTTGTTTGTTTTTCTTTCCCTTTTCTAATATATATATATTATAATATATATATATATATATATATATATATATTCAAGTGTACTTCGTTCATGACGTGTTTCTGTGGGCAAGATTATCTAGGTGCGTACAGAGAACACAGACATGATTAGAAGCATGTTTTCAGTTACGTGCTCAACAACATATATGTCAAAATGCCAACAAACTAATTGAATATAATACAATACAATGTTAAATATGATACTTGTCAATTACCATAAGAAGAATAATAATGTTAAAATATTAGTTATATTGTGTATTAGTGCTACTTATGTCTTCGATGTCATACAAACTCCTTAATACACTGCTGTGGTTCGCTTCTTAATATCTTTGACGTCATCCCATTATGGTTCTACCTTGAATATTACATTCGGAGACCCTTTTTGACATTGCATTGATTTTTCGATTATATAATAGAAATTGTTGGGTAAGGCTGTAAGCATTTCGGTCCTTTATCGAACTCTGCACAAACACGGAAACGTATTACACCGAGAACGTCCTTTTTTAAGAATAAAAATAGTAGCCTGTCTCAAAAAAATAAAACTCAAATGATCAAGTTTCACGCGTCTTTACTCCTTACAAGAGTTGGAGTGGTAAAATGTTGTGGTCTCTCATGTTAATAACCATTTCATTCTAACTTGTTGAAATAAAATTAGAAAAGAAAAAACATGTAAAATAGTGCAGTTAAAGCACTCAAAGTCTTTTAGATACACAGTAACATACTTGAACGGACGGAGATGCTACTCATCCGTTATACCTAAAAAGTTTTCAAAATCCACTGACAGTCTTTGTTTATTTTATTACTAAGGAAAAAAGTGTACATTTTGACATAGTCATTAATATAGGAAAGGTTAAAGTGAGCAACCCTTCAGTCACCAAAATATCATCTATTTTTCTGCTTAGATTCGAAATAAATGTCATGTGCGAATAAATACCAGACCCTACTGCAATAACAATCACGAATCCTCCCCCACCCACACCTCAAATAAAAGGTTATACCTCAAAAATTAAAACTTTAACCTCAGAAGAATATTGGGGGGCTTGAAAGTATTTACCAAATAAAATGCAAGTATTAGTTATTAATCATGTTATTAAGTGGTTGTCAACCAATAGAAAAATAACACATTAGGTACTTCAATCGTGTTTTTCCATCAGTATTATAATATGCATAGCCTAGATGTTATTATCATAATGGTGAATCGATTGTATGGAAGAAGAACAAGAGACGGGTAGTTTCATGGCGTAGCTCGGTTAGTAACCGGGTGATAGATTGCATCTAAGATTGTCGTTCGAATCTTGGTAGCCACTGTGTGAGTATTTAGATCATGTCGTCAGCTTTTTATACCGGAGCGAGTTCGGTCTCAAACACCTTACAAGCACAAAGTCTTGAACCTGTTATCTAAAAGACTACTGAGTGACTTGATTTACATCTTCAAGGAAGATTCTTGAGACTGAAACGATATGTGCCATCGGAATCAAGGTACGACTTTGCATCGAAGAACAAGAGATGGGTTGCTTAAGGTGAGGTGGTCCAAATATCGTACAATCTCGACCTTTTCCCACGGGAAACATTAATTTCTGCCTCTCTTTACTCTGCAAGAATCTTAGCCCAGATCATAAAATGGACCATTTTCAAAACGGTCCAAAGTAAACTTGCTCATGTACTTTTTTTCCCCAACTTGTTGGTTCTGCTGTTTGGAAAGATGTGGTCCAACTATTCGATTGTAGTTCAAAAGAACTATATTTGGCAACTTTATTATGTCGGGTATCTTTTCCATTTCTAATGGAGTCAAGTATACACACTTTCTTGACTTGATTTTAGAATATGATAGAATAAAACAAAATGACTCACCAAAATAGCTGCGCTTCTTATATTATGAAGTAACAGTTGAACGATACAGCTGGAAGTAACTTTCATTATGGTTCATCGAAAAACAACATTTATGTATTTCTAACACATAAGTATGGTTGCATATATCAGACCTCATATACCCCGTCATACGCGGAAGTCTATAAGGCAATAACGTAACGTTGTTGTTATTGATTATGTCTGGTAGCGTATTTTACACTTGTTTCATCCAAATTACATAAAGTCTTGCTATAATTGGACTTTGTTGGAAAATAATGTCATTTACTGAGTCAACTTAAAGAATGTCATTTGCTTAGTCAAGGACCCATGTTGCTTTTTCAACTTAAAGAATGTCAAAGAAGTGCACGTTTGTGTTTCAAACATGAGCCCACCCCTTGTCGTGTCTGTTACTACTAGGATTATTAACAATTATAGTATAATTAAACAACATGTACTTTCTGTTCTAAAAATAATGTCAGAGTCGGTCAAACACCATTTAAAATCAAATGGTGCAAAGACAATTTTGACGAGCTATTGTCTTGAATATTTTTTACGATTTGATCTTAGTTGACGTTCGATCTATTATCTATATTGACCAACTGTGACGATATTTTTAGTAATTCAATACTAAGCTACCATTAAGCATGTCTGTAGAGATGATACATTCTTAATTTCCTTGTGCCAATTTAACTGATGTTTGGTGTGTGTAGATATTGGGAAGAGCATTGGGTGGGAAGACGGGGCGATCAAAATCCGGTTGGGACATCGGAATCACAACTCTCCAATTATCAACATCCAAGGCCTTCTCATCCTTGAAGTTGCCTTCAACTCTCTCTGTAATTGAATGCCACAGAGATGAGGTCTGTTTGCTATGATATATACATATATACATATATATACACACACACACAAGACAAGCACAGTTTGAAACATTTGTCAATGTTGAACTATTTACTAGGTTCGCGAACTCCCTTGGGAAGCTGAAGTTATGGCATGGTCCGACAAGACAGGAATAGAGATGTTTAGGTATGGAGATCACATGATGGGCATTCAAGGTCACCCTGAGTACACCAAGGACATTCTTCTTCATTTAATTGATCGTCTTCTCCACAGCCATCAGATTCAGGTCTTTTTTTCCTTCTTTCTCCACTAAGCAATATATTTCCGTTTCCAATGAACTCAAAGACACACTCTTCCTTGACTTTGGAATATGATGGAATAAAGCAAAATGACTCACTAAATTGGCTGCACTTCTTATATCGTAAAATAGCAGCCGATCGACACAGCTTGACCAATTTCATTATGGGCCATCGAAAAACAGCATCTATTTGTTTATAACACATGAGTATGGTTGTGTACATCTGATCCCTCCATATCCCTCCTATGTCTCTAAGGTAATGGGGTAATGTTGTTGTTTTAATTGCTTGAATCGGCTTCCAGACCGTTGCATTGTCTAGATCACTGTAATAATAACGTGAAACCGTTTTGGTAAAAGCAGGAGTCCGTAGCAGAAGAAATAAAACTTGGGTTGGAGGCTACTGAGCCAGACAGGGAGGCTTTGAGGAATCTTTGCGTCAGTTTCCTCAAGGGTGGATTATGATGAAAAATTCAACTAGAATCTGACGTTTTCGAAGTGTATAGAAGATTTTCCCGTGAAGATTTGGTTGTCGATTTCTATAGACAAGTTCTAGCATGCAAGTTGACTTGAGGCAGACGTGAATGCTCGTGGAGACATGTTGGGATGTCACCTCTGAAGTAGAAGTCAAAGTTTATATAGTTTTAGAACGTTGATTTAGTTGAATTTGGTTTATTTCCTTTCAAAAGGATTATTGTTAATGCTACTTGTTCTTTTCGTATCTCGTGGTTCGATCTCCTTCCCTTCTATTCCTACCTTGGATAGGGACAAAGAGAAAGCACCCACCAAAAAAAAAAACCATTTCAAAGCAAGGAGAGCAAGAGAAACAGACTTGATTTATTTTATTAAGCTCAACATCTCTAAATTTTTTCTGGTTTTCTCAACATCTCTAAATTTTTTCTGGTTTTCTCAAAGAAGCACCTCCTATTTTGTCACAATCACAATCATATCCAGTAATATCTAGCGAAGTCAAAAGTTATCGCTAGATTATGGGAAAGGTGCTAAGCAGTCAAACAATACCTCCATCACAACGAATAAAGAGTTTGTTTCCAGTGAGACCCCCAGCTCGATATGTGCTTGCATAGATGACACAATACCAAGGAATATGATGTGCTGGTGTGATAGTGAAGGTATTTATTAAACACAAATAGAAAGCTTTCGATATTAAAATAGTCATAACCGTGTATATGCACAAATAATGAAAGACAAAGACAAAAATAAAAAGTGCAAAGTCAACCTAAAGTGTAAGGAGTATCCAAGCATCTAAATATATTGTAAGGTGCTTCTATATATCGTCTAAACCTCCTTAACTTTAATTCTCTGCCTCCGTGAACTCCTATCATGGACCATGTCTTCAGAGAGATGCTAATTTAGTAGGTCATGCATAATCCGCTCATCCCTAGTCAGTTTGGGTCTGCATTGCTAAAGCAAATAAATTCAATATATCGCTACCAACACTCAACGGGTCAATGTTGAAGGCACAGAGGTAGTGTTGTCTTTTAAACCAATTTCAAATGGATAACCTTAATAAAAACCGACTTCCAATAAGGACAGGTATAACAGCGTTCATCCCTGACAGCAAAATATTGTTCGGGAGAATCAAGATGAAGGTCCCTGATATTCATATTCAATACTACCAGTCCTCCAGGTATATATCATGGTGCTAAATCAAACCATTTCAAAAGATAATGTCAATAATTTCAACGTGCGCAGACACATGACACAACACCACAGCCAGTTCAGACCATCATGGAGCCAGAGTTTCTCCTGCACTCGGACAGCATATCCATGTAGAACTGGCATTTGCTGATGTCATTTCCAAATCCATTCAGGCACTGCAAGACGACAAATAGACCATAAGAGAGGAAAAAACTAAGACCATAATGGGGAAAAAGGTCAAACATAATGTAAAATTATGCCATCCTAAAGGCTTGTGCATACAATCCAAGAAACACCAGTACGAAAACTTTCCCTAGGCCAAAGAAAAACATATATTAGGTCTTCATTTAGAATCATGCGTAGTTTTAATTTCTCCACCCTCCCTTCCACTTTACTATGTCTTATTTCCTGAGTACATAGAGCTTGTATTATGAAGGGGTATACCCACATGGTTGGTACCTCTGTACTTCTTTACTTTCAGTAGAGTTGCCAAGATAGGGACGGTAACAGTAGAATGGACACAATTGATAGTACAACAACAGCAACACAACATTACTCATTGTCTTAGAGGCTGCCGTATATGACAAGGTAAGGAAGGTCGGGAGTACGCAACCTTACTCATGTGTTGGAAACACAGGTTGTTTCCGGAAACACAACTGATAGTAAAGCCAAAAACATCATCAGCTCAATGACAAAGGTGGTTCAACTCCAATTAGTAGATACACAAGATGGTTTACTATAAAGGAATGCACGATAAAATTATCTACCTGGTTTCTATTAAAAATACTCGAGCCAAATGGGAGCCCATTTATGGATATAACAGAAGACAAAACTACCTACAGATGTCGCCAAGTAAAAAGGAAAAAGGACTTATCATACATCTTGGAATGCCTTCGCATGGTTGGTGCAAGCATCAGCACCACTGATACTGTTTGCTAGAGGCGCTGGAGTGGGACCAGCTGCTTCAGATGCCACAGTTTCATGCTGAATGGTCCGAGGACCCATAACAGCATCTACAGCCCTGTGCGCCATTGCACTTCCAGTACCAAAAGCCATACCTGCAGCAACAAGGAAGAATGCAATACATCATCAGACAGGACTATGGAAGATACAGGAGCTGACCAAGACATTTGTCAATATTTGAAGCCGCTTGCATTGTGAAATACCCCTCTTCTTGCAACAAAAGAGACGTCGGGCAATGGCATAAAGCCATTCAAGATGCACAAAACTAGCTCAAAAATTTTGGAAAACATAGCACAAAAGAAACTAACAAAATCTTTATACCTTGAGCAATGGTTGAACCAATGCCTCCAAGCATAGATCCACCACTGCTAGCTGGTACAGGAGCAGGTGGAGGGGCATGATTAACTGGACAAAGATACACCAGAGAAGAGTCAAAATCTACGGTTAATTTAACCATCATCAACTGCTACATACCAAATATCCCTTCGATAAAACTAGAAACGACTAAAATTGTAATCTCTGATTCTTATCAATTTAACAAGCAGATAAGTAGGTACAGTACACAAGAAACATCAAATAACACATGCACGAATAAGAGAAATGATGGAGAGGGTGAAAAGGATGTGCTTGAAGTTCAGTTTGTTGTCTGTTAAACTTTCTCTATTTACCTTTTTTTTTCTCTCTCCACTCTGAAAAAAAGAAACCCACCCCATCCCCATCCCTCCTCTCCCACTCCACTCCATCGCTTAAGACTGAAATCACTCAAGGAAGCTCCAGAAACCTCCTCTGGCCAATCTGGCTGCCGCCACATGCGGCCGGCAAACAAAAAGTAACCCCCTTTACCTCTAAAATGCTCAGTTAAACTTGATCCAATGTTGATCTGAGCATGGTGGTGCTTAGCCACCTCTTCCAGACCATCCCGGTAGCCAATCTGGTCTCTGACGAACTATCTCTTCCTTTTCTTTTTACCTAAATATGCTTTTCTTGCTTCATTTTCATTTAATCTAAGAATGCAAAGCTTGATTCGATCAAAATCAGCTTGTGCTTTTTACCTAAATATGCTTTTCTTGCTTCATTTTCATTTAATCTAAGCATGCAAAGCTTGATTCGATCAAAATCAGTTTGTGCTTAAAGCCGATTTTAAGCCTGAAGAGACAACTACTCTTTCCTTTTACAACTTTGGTACGAAATCCTTGCAATTCCTCTGAATGAAGTTCGCGACGGCAAGAGGAAATAGAACTTCTCTATTGTTGGTCAGGCATGGACAACAAAGCCTCTTTTCTCAACCTCAAACGCTAAGGAAGCCAGATGGAACAAAAAAAAGGCTGATGGAAACACAAAAAGTGTTGGAAGGCCTTTCCATTCTCATATTTTCAATCTGAAGAATTCAAAAATGATATCCTTGAATTATCTCCAATGTCTTTCGGCAACATAATTTTATTCCAAATAAGATGATGGAAAAGCTTAAACTCAATCATATACCAATTTGGGTGAAGCTGCCCTCTCTAAGCCTTTGGTATTTCAACAAGTACAAAGATTGATAATTTACTTGATAAGCTCCTCTTCGTGTACAGAGCCACATGTGTTTAGACATGTATGGCTTTTGCAAGAATTTGCGTTGAAATCAAGTCTAGAGAAATTCTCCCTAAGGTGGTGACATCCACATATGAATATGGTGAAGAAGTTCTCCAGGAGATTTCCTACGAATGGATGCCAATACAATGCCCCATCTTTAAATCGTTTGGTCACTCATGTACAGCTATAGAAAAGGCTGAAGGACTTTCTGTCGAACCGAAGGAAAAAAAAAATAAGAATGTACACGTTAATGTTCTTATCCTAAATACAATTAAAAACAAGGATCATCCACCTCGCTGCTAAGGAATGAAGATATGCAGATCAACATGAAACAATCTCAATAGTAAAGCACCAACATAAGAGTAGAAAAGAACATGTTTGGATGGTTTGCCAGTAGAACATTCTCAAAGGATAAAGCCAAACCTTCTGAGAAAATAGCACATAAAATACCCAAGAAAGTATTCTCAAGAAATAAATTTAAAAACCTGGTGAGAGAGGATGGTTAAGGCCCGGACAGATACTCTAAAGAAAAACTGGCTCCTCCTAATACTGAAGATAAGGATCAAAAGCTGAAAAAAAATGGAAAGGAAAAACATTCAACTGGAAGAAAATATTGCTAAGAAGTTGGCTGAAAAGAAAGGAAAGAGACAAAACACTAAAGTAGAAGAAAATATCACTCAGCAACTGGAAAATGACATCAACTGAAACTGGTACATTTGATAGGAAGATTGCAAAGAGAAATCACAAAGACAAAAGAATTGAAGACACTAAAGCAGAGGATGGAGGTGATGAAATGGAAGTAATTTTTTAGCTGCGGAAGACAAGCCAAAAAAAAGAGCCAAAGAGGTCAAGTGCAAAAGATATCCATTGAACTTGAAAATGGAAATGGAGATAGGGTGGAAATAGAACATGAACTGCATGTTCATGTTTCCTCCAGGTCTAAAGTA
>AP025045.1:2165323-2187055 GCA_036186865.1 Eustoma russellianum
AAACAGAAAGGAATGATGTCCACTCCAACTAAATTTTCACATTACCAGTCTGAGGGGGGTTGCGGGCAGGCGCAGGACGCGGAGCAGCACGTGGGGCAGATCTTCCTGGAAAGCATACACCAAATGACACAAATAATTTAATATTATGCACATACGCAAAACAGGGAATTTGCTCCAAGTTCAAATATTAGTCAACAAATCACAAAAAAGAAACAGCCCAACCGAGAAGACCTCCAGAACCTGTAAAAACTTTAAACCATGGTAAGTACGACCTTCACATCACTGACTACTTCCAAATATTCAATTATACCGGGAAGATTTTATAGGTAATCATTTCAGAGATCAAGGCAACAGGTCTCTTCTTTTCTAAATTTATTCTCTTCCTTTATATCAGGAAGAAAAAAAGTGCATGCATTTCTATTAGTCTCCAACAAGATACTTCATCGGCCCAACAAGAATTCAATAAAAATTAATCTGTTTCACGCAATCGCTTCAATAACTTGTGACGGTTAAGTTAGAAAATACACAGATAAACGGCTTTTGTTGAATTTTTATCACTTATATAGGGACAATCATTTTAGGGTATCACCGAAAAATCATCCAAGAAAGAAAAAGAATACTTCTTTGTGCAGAAAAACACGAACAAGAAAGTCTGAGACAAGTATATTGTAAATGAACAGAAGAACAACAACTATTTCGCGACGACAGAAAAATTCGCAAAGATTTTAATTCCATTTTCTCACTATACCCCCAAAATTCCTGTTCGATCAAATCTATAACCCTAAAAAAGAGTTCTTTCCCGATACAAATTGCCCTAATTCCTGATAGTATTTAAAGAAAACAAAACGGATCAGCCGATTAAGTTAAAAGTACGAGCGAAACTGAAAATGAGAAGAAAAGAAACATACCACCAGAGCGACGAGCCATTATTGCTTCTGCTACTGGAGGATTGACAACGGCGGCGTAGAAACAGATATTACACCTAACAATAAATTAGGGAGTCGCTAATGAATATACGGGTATTTATACCGACGCGTCGGAAGAAAGTTCTAGATCACACTTCGCACCGTCTCATGTATCCATTTTTTGTTTTTTTGGCATATCTTAAAATATTTATCTATCTTTTATTTTTTTGTTACTCGAGTATATTTTGTAAAAATAAAAGTTGTTTTTAATATCATAGAATAAAATAAAATGACTCACTAAATTGGTTGCTCTTCTTATATTGTGGACTAGCAATTGAAGACGCAATTTTTATTATGGGTCATCGGGAAACAACCTTCGTATGTTTCTAACACATGGGTATAGTTGCGTACATTCGACCTCCTATATCTCACTATAGATGGGAGACTCTAAGGCAATGTGGTAATGTTGTTGTTGTAAAAGTTGTTTTTAATAGCAAATTAAGAATTATAAATACTAAATGCCTTTTTAACTAAGTTTTCTTAATGTATGCAATTTTGACCATAACAAAACAAATTGGAGGTAGTCTACATGTAAACCGTTATCTTTGTTTTGGATTATTCTTGTAAGCCTTTGAAATTTTCCTCCTCCTTTTCCTTAACTCTTTTCTTTTTTTACTTTTAAACTCATGGTAGTTGGATTCTGAGTCTTTGAACCACAAAATATATATATATATATATATATATATATATATATATATATATACTAAATGGTAAAACTTTTAGGTTTCCACAAAAACACAAGTTTCAACTATGTAGAATAGTTTTTCCCCCTTTGAAAGCAACTATGTAAAATGGTAAAAAAAAAATGTCAATATTCCATAATAAACTTGTCATACATCTTAGAAAAGTATAGTTTATTGGCAAATGGATATGAATACACAATTGCATGCAATCATCATCATCACCATCCGTACCCAGTATATCTCAACGACAGCAAAAGCTATCGTTAAGGTCTGGGAAAGGTAAGTTGCAGACAAACAATACCTCTGTCCCAAGAGGTAGAGAGTTCATATGTTTACTTCATCAAATACACGTCATTCTGAATAAAGGTTGTGTAACCTATTTTTGTATGAGAGTATGATATTTCATCC
The DNA here is from genome assembly GCA_036186865.1 of Eustoma russellianum. Classification (NCBI taxonomy): domain Eukaryota; kingdom Viridiplantae; phylum Streptophyta; class Magnoliopsida; order Gentianales; family Gentianaceae; genus Eustoma; species Eustoma russellianum. Next base: position 2,167,380 of record AP025045.1, read on the forward strand.
TTTGTTTCTTTTTATCTTTTTTTTATAATAGGTGTTAAGGAAGACTTCTCATAGGCACTCTGCTTAAGGTTCCTGTATGGTCTTTTGGCTTTCATCTATTCATTTTCCTACCTTTTTTTTTTAAAGGATCCTTCATTCACTTTGTGGGAACAATTTAACCAATTAGTCGGTAGTGTTTGTGATTTTGAATTAATAAACTCCTTGCTTTTTTATTCCATAGGACGGCAACTGACAAAGTTGTTGTTAAGATCACAGATTCAAGCTACAAAAACAGCATCTTGTACAAAATATAAGGTCAAGCTACATACAATAGATTCCAAAACGATCCGGCCTCCTTAGATCCTGCACAAACATAATGTATTAGGCGCACTAGACGACGACAACAACACTCGATAACAACACACTCAAGGCTTTGTGTAGAGGCAGTACTGCAGCCATGCAGATTCTGTGTGTATAAGAAAGATTTGCCAAGTACCTGTGTGCCTTTCGCCAGTTAATTTGCATAGCTTATGAAGTATCATTCATGAGGGTAGATCTTAGAACAACTGATTAGGTTGATACATTGTCACTTTGAAGTCACAGGTTTGAACCGCGAAAAACAACTTATTGCACAAAGTGTAAGATAAGACTACGTACATCAAATCGCAAAACGATCTGGGTCCCGAACCCTGCACAAATGCAGTAACCTAATGCTCTAAAAACGCCCTTATAAAAATATCTTTCATAAACAGTTTCTCTGTTTTCAGTTGATTTTTAGCCTCTTCTTTGTACGCTGCCTAAAAGGAAATTATGGAGCTGAAATTCTTGTGGATTACTGGTCATTGCTACTGTTAATATAACTGACTGTTTTTTCCTCACATTTCCATCTGGAATATTGTTTGGACATGTCCCTTTCCCCCCTTTTTTTAGGAAATGCAGGAACCCCTGAAATAGAATTAGCAAATACCTTTACTATTGATGTTATCATTTTGTAGTTTGTTTTTTTAATTATATGGTAAAAAGTTTGATATGCCAAAAAAAAGGCAAAGCCGTAAAAGAGTTAAACTGAAGATATGCAAGTACGTACAAAACAGTCACACAACAAGCAATGATAATGAATGGATGCTTTGTTGCACAGGGACACAGTTAACAATGGTAAAGAATGGACTACTTGTTGCATAGGGATGAAGAACATAAGCATATGCATTACCATTTGTTAAATAATTAAAGAGTCTGACGACGTCAGAAACATTTTAGATCCTTCTAGTGTAAAAGGTCATACCCTGACCTCAAAGGACTTTATTGTCCCAGTCTTAAAGAGTTTCGTAGAAAATATAAATCAGAAAACCTAACGGTTTCCTAGGTAGAAGGTCGTTACTTGGTGCGCACAAATTGCAACCTTCATATCGCAGAAAAGGGTTTGCAGCTTAACAACCATACTGGCCTTTTTAACGGATAAAGAGGTCTCACCTTAGGTATATGTGACCTCTACATACACTACAACAACAACAATATTACTCCATTGCCTTAGAGGCTCCCGCCTATGGCGAAGTATGGAGGGGTTAGATGTACGCAGTCATACCCGTGTGTTAAAAATACACAGAGATAGTTTCACAATAACCCATAATGAAAATTGCGTCAAGATGTGTCGACCAACTGGCACTTCACAACCTCTACATACACTAATCTGGCGAAATATTTCAGCATCAGCTAGAGACCAAACCGGCAGAAATGCTGACCACGTTTAAAGTATCTGCACCTAGGGTTTCTTGGCATTCCCAAGTATCTTCGTCTTAATAAATTTCATTCATCTCATACATTATTCACAATCTATTTTAGCTATTTATCATTACTAATAAATGACAAAGCAAGAAAAAAAAATAAATTGTGAATGATTGACTACGAATATGAAAAAAATGGATGGACTTAGAAGCAACAAATCAGTAGTAACAAAACTTTAAGTCAGATCCCACATTGAACTGATGTATGATCTTCAATCACATGTAGTGTATTTTTCTGTAAGCCACCTAACAGAATCATGCCATGTGTACCCGATTCAGTGAACTGATACATGTAACACCGATCCTCCCAAGTAGGTGAGAAGATGCTACACTATATGGGATATGAAATCTTGAACAAGTGAAATGTATGGACACAGGATAATAATAACCTCTCCATCAATTTAAACTAATAATGAGAGAAACAAGCCCTCTCAAAAAGTTCTGAGAGAACAAGGGCATAGAGCACATATCAACCAAATTGTGAAGGTAAGAGGATAGTATTAAGTATTAACTTAGAAGTATCAAATCACACTGCCACGGATGTTGCAGATGTTTCAATATGACTTCTAAACATCAATGGTGAAACATAAAAGGCATAACATTACCATGAAGCTATTTTACAGATAAAAAGAGAAAAAAAAACAAATTTTATACAGGTGTTCATCGAAACGAGAACAGCATGTAATCTTTGAGTGACCTCAGGCAAGCTACATCCACCAGAAGCATGCCAGAGAGATTACACACCTACCTTGAATGAAGTAACACAATGATCTTTTGGGTGACAGAAAGGACCAACTGCCAACCAACGTTCACAGATCAGAGTTCTTGTCAATGGGAGAGTCATTATATCTGCAGATGCATTAGCTGCATCTGATTGGTAGGGCTCACCATTACTCTGGTGAAAGAAAAAAGATGATTTTAGGCGTCCAAATGTCAAATAGACACATATACATGCTCAGATAAATTGAAGAGGGGAAAAAATTAACAATGAAGCCAGATGTTGAAAGCACACACCTCTTCACTAGCCTTTATGGTTGGATCCTGGATACCAGTGGAATTAATTTAGAGAGGTCTCTTAAAATTCCCTGCATAATCCAAGATTCAGGTTTAAGGTTAAGTACCAAAATCTTCAGCATTTTGTTGGTGCTTATTCCATAAGATATATTTTTTTCTAAGTTTTAAATTTTTAATAGTCTTTCTAGAGACAAGAAAATAAGAAAGGTTTATATGCTATGCTTATCGTAATAGATGTATTCTGAAGCATGTCACAATCTCACGAAAAAGCATGGCGCAACAACAATTTTTCTTGTTGGGGGAAAAGGCTAAGGGAGCATGTCACAATAACTGTTGTTGTTAGGGGTGGGGTGGTGGGGGGTGGGGGACACATTTCAAACTAACATTGATGTCCTGTGTCAAAGGGAGAACATAGCAGAAAACCAAAGGAACCTACTACACCTATATTCACAGGGGGGGAAAGAAATAGGAATTACAAAACCCACTAGTTAATGAAATCAACATCCACCACTAAGGGAAAGGATTACATCAAACCAGAAAAGGTTAAAAACTATAATCCAATCTGCATCTATAATACTAAACCTATCAAGTGCTAACGCTTGTCTGACATGTAGATGTCCGCAAAAGGAAGTAAAGAGTATGAAATAGGAGGATCACAAATGAACTTCCACAAGTTAATGTTTGAACATATTTGGCTACTAACCACATATGAAGGAAAAACATAAAAAACATTTTTTTTAAAAAAAATTGAAGTAGAAAAAGGATAATTTTCCTACTTTTTTATTGGTCTGTTATGCCAACAGTTCTCTCTCTCTCTCTCTCTCTCTCTCTCTCTCTCTCTCTCTCTCTCTCTCTCTCTCTCTCTCTCTCTTAAAGATAACAATGATTCATAAGCATATGAATCAGAAATCTAGTTCCTACGTCCGGCGTCAAATAGGTAAAGCAATTAGTACAATAACGATGAGACAACCTAGCCCATTACTCATTTGCCGATAATGTGATCTATAGCTGGCTCTCATTCTTTATGATGATAATGTTTATATAACAAATTGAACTAGATATTGGCCTACCAGGCCTAAAACGAAATAAATAAATTTTCCTGCGGGGAAAAGGAAATAGATAACAACGTAATAAGCTGTTCCTTTCTATGTTCTTTCTCATCTCAAACAGAGAACTAAGTCAGACAAGATTGTATAGGAGAGGTGCATCATCATCCAAAAGATTAAACAGCACAACCATAAGCCTCACATTGGATTTTCAATCTTTTATCATTCAAGAATGGATCTTTAATCTAGGTTGTTTTTTTTTTGGGTTCGTTTTTTCTTTTGTTTCTTTTAATCCCAGATATTCTCCATCAGTATCACAGAATAGATGAAATGTTTGACAGCTCGACATAATAGATCTTTCCAAGAATCTTTACATAAAGCAAATTGCATACATAGCACCAGTAAACCGCCGCCAAACTTTTAAATACCTCATTTTTTTGAAAAATTCTTCCAATAGAGGGTACACAAGAAAGCTAAAGCATGCACACAGCAATTCCAGCTATTTTCATGGAATAATCTAATATAAGAGTGCAAGGCTAGGTTACAAAAAGAGAGCCCTCAACAAGCAGAAAACTATTTTCCTATTGCTTTTGGCTAATCCCAACAAATGACAGACAGCAGACCAGCCTTCTCCATACTAATAGATGCAAAGTACACAAAAGCTAAATAAGCAAGGTTAACCGAAATTATTTTTCCCGCCTCAGGTTATCAGACAAAAACATTTTCATATGCTAAGCCCATGGAAATTGTCGCACCTTATTGGCCCACTTGAGCCCACAAGCATTGCATAGAGTCCTAGGGCCAGCTGGCCCACGGCGCATCATAGGAGTAGACTTTGAGCTAATTCCACAATGCCTACATCTGTCCAGTATAAGCAACATAGATTAGTTTTCACCTAGAAAGGCATCTACAGGGTGAAAAAGAGGTCGGAGATGGACATGATACTCACGAAGTTTCTGGCTCTTCTCGGGTGACGCCGTTGTTATGTTCGGAAGATGATGAACCAACATCCTCAAAAACAGACTTGGAAGATGTAAATTGTCCTTTGTTTCGCTGCATCCTATCAGAAAATGCAAAGGAGAAAACATGACCTAAATGATCCCATTCCCAATGACGTCAAAGACCATGAAGCATACCTCTAAACCACAATGGATACTTCAAAGTTCAAATACACAGTTATCTCCTAATCAAGAATAAGATATGCAGTGAGTTTCCTTACAGAGTAAATTTTACACACTTGATATGTTAAGGGAATCCTGCTGGATTTCTCTACTATAACATTCCTAGTAACAAAGCATTCTTGCCCTTTAACAATTATATAAGAATTCAGGTACAAACACCAATTGCAAGCATCAGTCATTTACCCTTATCTAACTGGCTAGTTGATTTTTTTTAAAAGGATGGTGGAAGAAGAGCCCATTTGATCTATAATGATTGTTGTTTTCATCATTATTACTCTCTATATATGTAGTGTGTCTATCTATCTCATCTATATATATAGACACACACTCACATAAGAGCACACACGGACACACACACACACACACACATGGACACACACACAGACATGCACATACACACTTACATATATACACACAAAGAGAGACACACATACATACATAGAGAGAGAGGTACACACGCACCCCTCTCTCTCTAGACACACACATACACATATATAAACACGCATGAACATACATATCTATATGTGTACATATGTATGCATATATGTGTGGGGGCGTATATACACATACACACACACACACATATATTTATCTATGGATCTATCTATGTGTGCGTGTATAGATAAAACCTTATATCAGCCATTACTAGTTAATTTGTTATTCATTAATTCTTTTATTTCCTTACGTAACGAGTTAGTTGATTACTTCATGTTGTTGTTCTCCTCCCACTGCTTCCGTTGCAGTTCTACAACTCCAGGTTTTGAGAAACCAATTTGAGGTAATGTGAAAGTGATACGGCCAAAAGGAGGTTCAAAGAAAAGAGGAGATTTTTTTTGAAGTCAAATGCAAGATAATTCAAGATAAAGTCTCAACCAACTTTTGAAGATATCTCCAAGCTTATCCAAACAACAAATTTGATCTCCAAAGTCATCTAGGATGAGGCAAAATCGGCTGACACACAGTAGCTAGGAAATTAGGATATTTTCATTTTCAAGATAGGAATCTAGTTTAAATTTATCTCATTTTAAACTTTTGATAGAATTTTTAGGATAGAGTTTATCTTTCTTTTTGATTATTCTTGGCTGAAAATTTCAGCGCTTATTTAGACATGGCCGCTGGCCACACAACAAAAAACAACGACATTTTTATTCAATCAAATTTGAGTTTTGGTTTTCTCTCCCAAAAGGGTGAAACCTTGTTTTCTTGATTTTGCACTAAAAATCAAGGCTAATATCTCTCAATCTTGAGCAAATTGAGGGTGATTGCCAAGGGTTGAAGTGACCGTCTAGGAGGGCCTATTGGAGGTTTGCCAACTAACGCACGCTTGAATCTGAGGTATTGCTTAAGCCGGCGATTTTGACACAACGGAAGCAAGGAGAAGTTTACTTCTTTGTGCCTAACCCCTTGTGGAAAGGTTGTTGGAGGTGGAAGAGTGGATCCTACCCGTGTCAGCTTGCATCAATTTGGTATCAGAGCCCCAGGTCACTCAATTACACCAACTATCCTGCATTTTTTAAATTTTTGTTCAATCTGAAATTTTCATCTTTTTTCATCGTCATTCAAAAAAAAAAAAAAAAAAAGCCGAAACATTCATCAAAAAGAATCAGCCGAAACCCATCTTAATTCAAAAGCTCATATTTTTTTTTTTAGGTTCTTTTTCTTGTTACCTGCCTCACGACCTATAATCATCTTATTCAAAAAAAAAAAAACATTCCGGTTCTGGACACGTTGCGCAAAGGAAAAAAAAAAGGTTGACATCTTGGCATTGTTCATTTGTTTTGTCCCACCAAAGATCAAATCTTCATACACACTTAACACTAGGCTCATTGTGATAGGGTTTATATTCAGCCACATCATATAAATCTAGTCCATTGCTTAAAAGTGCTACCTAGTCACACGTAATTCTTGTTGCTAACGAAGCTTTTAGTTGATTTTTTAGACTTGTGTGACTTGATTGCATTGTTGCTTGGTTTGCGTTGCAATTATCTTGTATCCAAGACTAGTTCTCCCACACCATACACACGGCTGAAAATTCTTGATACAAAGCTATCACCTTTCAAGCCAAATCAAGCCACAAAGACACTAATTGTGGAGATTAAAAAAAAAAAAACTGTTTTACTACTTCGCGCAAAACAGTCCCTAAGAGTGCCTTGAACATCAAAAGGCGTCCTATTGGTTCCTAAATCACGGGCTATGCATTGTTAAATACATATTTTCCTTGTGTTCTTTTACAAAAAATTCAAAAAAAAAAAAAAATCGGCAGAAAAATCAAAAGAGCCGAAAAAAAAAAAAAGAGGAAAAACAGTGCACAAAAAAAAAAAGAGCAGTGCAAGTATACAAGTTTGGTGAAAATTATTTGAAGAAGAATACCAAGATTGTTCTCAAATTATTTGCAAATCATGTTCCATAAAAACACAGCAAGGTCGTGCCTTTTGAAGCCCCAAAATACTACATCATTCATTGTCTTTACACTTGGATACTTGATTATTGTAATTAGATCAACAACTTTGTAATCAACTTGCATAAGGCTAAAGTTAACTAAAGATTGCCCAGGGCAACCCTTAGTTTTCTTTGACTCAGCCTTTGACATAATTTTTGGTTTCCTTTTCTTTGATTCGTAGAAGGTTAAGTGTGTTAAATTCTCTTGTTACTTGGCTTGATACCTTTGCCTATTAGTTGCTGAAATTTGGGTGATACATTGGAGAAAAAGGTGCAAGTTGCGAGTTTTGACATCCAGTTTAACTGCTGATTTTTGCTGCTGATTTCTACTGTTTTGGAGCTGTTTTTCTACTGTTTTGAGGCGTTTTTAGATGCTGGAATTTGCTGCACTAGTACAGCAATAAGTTGGGAGTAAATCGGACCAATTTTGGGCGTTTCCGTCGCGATTTGAGGGCTGTTTTTACCACAGTCCAGCCGCTGTTTTTTTTGTACTGTTTTGACGTCATTTGGACCTCCAAATTTCGGTCAAAAACAGCCGGGTTTGGTACAGTGTGGGTTGGACTCGATTTGGACAAGTTCGGGTTAAAACTGTGCACTGAATTGCGGTATCGGGTATATTATAAGAGACTTGGCATTCACCTATCTTTATTGCTCTCTTTGACATTTATTAGCCTCAGATTGATCAAGAAACAAGGTGGTAAGAGAGAGAAAAGAAAGTTAGACGAGTGCACAAATTTCTATTTCTACTTACCCGTTCGGACTATCTGTTCTTGTTATCTTGTGTTCTTTGTTGTTTCTGATCTTTTCAGGTTTAGGATGGAAGCGTCAAGTCAGCGTTCCGCAAGCAGATCAAAGGAGGCAGAGGAGCCGCAGGCTACACTGGAGCAGATCACGCAGATGTTACACACAGTGTTGAACAATCAGGCGGTGCACAGGGCCGAGATAGACGAGCTCCGCGAGAGGCAGAACAGAAGCGAAGGCCAAGGTACGAGTAGGGCACCCCCTACACGTCAAGCAAGAAGAATTACACAGGAGGAGCCAGAAGCAGAAAGTCACCGCCCACCCACCATCGAGGCGCGCAGATCAGTACCTCAGCCACCTCCGAGGAGACACACGCAGCGCAGGTATGATGATTATGATCCACTAGATCAGGATGAAGATGATGTCGATGATAATCCACCACGTGGTTATCAAAGACGTCATAACCCCCTCTACCCCCAAGACGACGATTACTTAAAAACTAAAATTCAAATTCCGACATTTTATGGTAAAAGTAATGCCGACGAGTATTTAGAGTGGGAAACAAAAGTGGACTTAATTTTTTCATGTACAAATTACACGGAGTTGCAAAAGGTGAGGTACGCGTCAATTGAATTTTCCGGATATGCATTAAACTGGTGGACTAATTTATGCAAAAATCGAACTAAAACGCGGCAACCCCAAGTCCTTACTTGGGAAGAAATGAAAATTGAGATGCGACAAAGATTTGTTCCAAATGATTTTGAGAGTACTATATTCGGTAATTTACAAAACTTACGGCAAGGAAACAAGAGCGTTGATGATTATTTTAAAGAGCTAGAAGTTTTGTTGGAAAGATCAAATTTACAGGAACCCGAGGAAGCCACCAAAGCACGTTTTCTGCATGGATTAAATAGGGAGATTGCATACAAACTTGAGCTTCAGCCCTATCTTGACTTGACATCCATGGTGCACATGGCGGAGAAAATCGAGCACCAGCTTAAGGTACGTAATTCTTCCAATTTCAATTCAGTTTATCGTACTAACCAATCTTCCTCGTCCAAGTTTCAAAGCAGGTCTTTCAGGAACAGCGGAGGTCCGACAAATCAGGGACAGAACCGTGGGCAACAGGGGCCCACGAACCAGGAGAATCGCGTGCAGTCCACGCCAAAGCAAAATGATCGAGGCAAACAAAACGCCTCCACAGGGAGTTCTTCTAGACCATCTTCTGGTTTTCGTGACATTAAATGCTTTAAGTGTCAGGGTCGTGGTCATATAGGTCGTGAGTGTCCTAATGCTAAGCGTGTTTTATTAATTGAGGAGACTAGCGAATATGTGACTGAATCTGAACATGAATCTGAGCATGAAAACGACAATAATCTTGAAATTGAAGAAGAACTAGGAGATGACATTGAGTTTGAAAATCATGAGTTTCTTGTTGTTAGGAGATCATTGAGTGCATTTCAAAAAGTAGACGAGCATGAACAACATAGGGAGAACATTTTTCATATTCATTGCATGGTAAACGGTAAAGTATGTACCATGATCATTGATTCTGGTTCATGCGCAAATGTGGCTAGCATTGAGTTAGTTCGAAAGTTAAACTTGCCCATGACTAATCACCCACACCCCTATAAACTTGCATGGTTGAATGATTGTGGTGAAGTTAGTGTTAGCAAGCAGGTTTTACTTTCTTTGAGCATTGGTAGTTATAAAGATGATATTCTGTGTGATGTTGCACCGATGCATGCTAGTCATATCCTACTTGGTAGGCCATGGCAGTTTGATAGACGTGTTACATACGATGGTTATCTGAACACCTATTCTTTCAAATTGAATGGTAAGTCGTACAAATTGCACGCACTCCCCCCACATAAAGTCCATGATGATCAAAAACGATTGAGCAAGTCTAGAGCTGACCCGAAAGAAAAGGAAGCTGAGCGTAAGTTTTTGGAGAGCATGAAAAGCGAGGCAAAACGGCAAGAGGGAAAAGAAAAAGAGGTAATACCCCTGAGTGCTAGTGAGAACAAGAAGAAGTGTGGGTACTTTGCCAAACAAAGAGAGGTAAGTCACGCCCTTAACACCAACAAAACTGTCCTCATTTTAGTGTATAAGGAGTGTCTCATCTCTAGTGAAGAGTTTCCACCATCTTTACCCACTTCTGTACTATCCCTTCTTGAAGAATTTGATGTCTTATTCCCCACTGAGCCACCCAAAGGATTACCACCCTTGAGAGGAATAGAGCATCAAATTGACTTTGTACCAGGAGCTGTCCTTCCTAATCGACCAGCCTATAGAGCAAACCCTGAAGAGACTAAAGAAATTCAAAGACAAGTTGAGGAGCTTCTATCTAGTGGATTAGTGAGAGAGAGCCTGAGCCCTTGCGCGGTACCCGTTATCTTAGTCCCTAAGAAAGATGGCACTTGGAGAATGTGTGTTGATTGTAGAGCGATAAATAAGATCACAGTGAAGTATAGATATCCCATACCTAGGTTGGATGACATGTTAGATATGCTATACGGATCCAAGCTCTTCACTAAAATCGATCTCAAGCAAGGCTATTTCCAAGTGAGAATAAAAGAAGGGGACGAGTGGAAAACGGCATTCAAGACCAAATTTGGGCTCTATGAGTGGTTAGTGATGCCTTTTGGGCTCACGAACGCCCCTAGCACCTTTATGCGGTTAATGAATGAAGTCTTGAGAGCTTTCATTGGAAAATTTGTCGTAGTCTACTTTGATGACATCTTGATCTATTCCAAGACCTTCGACGACCATCTAGAGCACCTACGAGCCGTTTTTGAGAAACTGAAAGCCGAGCAACTATATGCCAATCTTAAGAAATGTTCCTTTTGCTTAGAGAGAGTTGTATTCTTAGGTTTCGTAGTCACTGCTGATGGGATAGAGATGGATGAGGAGAAGGTGAGGTCGATTGTGGAATGGCCTACACCTAAGACTGTTGGAGAGGTGCGCAGTTTTCATGGCTTAGCAAGCTTCTATCGGAGGTTTGTTAAGGACTTTTCTTCCATAGCCGCACCCCTGAATGAGATTGTTAAGAAAGATATGCCTTTTCAGTGGAAGGAGCCACAACAACAGGCATTTGACGAGCTGAAACGTAGGCTAACCACTGCACCCATTCTTAGGTTACCCAACTTCGATGAAACCTTTGAGATAGAGTGTGATGCTAGTGGCGTGGGTATTGGAGCTGTTTTGATGCAAGGAAAACAACCCGTAGCCTACTTTAGTGAGAAATTAAAGGGAGCAGCATTGAATTATTCAACTTACGACAAAGAGCTGTATGCCTTAGTTAGATCCCTCCAAACTTGGCAACATTACCTTCAGCCTAAGGAATTTGTGATTCACACCGACCATGAGAGTCTCAAATACCTTAAGGGGCAAGGAAAATTGAATAAGAGACATGCCAAGTGGGTAGAGTTCATCGAACAATTCCCATATGTGATTAAGTACAAGCAAGGCAAGGATAACATAGTCGCTGATGCCCTCTCTAGGAGATATGCCCTAGTGACTACCTTATCCTCACGTTTTCTAGGATTTGAATCACTGAAGGAGTTGTACGCTGATGATTATGACTTTGGCACCATCTTTGATGCTTGTCAAGAGGCTCCATTTGGAAAGTTCTACATGCATGACGGATACCTCTTTAAGGAGCAAAAATTGTGTGTACCCCGGACTTCCATGAGAGAGATGCTAGTGAGAGAAGCACATGGAGGAGGAATGATGGGACACTTTGGAGTGTTCAAAACATTGGAAACCCTTAAAGAGCATTTTTATTGGCCTCACATGCGTGCAGATGTTGAGAAGATGTGCGTACACTGCATTACGTGCAAGCAAGCCAAATCTAAGTCACAACCACATGGCCTTTATTCCCCACTACCCGTACCCGATTCTCCTTGGATTGACTTATCTATGGACTTCGTTTTAGGCCTACCTAGGTCTAAGAATGGTAGGGATAGTATCTTTGTTGTGGTTGATCGTTTTTCCAAGATGGCACATTTCATTGCATGTAAGAAAGTCGACGATGCTAATCATGTTGCTGATTTGTTCTTTCGTGAGATTGTGAGATTACATGGCATGCCTAAGACCATTGTTAGTGATAGAGATACAAAGTTTTTGAGTCATTTCTGACGAGTTTTGTGGGCTAAGCTTGGAACTAACTTGTTGTTTTCCACCACTGCTCACCCCCAAACAGATGGACAAACCGAGGTAGTCAATCGTACTCTTTCACAGTTATTGCGTGCCATTCTTCAAAAGCATATCAAAAGTTGGGAGGATTGTTTACCATACATTGAGTTTGCATACAATAGGAGCGTTCATCATGGTACATTACATAGTCCTTTCGAGGTTGTGTATGGTTTTAACCCGTTGTCTCCTATCGATTTGATTCCCATTCCCGTGCACGAGCAATCAAGTTTAGATGGTAAACATAAAGCTGAAACAATTCGAAAATTGCATGAAAAGATTAAACTTCAACTTGAAGAAAAAAATAAGGCTTACGCACGTCGAAGTAACAAGCATCGCAAAGACATTTCTTTTAAGCCAGGAGACTTAGTTTGGTTGCACCTTCGCAAAGAGAGGTTTCCTAAGGAGCGAAGAAACAAGTTGTTACCTAGGGGAGATGGCCCCTTCAAAGTACTTCATCGCGTAGGACCAAATGCTTATGTCTTGGATCTTCCTCCAAGATATGACTCTGTTTCCACAACATTCAACGTTGCTGATCTGACTCCCTACACTGATGAGTCATTTGATTCGAGGACAAATCCTTCTGAGGAAGGGGGGATTGATGCGAATCGTGGATTCCATCATTTAGACTCTGGGCCTATGACAAGAAGTCAAGCTAGAGAGCTTGAGATTGACATAGCGAACTTCTTATGTAGGCATGTGCAAGACGAGCCAAACGTGCGTTGGATTCATTTTCTTGATACCCATCATTTTTAGTTAGTCTTGCATAATTGTGTGTTTTATATTTCCTATTTCTTATTTTCTATTTTTTTTCTTTATGTTTATTATTTTGTTATATTTCTTTATGTTTATTATTTTGTTATCCTTCGTGTGATACGCGCTAAGATTCGGGACAAATCTTTTTTCAGGAAGGAGGGATTGATACGGCCAAAAGGAGGTTCAAAGAAAAGAGGAGATTTTTTTTGAAGTCAAATGCAAGATAATTCAAGATAAAGTCTCAACCAACTTTTGAAGATATCTCCAAGCTTATCCAAACAACAAATTTGATCTCCAAAGTCATCTAGGATGAGGCAAAATCGGCTGACACACAGTAGCTAGGAAATTAGGATATTTTCATTTTCAAGATAGGAATCTAGTTTAAATTTATCTCATTTTAAACTTTTGATAGAATTTTTAGGATAGAGTTTATCTTTCTTTTTGATTATTCTTGGCTGAAAATTTCAGCGCTTATTTAGACATGGCCGCTGGCCACACAACAAAAAACAACGACATTTTTATTCAATCAAATTTGAGTTTTGGTTTTCTCTCCCAAAAGGGTGAAACCTTGTTTTCTTGATTTTGCACTAAAAATCAAGGCTAATATCTCTCAATCTTGAGCAAATTGAGGGTGATTGCCAAGGGTTGAAGTGACCGTCTAGGAGGGCCTATTGGAGGTTTGCCTACTAACGCACGCTTGAATCTGAGGTATTGCTTAAGCCGGCGATTTTGACACAACGGAAGCAAGGAGAAGTTTACTTCTTTGTGCCTAACCCCTTGTGGAAAGGTTGTTGGAGGTGGAAGAGTGGATCCTACCCGTGTCAGCTTGCATCAGAAAGCCAACGTGAGGTGAAAGCCAATTTCACGCGTAGCATAGTGTATCTAAGAAACACTTTGAACCAATTTATTCCCTCCACTCATCTTGCAGCATGGATATCTTATTATTAAAAAGCACTTAAAAATATAATTTCGTATTTTTAGAGGGTAAAGTAAAATAAAAACATTAAGTTTAGGAATTGAGTCACACAATTAGAATGTACAAAATAAGCTTTCTTTGACTATGCTCCAGAATGTGACAGAAAGAAAAAATCAGACTAAAGAAAACAAGAGGCAATGGAGCAGTAGAATAGAATATACCATCTACATCACACCAGATGACAACTGAAAAGTGCTTGTAGAGATGGCATGATCAAAGACAATTACACCATCTCCTTTGGACATACTCTCAACAAAGAAAGGGGGCAATTACAAAAAGAGGGGAAAAAGAAAAGAGAGGAAAGGGAATAAATAAAAATGGTCATATGTGTACCTGAGTGCAACTTCCTTTCGAACAGTGTACCGAATTTTCTTATCAAAACAACGCTCTTTCCTCTTTTCCCTGAACCGGTTCAAAGACGCAGCTCTCTGGTTCTGACTTGACCGCCTAGGCAAGTCACCTGCATTCTGAAGAAGCAATATATATCATCAAAGAAGTACATACATAAGCTAACTCAGACATCAAGTACTTATAGCTGACATTCTTTATACAACTATACCTTCAGACTCTGGGGAGCCATGCCAACAGGAGGAATGGCCGTTGGTACCTCATATCCACCTAATAACAGCAACACTGCTTGAACCTAACAAATTATTCAAGAAGAAATGCGTACCATCCCCCGTGACAATCACACTCAATAGATTTCTGTGTAATGGATTACAAGAAAAAATTCTTTCACAAAATCAAGTAATTCTCCTAACTCAAAATTAATTATAATCAAACTAAATAAAGTAAACCATAGAATCAATACGCTAATAACGTTTTCAGCCGAACCTTTTCAGGTGATACTGAATCAAAAACATAGACCTCGCCCTGGAACGATAGGGTGAGCTGGTCGTTGCCGCCTCCGCCAGCTGGAATCGGCACAATATCAGAGCCAGGTGCATAGAAACCATGCGGAACCATAGCGTCGCTGTCATTCATCTCAGAATCATCCACGGGAGTGGCGGCATCGGCGTTGCCGTTGTGTAGTGCGTCGGAATGAGAGTCGTAGGGAATCTGAGAGTGAGAGTGAGGGTGTTCAGAATTGTAGTTAGGATCTTCTCCTTCGGCTACGTCGTCGTCATCGGCTTCCTCATCGTGAAGTTCGTGATGGAGCTGCTGCTGCCGGCGGTGGAGACGGTGGTGATGGTGATTTTGGAGGTTGTTCATTTGTTTCAATGTTCGGTTGCAACTCCGGCGGTTTCCTCTCGGATATTGTTTTCTGATGAAATTCACTTTGCCTCGACAAAAATTCGTAGATAAGTCTAATCTTCAAAAAGATACTTGGTAGGAAGCAGTAAGCACAGTGCATTTTCTTAGCATACAATATTATTACTTGTCCAAAACATAAATTAGGAATAATTATCTTTTGCCCGATGTTTCACATAATCGTCAATATCTATTAATGTTTAAAAATACATTTTATCCCCTTGATGTTTAGACTAAACGGTGAAATAAAATTTTAAAAAATAAAACTAAAAAAATTAAGAGAAAATCAAGGATGATTCCTCTTTTCACTATTCATCTTTTTTTGGTGATGGGAGGTGGCGGCTGGTGAGGGCGGAGCAGGGGAGAGGGAGCTCAGGCGACGCCTGATGGGGTCGGGACAGGATAGAGGGGGCTCGGGCAAAATTGGTGGAGATGTGTGTTGTTGTTGGAGAGAATTTAGGTGGTGGGCAAGAGTTGATAGGAAGACGATGAAGAGGGTAGGAACAAAAGAAACAATTCTTATGCTATATTCGAATAACATATTTTAATTAAATCAAAGAGATAAAGATGTAATTTTAGACATTAAAGAATATTGGCGGTTATGAAAAACATTAACGGACCAAAAGGTAATTATCCTATAAATTAAACAAAAACACGGGCATTTTATTAGCATACAATATCATAGTGTCATATAACATAACTTGTTTAAAATATAAATTTCAAAATACAAATTAAAAAAGCACAGTGCATTTTTTTAGCATACAATATTACGGTGTCAGTAAATACAACTTGTTTAAAATTCAAATGTCTGATATTTAATCGTCATAATCCCATGCAAAAACCTCGTCCTTTCAAAAATTAAAATTCATTTTGCCTCGTCCGACATAAGTATAATGGATACGGGAATTTCTAATAAAAAGGAACAATTTGCTCAAAAAACAAATAGAAGGGAACAATAAACAATTACTTTTAGTATCAGTCCTAATATTTATTTTATTTATTTTAATTTTAGACATCTTTGTCATCTTACTTTCACCACAATTACTTTTACAGGTCCAAGAACTTATCAGCCTAGTAGACTTTGGGATAGGATCCCCTCACCGCAAGGGGGTGCGGTGACGCGTGACCGCACGACACGTGACAGCAAAAGGGGGTGATGAGGCTAGATGCAGGTGACCTTCATCTAGCCTCACCATCCCTCTTGCTGCCACGTGTCGCGTGGTCATAAAAAGGGTGAGGAAAGTAGAGGTGAAAAGATCCCAACCAGTAGACTTTCGTAATGACTTTTCGGTGAGGCTTAACTCACTATTATGTGGGAGTAAAGTCCAAATCTCTAGTTCGGAAAGCCTATTGTTCTAGTCACATAGAACTTGTGTAGAAAGTAAATCAAAAACTCAGCAGAGATAAGTAAAGTATCGTTAAAATCTATTCAACAAATCCACTGTAAACCAGACGTATAATCTCACTATTACCACCAAAGTATTTACCGTCAAAACAATCCTTCTAGAGTTGTAGTTATCCTCATGTTTTACTTAGTTTGTACGTCGTTGGTTTATATTTAAGTTTTATATTTAGTCCGTGTTGTGTTTAAAGTAAAAGAATTACATGTACATATATACGTGATGTATATTTTAATATCGAAAGTCTTTTCTTTGTATTTTTTGAATTTCTTTACTAACACACTAGCACAACATATTTCTATTATTATGTCATTTATACAGATACATATAAAGTCGGGGGTCTCGCTGGAAGCAGACTCTCTATCCCTTAGGATAGAGGTATTGTTTGCCTACACTTACCCTCCCAGACCCTAACGATAGTTTTTGTTGTCGTTGGGATATACTGGATCCGGATGATGATGATGAACCATATCAACATCTGGCAAGAAAATAAGTGCACTAAGCTCCTACGTTTGCGTAGGGTCCAAAGAAGAACCGACCGGATCGCTTCGCAATCTGATGTATGCTAGCCTTAACCTACCGCGGATCGAACCTGTGACTTAAGCATGAACCTTAACCTGCACTCTGGTGGCAAGAGAGAATATCATAGCTAAATGTCGAAATCTGGTAAAACAGTAAAAGATCGTTGAATAGGTTAAAACCCTTACAAAGACAGATACATATGGTGATTATATATATACCTCACCCTGAAGCAAAATACAAGAAAACGGACTTCGCAAAGAAAGCCCACGACAAAATCTAGGATGTTAATATAGATAAACTCGATCTGGCAGGTAGTTTCATCAATTTCCAAACCTCCTGCTAAGGTCAAATCAACCATTATCTCGTCCCAGCATTCAGCCATCCATCTCTCTTCATATAGAGCTTTATACAGGAGTCCTAGCAGGAAAAAAGAAATGCCTAAAAATGCAAAACAGGCAACTCGTATTAGAGATACACTTTTAAAGATCTTATTATACTGTCGGGCATGTGATTTGTGAAAGTACAATGGAAGTTTTTCCCCAGATAGCATGACCATTTAGAGGTCTTTGTAACCATATGGGTGAGTGAGGGCGTGGGTGTGTGTGTCTCTGTGTGTGTGCATTTAGATTGTTCTATGGTATATTTCCACTTCAAGTGGCAACATCTTCAGAATGCCAAGAAAGAGGAAACTTACCCGCAAAAGCAACAAAATCTTGGCTAGATAACAACCTCCAATTCAATGAATGAGGATAATTTATGATTGCAACCTCAGTCGGTTGAAGAATACCAAGAAATGATACTCAGGGGCCCAATAAACAAATCCAACAACCGGCCCTGCTTTAATGTACTGCAAGTATTTGATGGAAGCAAATAAGATTGTTAGAGCCTTGCAAGATACAGAAAAGGAATAGCAGGGGAGGGGGGGCGAAAGCGTGGGGTGGGGAATTTACTTAAAAAGCAAAGTGAAAGCAGAAACCTTTCCATCCAAAATAACAAGTTCACCATCAACCCATCGAGGGTTTTTAAATCCGGGCTCAGACAGATGGCCTTGGCCCTTATATCGAGCAATCTGTAAAGAAGAAATGACCAAAGGTGACAAAGATGCAAAAGGAGGTTAATTCTTACCAATTTTTGCTGGAAATGTGTAAATAAATATGATACACTGACAATTAGAGGAACGGACAAGGTAGAAACAGATAATAAAAGAAATCAGTATCACAACCAAGCTGCCTACCACTCCAAACTCTTCTGGAATTATCCCTTTATGAGGTAGCTGGTACCCTTTTCCAACCTTTGCACGGAAAGCTATCTGCAAGGCACAGATATTCTTACCATAAGCACCAAACATTTATACGGCGTTTTGTAACTTAATCAATAACGGGGAGGGCATGGCAAAATCCGTACTCAACCAATACTTTACATATTCATCCGCACCTACCCCACCACCTCCGAGAGCACAAAGTTCTAAATTACACACCCCTCATAATATACCCACCAGCACGGGCATTTACCCAAAAAATATGGGAGAACTCATAAAGAAAATAAAAGAAACAAAGACCTTAAACTAAAGAAAACTCATAACACAAAAGACACTAAAAGCATCCATAAGTACTACTTATAGACAGGTAAAAAGAAGAGGGGGGGGGGGGGGGCTCAAAACAAACAGTACCAAATACAAAAGGACTTTTCAAGTTTATGAAGTACTCTATAAGTCCCAAACTGATTCTCCATGTCAAATATGGACATATTTCAAGAAAAGTTATATTTTTTTCCTATTATTCTTTATCTTGATAGTTCTCGTCTCTGCACTTCATCATGTGAGATCACGTGAGATGAAAGAACTTTTGCTTCTAGAGAAGAAGATTAGAGCGAAGTTAGAGTGAAAAGCCTAGGGCAACATCAACATTCGTAATTAACTGATTATCCCTCTTAAATGATGAAGGAACAGTCATTTAATACTTGTACTTTTTTTTAATGCTTGTATTTCTCAATTTGCCTTTAAAAAACAACCTTTGATTTTTAAAACGTACATAATTAATGATGAAAAATTAGTTATTCAAACACACTTTTATCATTCATGGGATTGGAGAAAAATTCTGGGACGAACAAAAAATTAGAAAGGCGGTCGCCTCTTTTGGGTGGAAAGGAGTAAATAGTTAATGCCTCTTATCTGAAACAGTAAAACCATATGCATAATCTCAATGCAAGTTCAAAGTATGGTGGAGAGGGTTGGCATTCAGGGGATAGAGAAGATCATTTTGAATACAACCGTGCCTAGGGTTTTAAAATTCATACAAGTCTCCTCCATCCACCAACTTACCCAACTCAAAGAAGTAAAGCATGATGAATCTCCATCAGGTTACTTTTACCTTTTTTTTTTTTTTTTTTTTTTTTTT
>AP025045.1:2187065-2303099 GCA_036186865.1 Eustoma russellianum
TTTTTTTTTTTTTTTTTTTTTGTGTAATTCATTATTTAAAATTGTCATCTTCACCTAAGAGAGCTTGTCACCATTTCAAATACTATTGTAGAGACAGTTGTAAAAGAAAGAAGTAAAGAGGAACACATAAATAACTCGTTAAGACTGGTTCAAAGTAAACATGCAGCATTTTTCTGCATTGTCATTGGTTATAATGGCAAAGTATGTATCAAAGGTTCTGTTTAAAATCTCAATATTCATTCAATGACATATTTTCAGGTCCATCAAGCATCTTTCTCGGGTGACAATGAATGGGCCATTCTCATCACCAAAGATAAGGCCAAAGGTTCTTTGTAAAAATAATTTCTTCATTCAATAAGACATTTTCAGTTTTGTTACAGTTTCATCAAACATCTTTTCTGGGTTAAAACAAATGGGCCATTCTCCTCACAGGGCGGGGGGTAAAGGGTCTAGTACTTAGTTCAAGGCATTAATTACCTGACCAGCCGGCAGATAAGGATCCCCAGTTAATTTCACAGCCTCAACATATTCATAGAACTCAACATCTGAAGGCTCCTTACCAGAACGATCATCCTTCCACTGACCAAATTTATGCCTCAAATGGATAACTTCTGAAGTGTAGAGTCCATGTGCTCCTATATATAGTCCTGCAAAAATTCAGAACATACCATGACAAACCAAACGTTGTTAAGAGTGCAAGTTCTTAACTAATAGGATTCTGAGCAGTGGAGAAAGTATTCAAGACAAATTCTCCGGACTACTTACCATCCAGTGGGTCCTGTGTTCCAGGAACGTCAAGCCGATTAAAAGTCGTTGACCCAGATAATGGTTGACGGTTCCGAGCCTCATTAAGTGTCAGATTTATCAATTCACCCACATCCTTCAGCACCTGTTATTTCACAAAAGCAGTACAAAGTATCTCATGAAGAACACAACTCAAGATTTAAAAAAAAGCAAGTTAATATCATTTAGTTCTATAGAAAATATCACCTTCATAGGTATTCTCCCTTTGCCAATGTACTTTGCAAGATCCAGTATCACACTATCTGCCCTGCGGAGAGTTTGGAGCTTAGGCTTTTCAGGAGTTGAAGCTTTTCCACTTCCACCAGAACTATGAGTATCATCATCTTCCTCCACAGTAAATTTGAATGATGTGCGACTATTTCTTTCCAGCCTTGCTGGTACGCGGAGCAAATCCTTCTGATGTGAACGGGCAGGTAAGTTTGATATGAGGCCACCACCAACCACCTTGACTGCAATTTGACTATTCTCTTCATTATCAGATATTAAACTATTAGTATCTAGTACAAAATCATTTTTCTCGTCGTCATTCTGGCTTTCGTTTTCTCCTTCAGCACTTGCACTTTCCAAGTCAGCGTCATTTTCCTCATCTTCTTCCTCTATTATTTGTTCAACCACCTTGGATATGAAATCGTTGTCTACCTTTCCAGGTGTTGTAACTTTCACAACTTTTATTTTCGCTCCAGGAATCAGGTCCCTCAAGGTATCCTCAAACAGGGCATCCTCGTCATTGTCAGCATTATCCCCTGTATCATCATCAGTCTCTTTCAGCAGGCTACCACTATTTTCAGTTGGCCCTAGAGGGTCAAAGTTATTGAGCACACTTGGCAACTTAGAGGAAGAAATAGCAAAATTATGCGGATCTGTGCGACGTTTTAAGTATACAGCCTGAAAAGGAAATTAAATACAATGTTTAGCAGATGAAAAACAAATTCAATAGCTAAAGCCAAATTCACAAAAGAACAAAATTATGATCTACTACAACCTCCAATGGTTATCTATTTGACATGCAAGAAACTGGTTGTCAAGTGTGTGCAAAGATACATACTCTGTCAACTTTTAAACCGTTCAAATATTCAGAAGAAGAAGGCACCTGCTGTTTATACCCTCCTTTCTCATTAATTGTGAAAAATATCTCGAACAAGGGTGCACCATCCATGGATGTGGCAAGCTGCCTGGAGACGGAACAAAGAACTAGGTCAATGTAAAACATTTCAATAAAATAGAAAGAAATTCTTCATTTTGACCAACTGCTCCATGACATAGAGCACACGCAAAACATGTACAAGTATAATCAATTACTACAACTTTCATCCAAGAGGAATAATGTAAATCAACCACATGAGCAAATGACTGCTGGGCAGAATAATAAAGATATGTTAATAGTTATAGACTGGCACATTTTCCAATAAGGGTGACATAAAATAAGGTTCATAATAAATGAGAGTGTTTAATGACCAGTTACAAATAATACTGCAAAGCAAGGTCTAAAAAAAGATACATACAACAAACACAGGAAAAACAAATTGGAAAAATATACAATTCACAGAACCAATGTCATATTATCGACAAACACGAATTTTATAATACTTTTTGCAGAGCGCATGTAGACTAATAGCCCTTTAGGCGCCACGGAAATAATGTAAAAGTGGTCTCCGTATTTTGAAGCAACATAAAAGGCAAGTTACGTGCCGCAGACAGAAATTACAAGGATTTTAGGAGCCAAAATTGGCCATTGCTTTGACTGCTCACAATCTTTAAAGAACAGCTTGTTACTTTTGTCATTTTCACAGCTATGTAAAGGTTTAAGCACAAACTGCAACCTTGAACTCCATGAATAGTAAAATTACCGAGGGCTAAAACTTCTTGCGACATATCGTCCATGCTCTGCACTTACATTAATAATACATCCATAAGGATCAACAGCATTTTCTGAAACTCCAGCCCACCATCCCACCTGAAATGCCAGGTTCATTAGACAATTCCCGACCACCAAAACAAATGCTGATTTTAAGGGATAAACTCCACATGAAATATGCAATCAACTCCAGACAAAAAAATCCAAGAGTTCAAGCAATATCTTTCGTAGGAAAACAAGATGCAAATTCGGAAAATATGATGCAAATTCTGAAAGGGGTAATTACATTTTTCCAAGGTAACTAGGTAATTACATTTTGAACCTGTGCTTTGGTGAAACACCCCCGAAACCTCCTCTAGTCTACTATGTATTTTTGGACTTAAAAAACCAAATTTTCCGTAAACTAACGGAGAATCCTTTACTTCTCTTGCCTTTTGGCTCCCTGTGTTTTGACGAATGATCCTTGATACCCCTTCAAGTTTAAAATACTTGACCACTCCGTGTTTTTTAGATTAAAAGTATAACTTCCGTTAACTATTTTCATTTTAGTCCGAAAACAAAGTGGGTCTAAAGGTCGGGAAAAAAACAACTAGAGGGGTCTCGCGGATGATTCGTCAAAACACATGGGATGAAAATGCAATCATCCCTTTCTAAAATGCAACCCATAACAAATGTAACATGTAACAATGAATTGAACCCAGCAAGCCTTCTGCAGTAATCCCTCACGGATTATAATTACTCATGGGCCTGGATAATGTTATATAATTTACCACCGTTCAGTTGCAAACAAGACCCCATTACAAAAGGATGTCTAAGGCGAGCAGAATTAATTAAAGGCCCATGTAGCAAGATTACTTAGATATATCCTGAATAGCTGGAGCTGCTGCTTATCCTTTTTTTTTTTTTGGTCAGCGCTGTTGCTTATCCTAACCAACTTCAAACCTCAAAGACCTCTTTAAGAGTAAGGGGACTATGGAATCTAAGCGGCAAAGCCAAGGTCAAGTCAATGGCAACGGTAGACAGGTCAAAACAGGTTCAAGTCCAACACCAAAACTATAAGCATTCAAATTAAATATATGCAGCTAGATCACAAAAGCGTCTTATCCTCAAAACTCACTAATCCGGCACCAGCGAAATCACGTAAAAGAGCTGCATCTCCAAATCGCTCTTCCTTCACTGCATTCTGCAAAAGGTTCCAACAAATACATATTTACTCAAGCTACAAATACAAAAACAGCAACAACATTACCCTATTGCCTTAGAGGCTCCCGCCTATGGCCGGGTAAGGGGGTGGAGAGATCGGGTGTATGCAACCTTACTCATGTGTTGGAAACACATAGATGCTATTTCCGGATGACCCATAACGAAAATTCCATCAAGCTATAAGTACAGATATAAAATTCAAGAAGAAGAAAATACAGGTATTAACTCAAGTATAGGTTATGAATTAAGAGGCAAAAAAAATCATACGTCCAAACATGACATCACTCGGCCAACAGTGTCATTGGATGATGCAGCAGCTATGGCCACCTTAAGCCTTGCAGCATCTTCATAATCTTCTCTATTAACTGCATGCCTTAGCTGAGACTGTTGAACAAAAATAAGTGACAAACAAGTGAAGTTGCATGTCATATACATATCGCATACCTAGAAAAACCAGATGTCCTAGATGAGTAGACATAACCCAAACAGACACAAAAAAGAACAGAGAGCATAACGTTAAAATGAAGATTGTCAGCACATGCTGAACTAAAGCGTTAAAATGAAGATTGTCAGCACATGCTGAACTAAAGAACAGAACGACACAAACAAAGAGAGAGAAACATCCAAAGCCATACTGTAGGTCAGGGGTCAATTCTTTTCCGGTCTACATTGTGTTATATATGTTAATTAAAAAAGAAATCAGCTCAACATTATTCAAGAGATGTGACATTGATGTACATAATCAAATGAGAGTAAAAGCATAACCTAACGAGTCCACAGGCACTAAGCAAGATATAAGACTGCAACTTAGTAGTCCGACTCAGTAGCAAAGCCACTGCAGTACACAAAATAGTTGAACACAAGCCAACAGGACTTGCTACTTAGGTGCTACACTTAAGAGAACGGGGAGACACATGTTTGGAGGAACAATTTTTTTGGTTTTTTTTTTTTTTTTTTTTTTGGGGGGGGGGGGGGGAGTACACACACATTCATATCAAGTCTCCATTTGGGAAATCATGATCCAACTCATTCTTACTCAATTCTTCATATCCATAACTCAAATCAAGTCCTTTTTTCCTCCAAAAATTTACAATCAAATTAGCTTCTTCTCTGTCGAGATTTTGCATTTGAAAAAAAAAAATTATAATTATGCAAACCGATGAGGTTAGCTGTGAAAATCAATCAAAATACTAATGATTGCATCTTTAAGGATTAGTGTGAGTACTATATTACATATTTTATATCATTCTTAGGTAATTACATTACCAAGTTTTTCAAGTCATATTCCAAAAGCACCCTTTTTATCACGCGAAATCACTTAAATACGAACATTGACTAATATGAACTGAGTCATCATTAAAATCTCTTCCCCACGGAAACTAAGTCTTCCACTCATCCTTAACTACAAAATGCTCAATAAGAAAGCATGTACAGGAACGCCAATTCTAATATGCATAAGTGAAAGCACAATTTATAGTCTTTTGTATCAATACTCATCATACACATGTAAAGCTTGAAAATCCAATGTCTGTGGGAGAAATAAACGACAGCTCCATAAAAGGTACGCCTTGGGCTCAAGGTAAAGTCGTAAACGAAATTTGACTTAAAATACGCAGCTAAATATTTCACCCCCCAAGAAACCTCAAGATTTGAGTAAGCCAGTGGTCATTAAACAAATAACATGAATTCTTTTCCCTAACCCATGCAATAGCTGGCATAGTTCAATTGATCTAGTTCACTGCCTATCGTGATTTCACTTTTTCTCTAGAACATCTTAAACATTTAATCATGTAATCCTTGCACTGGTACCCATCAACTTCTAAAGCTTAAAAATCCCATGTCTCGAGAAATAAAAGACAGCTCCATGAAAGGTATTTCTTGGGCTCAAGGTAAAGACGTAACTGAAATTTGACTTATATACGCAGCTAAATATACATCTCAAGAAACCTCAACATTTGAGTAAGTCGATGGTCATTACACAAATAACATGAATTCTTTCCCCTAACCCATGCAATAACTGACATAGTTCAATTGATCTTGTCCACTGCCTATCATGATTTCACTTTTTCTCTAGAACATCTTAAACTTTAATCATGTAATCCTTGCACTAGCACCCATCAACTTATAAACAATGATTTTTATTAAAAACTTCAAGATTCTGGACATTGTCCCCTCAGAGGAATTAACTGGAATAATACATCCATGCATTAAGCACGTAACATATTGTTTTGCTAATAGCTTAATCGTCATTTAGTTGGTATGTTTCCATGTCTGGCAGAGTAAGAATATTCAAGTAGTAAACAACTGATTTCATCGACTGACCAGGATAAGCAAGAACACCAACTTCCCCTGCTATCCTTTTTGCTACCCTCAAGATCTTCTCTACACCGATGCCTATCTAGGTAAACCAAAAGAAGAATTATAATGTCCTTAATTTGTGAGTAACCATCAAACAGTCTGCATGATTGCCATAGTTTAACATGCCAATAGAATGACTTGCCACCACAGCTCTCACGCAAGTCCTTCGCACCATAAAAACAACCACCATCCTGAACATGCAATCACACTTTCCACATTTCTCAACAAACTTCAAGCTTGGCAGGCAACATAATTAAAATTCGCCAACTTCAGCCTATTAGTACTATAAACTGAAAACTCATCTGCAATTCTCTCGTCGTTCCTATATACGCACGTCTCAATTTTCTTTAATTAAAAAAAATTCTCTAAGTTCCAATCGAGAAAGAAACACTACAATCAACAAGATTCAAGGTGAAGTTAATCAAAACGTACTTTGAGAATAGAAATTATCCGCTCCTGGTCATCAACATCGCCGAAGTGCCTTTTCCAGCGCTCCCAATCCCAGTCTCCCATATCATCACGCGGAAACTCCTTTTCCTCAGCGCCGCCACCACCATTCCGCCGATTCTGACTCAATCGCGAATTCACAAAGGCGTCTATACCAGAAATCGCATTCTTAAACGCGTCCTGAATTGCAGAATCCCACCTCTGAATACTCGAATCATCATCGCCTGAAACAGAGCCGCTAGTACGGCTGTTATTGCAGCAACACAGCGCAGAATCTGCAGAAGAATAAGAGTTGAAGCTCGGATAGGAGTGCTTAGACTGAGATATGGACAATCTCGGGGTCCGGAAGTTGTGGTTTTGCGAATAAGGATCGGGTCGGGTCGACGGCGTCGGAAAAATCGGACCGATTGACGCCATGACAGATTGTTATTCTTATAATTAAAAACAAAATTCAAAAAAAAAAGAAAGTGAAGGAGAATGAGGAAGGTGAAGATGATATGAATGAGCAATTTAACGGAAAATATGATAATAGGGTTTAGGATTTGAAGGGGGGGAGGAGTGAAAGTGTAATGGAGAGGAGTGGATAAGGATGATGATGCTTATGTTTTCTTGAAGCAAAGCCCCAGACTTATCTAAGGTGTAAATCAGGGAGTGGCGGCGGCGGGCTGTTGCCTGCTGGCTGGTGGATGTCGTTTCCGGTTTTCCGTTTTTATTTTTATTTTAATAATATTAGATTTACCAATATACTCCTATAGAAGAATCCGGGTGAGATCAGAGGAGGTTGGAAAGGAGGCAAAATATGAGGCCTCCAATCACGTCCCGCCACGTGTAAAAAACATTGTCAGTGGTCCCACCACGTGTAAATATGAGGCCTCCAATCACGTCCCGCCACGTGTAAAATATTTGAATGATATTTCATTTCCTATTATTGTGTGGATCATTTGATCTCTATTAACAGAGTACGGGCTTTAAAATAACGGGTAAAATTGTTGTTTTGTAACTTTGAAGTCACAAGTTTGAACGCAGAAACAACATCTTTTATAAAACGTAAGGTAAGATTGTATACATAAGATCACGAAGCGATCCTGATAGGAAGACCATGCACAAACGCGGGAGCCTAATAAATCGAGAATGTCTTTTTATTTGATCCGTATTAACTCAATTCTTTTAAGTAAGATATGTCTAATTAAAAAGTTTCACGTTTAAGGTGTTTAAGATGTTGGCAGAGTATCAGTAAAAAAAATAAGACTAATATACGGTGAAAATTTTGTCGTGTATATTTTTTATTATTGGAGCACATATTTTGATTTATATATAAGTGTATCAAATGGCTTTTATAAACCTCAAAAGAAGTTTATCTCTAAATAAGTGTCAAAACTCTGACTGAATTGACGGTTAAACCAAAAACCAAGGCAACACATATAAGTAAACTCTGACATTAAGTGACGATAACCTTACATCTATAGGGATAGGATCCCCTCACCGCTCCCCTCTCACCGCGTACGTGACCGCGCGACACGTGGCAAAAAGGGGGAATGGTGAGGCTGGGTGAGGGTAACCTTCATCCAGCCTCACCATCCCCTACTGCTGCCACATGTCGCGTCCTGGGCCGTGTGGTGACTCACCGCGCGGTGAGGAGATCTCATCCCCATCTATAGATGCTTAAATTTAATACTTTATGCTGGTTAGATTTTAGCCGATTTCAAAAG
The DNA here is from genome assembly GCA_036186865.1 of Eustoma russellianum. NCBI lineage: Eukaryota > Viridiplantae > Streptophyta > Magnoliopsida > Gentianales > Gentianaceae > Eustoma > Eustoma russellianum. The sequence goes on from AP025045.1 coordinate 2,195,442, forward strand.
AATTAGGCATCATCGACCAATATCGTTTTGCTTGAGTTTATTTAATTTTTCGTCCTAATATTTCCCTTTTTTTTAAAGGAAAGGACATGAATGGCCTTTTTTTGTGTACAAATTGGCTTGTAATTTTTAATTTTATATTTTTGGACAAAATTCATTTGTACATGGAAGTAAGGTAATGACCAATAAGTTTCCGTTTGTGATTTAATTTTGTTTTTTTTTTCTAATACGATGATGTAAGCAAATAATTGATTTTCTATTTGACTTATCAATATATAATATAAAATATTCAATGTAATATTTATTTTAATTCTTATGGTGCAATCTTTTATAGAAAATTGTCGTTTTTTAAAAATAATGTCACTAATTTGTATAAAAGTTATTTTTTTCATATCGTAAAGAAAAGCAAAAGTGAAAATGAGTTAAAATTTTTATTATAAATTGTGAGAAGGGTGGGGGAGTGGGGGAAGGGGTGAGATCCTCTCACCGCCCCCAATATTACCCTCCACGTGACCGCCCGCCACGTGGCACGGGAGGAGGGTGGTCCACCCTCTCCCCTGCCACGTGGCAGGGGGTCATTTGTTACCCCAAAATGGGGGGTGAGGAGATCCGGGCTCGTGGTGGAATACAAAGCATTTGTCACTTGACGAAATGCCAAACTGGGCTGAGAATTAAGAGCCAAGAGAGATTTTACATGTGGGGCTGACTTTTGTCCGACATTATTTATGTCGGACGAGACTTATAATATTAATGTCGTCCGAATTCATTTGTAAAAAAAGCCTAATTTTATTATATTTTTTATTTGCCAATTTTTTTTTAAAACATTTTATTTTGCGCATTTGAGAATGGATTCCAAATGAAGGCTTGACACGTCCCAACGTTGCATGTATAGACATGAAGAAAACCGAATTTCCATCTTTTGAAAAATAGATTTTGAATTTCATGTTTGAATGAATTTTAATGTATTACAAAACTCTAAAAGAGATTTTTAGTGTATTCTGAATATATCTTCAATTGAAGTTATAAAATTTAAAATATAGCCGAAACAAGATAAAGTGGTTAGAGAGAGTCTATATCAAACACGTAGACGCTAAATGTCTAGACTAGGGGTGTTAATAGAACCAAACAATTTGCGAACAGTTCAAGTATTTGATTTGAGTTCGTTCGTTACTTTTACTTAAATGAATCGAGTTTGAATATATAATTAGATTCATATACTAAAATGATCTAAACTGTTCACGAACTGTTTGTCTTGTTTAAACAGTTATGGTGTTTTCGAACCAAATTTTGAAGCTCGTTACAGTAAACAACCCGAGCCAAACAGTTTGTTTAACTAAACGAATCCAAATTCAAAAACATAATATTCAACTCGACTCAGCTCGACTTGTTAACACCCCACCAAAATATATTGTGAGTACCAAAATTCTTGCATGGGAATGAAGATGCACATGGTTTTAATTTTTTGCAATCAAATATTAGCTCATAGGCATTAACGAGATGGATGTCAAAGCTGGCATCATAGTGGCAGCATGTATAATAATAGCAGAAATAGGAGGGCCCGGTTCTGAATACATAATGCTTTAACCACCTAAAACTTTTTTATATGATTAACATACTCTTAAATCACATGCAAGTTATTAAAACCCTATTATCTAGTTGACATCAAGCGTACCTCGTCAACTAATAAAACTTGAATAAATTTATCGTGTATTTTGCATAAAAAACCGTCAAAAGTAATTAGAAAATAACTCAATAATATGTATCAACCTCTAATATTATATGATCCTCAATAGAATCTACTTATCGAACTAACTTAAGCAATAAGCTTGCACTAAAACTCCACCAAATACAAAAAAAACAACAACAATCATACCTAGTATATCCCAACGACAGCAAAATCTATCGCTAGGGTCTGGGGAGTGTGAGAGTCAGACAAACAATATCTTCATCCCAAAAGCTTCCAGTGAAACTCCCGACTTAAAACTCCACCAAATGTAACATCAAATTGTCTGAGATGAGTATATAGACATACACAAAAAATTTTCAGTACTTCATGAATAACTACTACTAGTAGGTGATACGCATTTATAACAAGTTTATATGTCTACACCCAATTCGATAAAAAAAATGATTACTAAGATGTTACAGTTACTTGTAAAACATAATAAAATCACAGGCTAAGTAAATGCAGTGAAAGACCCTTTCTATAAACACTTGCAACAAGGTTGATACCAAACATAGAACAAAATGTTTTAAAAGAATTGGGAGATTTAGTAAGAAACTTGTAAGCAATCCTTTCTAGTTAGCTCGTACTATGAAAGCTGAAAAAGCAAAAAAAAATTGAACTGGAAACAGCAAACTGACTGCTATATGTATTAATGATGCCTTGTTCTTATAACACTAACAATCTTCTGACTGCCCACATTGATATGTCCTCATCAGCTACAACATTTAACCATTCCATTATTCTTCAGCACTAGCACTTGCAGCACTCAGGTCTACAGAAAGATCAAGAACCTGTACAAAACAGCCAAGAAATTTTAAGTCAGAAGTATAGATTAAATCATGATCATTCAGTAGCATTTCTTTCGAGGCCAACCAGACTCCACAATATCTTATGCCCTAGCGGCTGGGACTAAGTTTGATTCTGTTGAACTTATAGTTTTGCACATTGTGCCAAAGAGGTTTGAATATCTACCTAAATTAAGTGCGTATTTTACTAATGGTAAACCTATAATCTAGAGAATGTTGGGTTGTGGTTTTAATAATTTGCATAAGTTAAATGTGCAAAATATTCCAAATGTTTGCAAAGCAAAAGATCAAGTTTTCAGGATAGCTAAGACCAAACTCAGAACAGTCTTGACCGAATGTTTGGTATAATACACTATATCGGCGTTTAAGTCTGAACTTTCAGTGCAATTATGCAAAACACTCTCGAACATCGCTTTTGCATTCGGTGACTCACGAGACCGAACTCAGTTTTGAAAAGTCCAAACATTCGAACTTTATAATTAAAGCCTGGTCAAATGTCAAAGTTTAACCGAATTCAAAATTATGAGTTCCCTCTAATACAACACAACACGTTCGGTGATGAGTTCGGCGACGTAAATAGAGAGTTCCAGAATCAAGATCGAACTTAGAATTGAGTGTGATCTGTTAGACCAAACGTCTATATTTCACGACACTAAGCTCAGAGACCGAACGTTCGGTCTCTGAGCTTAGTATTGTGAAATATAGTCGTTATATTATAAATTTCAAACTATCTCTCTCATCCGCTCCAAATTGAACGCTCTTTTATTATCAAAGTTTATCATACTATTTTGAACACTTTTACATATCCTCTAAGCATCTAGGTGGTGATTCTTCAAGCAATATGAGGAAAATAGTTGCTAGAGAAAATTTGTATCGTAGAAGAGCAATTCATGAAGCAATAGAAAGAGGCAAGGATGGAAAAAATAAAATTGAAGGGTTCTATAAAAGCATTAAAGAAGGCATTTAACACTTTCACCAACCTTTTGTGTTAACATTCTTGAAAGTGTAAATTCACATCTTCTTCTAAAATCTATTTGGTAAAGTTCTTAGATATAACTTTGTTGAAGTTGTGATTTAGTAATTTTTGTAGTATGATCTTGAGAAAACTCTTTGAGGTCATTTCTTGAAGTGGTTGTTGTAAATCCACTTCAGAAACAGAATGGTGGTAGAGTAAAATCAAAGAGATTTGGACCACTATAAGTTGTACGTTTAGTTTCACCATCTCTTGTCTCCTTGTTTTTGGCTTAGTATTTTGAGTTGATTTGAATAAAATCAAGAAAAAACCCAAAAAATTGTTCTAGCGCTCTATTCACTTCCTTCAGAGTGTTCTTCGAAGATCTAACGAACCTAGTTTCAAATATAAAAATGCATTCACCATTAACTATATTTTAAGAAATTACATGAATTTGTCACACCACTGACCTTTCCAGTAATCTTGCTGTACATGTCAATGACATCTTTTACTGTAGATTCGAAGTGTGTGGTCGCATCATAGCTCTGCAAAGAAAAGTATGTAGTCAGTGACAGCAGGCATGAAAGAAATAAACTGAGAATTTGTTATTTGTAGATACTTCCACTTACAGTAGATATAAAACAATTATCTTCATTAGGATTGTTTATTGGCTCAAATCTGTCAAAGGTTTCATAGAAAATCTCGTCAACAGGCCCAAGAATGTCTACACCAGGCTTCAGTTCTGTCTCTGGGTTGTCTGTCTCAGCTTCTGTTGCAACAAACGCGATATATTTTCCCTTGGGAGCCACATTATGAGAATATGAGCAACAGAACAAATACCTGAAACAACATCAGAGTTATTGGAACCTAAAGTTAATGGGCCTCTTTTTTCATACGATTGACTCATTGCCTCCCGTCTATAATGGGGTATGGAGAGTCGGATGTACACAACTATACCCATGTGCTAGAAACACACATCGGTTGTTTCTTGATGACTCATAATGAAAATTGCGTCAATATGTGGATCAACTGCTGTTTCACGATACAAAAAGCGCAGCCAATTTAGTGAATCATTCTGCTTTATTCTATCATATTCCAAATCAAAGAAGAGTGTGTCTTTGACTCCATTGGAAATAGAAATCAACTATGGCTGTACACAGATTTTTAATTTAAACTCATTCAAAAGAAGCATCGATACTTAACTTACTAGAAAAGATGCGAACTATTCACAATAGAGAGCTAACAAGATTTAGCACAAGATGTCTATGCTATTATAGCTATCTTATATGACTTTAAGAAAAAACACATGATCGTTTAACATACATATCTGATTTACGATCGAGTTGCTTCTGTGGCAAAATGACCTGAGCTGAGTGGGAATCGTTGGTGTCAGGCATAGGATGGCTCATGATGCATATTGCGCGAGCAACTTTTCCAACCTTTTTTACCTGCGAATTGCTCATGTTTGTGACACGAATCATAATAATAAGCATGATATGAGATTCATGATCATAATGGCGGTTAGTCCCCATAAGTGAAATCAAGATTTTCATCAATACTTTGATCAGGAAAAAGTGTTATAGCATGCCTATTATGGTCCTTGCTTAAGTTACCTTCTCAGAAAGATATGATGGATCACAAACAACTTTCTTGCACTTGGCAGTCTCTCCTTCAGAGGTCACCCCGAAAGCTTTCCCATTCGCGTCAAACTCAACCTGCATCGCGGAATATAAGTTTTATGAAGAACATAGAAGACTTAGAGAAGCACTTTTAGCTGCTTATTAAGCACCTGAATCTGCACTCCTGCATGCCCATTTTTTCATAAAAGAAGAATAAACAAGAAAAACCCAGATATGATGATGTCCGGTACACTTCTATGCTTAAAGAAGCATTCTTTCACCAAGCTAAAATTCAGAACAGATAAAACAGGACTCCACCATGTCCTGAGAGTTTACCTTACACTGAGGCTTGTTAAGCATGTAGGTGCCACCATATACTGCACTCAAACGTGCAAATGCCTGGAATATTTCACACAGCAATTCAGAAGATCTGATACATACCAAAGAACACTTCTATTGTAATTAAATAAGACTTACCTGAGGCAACTCACCCAGTCCATACATTGGGTAAATGTAAGGAGATCCAGCTTGAAAACGGGCCAATGATTCTGCATATAGCTATTGGAACAGAAACCAGAGCGCCTCAGAGCCATCATATATATATTGAAAAAGTACTTCTTTTGCAAAATGTGCATCATGGGCCTAATGAATCTAGAAATTTCACCTTCACTCTTTTGACAAAATCCATTGCTGGCTGGTCCAAATATGTGTCATCTCTCTGAAGGGCCAATGCATGACCAATAAAGTCTATTGTATCCTCTTCAAGTTCGTATTTTCTGCATAGGAAAGTGCAAGAAAAAAGATTTAGAATGTCACCACTCTTGAAATTCATGGAATGATTTATGCATATGCGTGTATGTCGCTCTGGATGGAAACATATCGGTTTTTAGATTAAAAGCAACACGAAGTAAAAGAAAAAAATTAGTTTCAGAGACTCTCAGCTAAGACATGGCAAGCTGAAATGTAGAAAAAATTGGTCAAGGCTAGTAAGTGCAAGAATGTTAGATCAATTCACTCTAATAATGAATTCATGCCTAAAGTTTTTATGATGGACAAGCATGTGCTTACAAAATAATGATACTAAGAAAGAGACAGTAGAAAGAATTTATCATTTCTCCAAATAATAAACGTATGACATTTCAGTTTGCAAATTATGGTCTTCAGCTCCAATGAGTGGTTTGTCTGATGATGATAATGATGAAAGTGTTGAAGGAGCACACTTACGCGATAAGTTCTCTAGCTGAAATTTTGTTCAAGTCCATTCCTTCATGAGTCTTGGGGTCAGTTTCCTCAAAGTCTTGAACAAAAATAAAGAATTTCCTGGCACGACGCTTTTCAAATAGTCCCATCAATGAAGATTTAAGGGCCTCAACATCTGTTGCTGGTACTTTGTAAATCTGCACATTATAATACAAGGGAATATAATTTTCATGAAGAAGAAGAGTATATGTTTCTATGCTGAGTTAGGAACTTAAAAGTAGAATACCTTTCCTTTGTTGTACACAAAACTACCATCTACAGCCTTGAAATTCAGATATTTGGTCACATTCGTGTGGATGAGAACACGGACCAGTGCACCGTTAGCCATCATGAACTATCAAGAAAAATGGGAAGTCATAACCACATATCCCACAGTGGAAGTTAGCCCAAATTGCGAAAACTAATGAAGATTGGGTAAAAAGAATGATTTTTTTCCCCCCATAAAGATAAAAATTGTAACCATTTTGATTTCACACCATGCGCATGATCTTAAATTATCAAGGTTCTAATGAACATTGCAGTCAAAGAAAATTCACAGCTTCTTGTTGAAAAGCACATACTCAGCCTTTCAGATGGGAGGGACATTAATTTTCACTAAAGTATCAGAATGTATTTTATCAAAAAAATAAAAAAAAAGTTATTAAATAAAGAATACCTTTGGAATCATATCCACATTGTACTCCTTGCTCAAGCCTAACTTCTCTGGAGGCTGTTCATCCCCTCTAAAGCGCTTCCAAAGCTACATAAACAAAATGAAATTGAAATACATAGTGATGCAGCCACAGTTTCCATTTATAGAAGTAAACGAAGAAAAAGGGACATGATGATATTAAGTTTCAACTTGAGGACGTATGAGAAAATAAATAAATAAGAAAAGTTCACCTGATTCAAATTAAGGGAGCAGGACTCTCCTCCATAATAGTCATTTTTATCCATGTGCAATACCTGTTTGACAAAGATGACATGATCAAAAATATTGAAAAGATCTATTTTCAGCTTAAGGTTTAAAACAATGCGAGCACGAAACACCATTCTATCCACAAGTCCTTTCACAAAATAAAATTCTATAGTTTTGTTTAAAGAACACACATCTGGAAGTGCTCTGTCTGTCTTTAGAACTCCTCACTAATGGAGGGACTTGCGGATCCGGAACTTGTGAGAGAATCCCATCGCACAAGAAACACTGATGTTCGGAAATGTAAAACATAATCTAACCCTAGATCACAACCAATTCAGCGTGGAAAAACAAATTTCAGAGAGTAGTAAAAATAACAAATTTCAGAGATTCCAACGTAGACGAAGCTAATTAGCCAAGGAAGCAACACAATTTTACACAAGAAAGAAATGATCATCCTCTAAGTATAATTTCAGTAGGAAAAAAGTACTTTGAGACCGTCGACGGAAAGAAGGCCGCTGAGGATGCATTCTTTAAGGCCTGTTCCGAGAACGATTACGTCGTACTCTTCATCCATAACTGATAATGTAGTTCAAACGTTTGATAATATTTGTCAGAGAAAATGAAGAAACAAATAATGTTGGAAGATTTGATGTATCTTGGAAAAGGAAACAGAGAGAAATGAGGTTACAGAGAAGAGAATAAGATGAATCATGCAAGCTGAATAAGGAGCCATTGAGGAGGCGAAGGAGTGGGAATTGCTTATTCACTGGTGGAGCGAGTCTTCAGCGAGGAGCCTAACGACATTACACCCACTAACAGTGCGGATGGGATTCGTGACTCACCTTACTCCTTATCACGTGACACGTGGCAGTGGGGAGGGCTGTTGAGGCTGGATGAGGGTTACACTCATCTAGCCTTACCACCCCTCTCTGCTGGCACGTGTCGCGCGGTGACGCACGCGGTGAGAGAGGATGGGTGAAGGAATCTAAACCCCTAACAGTGGCGCCACATAAGCGTCCCTTGTTCTTTTTCTTTTTTCTTTTCTTTTTTAACTATTATTTTGCTTTAATTGCATGATTTAGTTGATCTAGAGGGCGTCTAGGTAATCACTATTGGATCACTGCTAGAACTTGGTTATTGCTGGTGTGTGATCAATTCATGATAGGAATATTATTTGACTTTGAATCTTCATAAATTAAGGTTAGATTAATACAAAGATACTATAGTTAATCAATCTAATTGGTTAATAAAAGTTCGCTTTTCTTGTTTGTTGCGGTTTTTTGATTAATTAATCATCTTAATTAGTTAAAGAATTAGAACTTTAGATCTTTATTGCAGCTAGGTTTACAATATGATTGTATAAAAATAGCTTGATTTGAGGAAATTAATTTGCGAGTAACGCGCTGCACAGCAACAGGGAAATTTTACAGACCAAGTGATTCTGTCAGTTCCCTATACACCCCTGCCACCATAGAACAAGTAAATCATCCGTTTCAGCCGCTGCATTTGAGTAGAGACCAAGTTCAGGCAGCCACAGGAGCCGTGGCCACATCCTGAACCTCAAGCACAGCCACGTCAGCAATCAGATCTTCAGGCTCAGCCGTATCATCATCCACAACAGAAACAAGGAAAGGAGGATTGGCAGAAAGCATCCTAATGTCTATGCTGACTCAGGTCCAAGAGTTTATCCTGACGATTATGATGTATATATGTTCTCGGATTCAGGTGAGGAGTCAAACATCGAAAATTCCTTACTTTTATCTCCACCAACGGGTAAGGTTCTTGTTTTGTGAACTTTGAGGTCACAGATTGAAACTACAGAAATGTAGGATAAGACTGAACACATCATATCGCAAAACGCTCCGCCCCCTTCCCAAACCTTTAACGCATGAGTTTAGTGGACCGGAAACGCCTTTAGTTGATCTCCATCACACAAAAATTTAAGTAGATTGGGTGCTTTAATATATGGTTGTCTTGTTGTCTATGTTTTGACGGAATGTGAAAAATGATTGTTTGTCTTTAACCCCAAAATACAAAAATATGATTATCGTGTCATTATTTTAATTCAATACATTTAGATTAAAGGAGAATGAATACTTTATATTTCGTATATTTCACTTTGAGTGTGTGGTCCTGTCTATTATCTGTTATACATAGGCTTAACTTTGAAGATATTTAATGGGAGGGCTCAAATTTGTAATGGACAATAGTAAAAGCTCATAAAAAAATAGACAATATATTTTGATTTATTATAAGTATTTGTTCAAATTCTGACAGTGTCTGTCATAATTTATATTATGAGCGAGCTCCATTTCTGAAAAGAGAGGACCCATGGAACAAGAAGTTCAAAAATAATGAAGTTAAGTGTTAGCAATTATGTCAAACTGTTAATCTAGGATTTAGTAATGGTGAGATTGTTAGACCGTGAATGCCGTAAATATTATAGTTGGTCAGATTAATTATATAGGAGCACGCACACACACATGTATATATTTAATTTTAAATGCTCTAGAGTAGTTGTTAATAACATCGTCTCACCTCGGACATTTTGAGATAAAATACATAGATTATATAAGGATGATGTATCATCACATATTGCCTTAAGTTTTTGAGTGGACATGGCATTACCTCAGGCAAAGCCCACATTTAAACATGATATAAGAACCAGTTTAAAATGTGGATTCACACCTTCCCTGATCCATGATTGGCCATTTATTGTCTCCTCTCACTTGGTCATTTATTGTCTTCCCTCACCCAGATGCAGAAGTTCATGACCCATGATTGGCCATTTATTGTCTCTCCTCACCCAATTGCAGAAGTTCATGTCTGAGAAGTTCATGACCCATGACTGACCATTTATTGTCTCCTATCACCCAAGTGCAGAAGTTCATGTCTGACTTGTAGTTTATGATTGAGAGCGGGTTCTAAGGCTCGTGTATGTCAAGCCCACGTGAGAACGGGTATTTTCCCTCATCCAAGTGCAGAAGTTCATGACTGGCTTGTGGTTTATGATTGAGGGTGGGTTCTAAGACGCGTATGTCAAGCCACGTTGCCACGTGAGGATGAGTGTTAAGAATATTGTCACACATCGGAAACTTTAAAATAAAATACATAGGTCATATAAAGATGAAATACTAACACCCATTGTTTTAAAGTTTTGAGTGGACATATACTTCGTCATTAAGCCCAAGTTTCAACCGAAGTAATTATTCTTTTATCAATAAATATATACATTTTTAGTACTAATAAAGATAGACATGTTATGTGTGATCATGCTTCCCCTTAGACCATCTCCAATGGGAGCACCAAAACACCTATTTGGTGCAAAATGTCACTCCAACCAAGCACCAAAGCTTGCACCAAATTGGTGAAAATGAATAGTGTTGCACCAAATAGGTGCAACACTATTCATTACACCAAATCACTATTCATCCTCCACATCATCATTTTAATCATATTAATTTAATTTTAATTTCGTTAATTTCGTTATAATAATTTTAATTTTGTTAATCTCGTTATAAGAAAAAAGAATTCCGTTAATTTTGTTATAAAATTTTTATTTCGTTAATTTCGTTATAAGAAAAAATTATATAACAAAAATCTGGAATGAATACTTACATTAAATTTACATGAATGTTAAATTTGTGTTAAAATATTATAATAATGAATTAAAAATAGAATGATAGAAGAATTTTTGAGGGAATATTCTTATTTGGTGTTAGATTTGGTGCTTGTGGTTGGAGTACTTTTTACTGTTTATTGCACCAAATAGGTGATTTGGTGCAAAATTTGGTGTTTTGGGTTGGAGATGGCCTTACATGTGTATTTCCGATTCGTTATGACATCCACCTTGTTTTACATGTGTAGTAGTTCCTATCCACCAGGACGTAACACCTCGTTTTAAATATGTACTAGCTCTTACTCACCATGACAATACCATCTCATTTTACATGTTTATTAGCTCATGTTCGGATGAGTTAATTAATAATTGTGCTACACCAATATATACTCTATTCAATTGTAAACTAACTGTTCACATCTATTTATTTTTAGTTTAAAGAAGATTATGCATATTCTGTACTTGGTAAAAAAAAAAGTATTTATGCTACTATTCGTCATATACATCTTAAGATCAAGGTTGCTTTTTTAATGACCACATGTACTTTTTTTAATGACCACATGTACAACAAGGATTAAAGAGTGTTGTCCCTAGTGCATAGCTCAGTTGGTATTCGGATTAGGAGTTGCTCCAATAGATACATGGTTCGATTCCAGGGACATACACACATAGATATTCGTAGACACTATCTACGCTTTTCACTTGGTTGTGTATATTATAACGTTGTTTACATTACATGTACATATACACGTGATGTGTATTTTAATATCGAAAGTCTTTTCTTTGTTTCTCTTGAATTTCCTCACTAACACACTAGCACAACGTATCTCTATTATTATGTCATTTATGCATGTACGTATAGAGCCGGGGGTCTCATTGGAAGCAGACTCTCTATCCCTTGGGATAGACGTATTGTTTGCATACCACTTACCCTCCCCAGACTAGCGATAGCTTTTGATGTCGTTGGGATATACTGGGTCTGGATGATGATGATGACGATGACGACGTGTGGGCTCCGTGCGTATGACTTCCTCCAACCTAGGAGGCCGTCGTACTCCTGATTTACATCCTTCACGATGCTCCTTAAGAGACCGCTAAGCTCCTGATTTACATCTTCCACGATGCTCTTTGAGGCTGGATGCTCGTTAGGATGCCACTAAGCTCCTGATTTACATCATTCACGATGTTCTTTGAGTCTGAGACGGTGGAGATCCTCATGACCAGAGTATGACCTTTTGATCCAAGGATTAAATGAGTGGTTAACTAATTTTCACTTAAACGAACTACTCATATCGTTCCATTTTCATAATTTGGTTCAAGAAATAAATTTTTAACAAACATCATTTAATACACAGTATAGTAAATAAAATTATATCTAATATTCATTTTTACTATTTGATGCATTAGTTTCTCATCATCAATGTATCTTTATTGGTTAGTTACAACATACAAAGATATATTTAGAAGTAACCATAAACTAACAAAAAAATAACTATAGAAAGCGAATAAAATTTTGACACTACATAAAAGAAAACATGACTATAAAATTGAGACGAGACTATAACTTTGGACGAGCAGTTAATTTATGACAAATGGAGTGTATATACTAATTATTGGACAATTATTATGATGATCAATAGATAACTAGTAGACGTAAGTTAATTAATAACATTAAAATAATTTATATATGATAATAATAAAATCTATAAAAAATCTGTTCATATTATTATTTTATACTGATAAATAAAAAGGATAATTACCTTTACCTCCTCTGTGGTTTGGCTAATTCGCCAAAAATTTCCCTGTGTTTTGAAAATAGACCTTTACCTCCCTTCTAGTTTGGGTTAAAGTGATTTCCAGCCAACTCCGTTCAAACCATAGGGGTTTGTGTTGGCCGGAAACCACTTTAGCCCAAACTAAAGGGGAGGTAAAAGTCTATTTAGCCAAACCACAGGAAAATTTTTGGCGAATTAGCCAAACCACGGAGGAGGTAAGGGTAATTATCTCAAATTATTAACTTTTAAAACTACTGCTCACTAGTTCCTCCACTTTAGAGGGTACTTTTCATCGACTTCTGTTTTGTTCTCAACCTAGCTACCCTCCATTGGTTAAACCTGCGCTTGTGACATTGAGGTCACTAATTCGAGCCGCGGAAATAGCCTCTTGCATAAAGTATAGAGTAAGACTGCATACATCAGATCACGAAGCGATCCGGCCCTTCTCTAGACCCTGTGCAAACGCGAAAGACTGGTGCAGCGAGAACGACGTTTTATAGACCAATTATCAGCCGCTTTTTAGGAGAATGCCGAGTCAATGTCCCCTTATCCTTATTCACTTTCATGTCTGATAAACTATTGACAGCGTATCTATTATTTTGTTCACTTTAACTTTTTTGTTATATATGTAATCTCTACATGTTAAATTAGTAATATTTGTATATTGGTATTATAATGCATGTATTATTATTTTTATTTTATTTTATAAAATAATATAATACGATATATTGAAAAATCAACTGTGACAATATTTTTAAGGGATAATTACCTTTATCTCCCATGTGGTTTGGTTAAATAGAGTTTTACCTCCCCTTTAGTTTGGGTTAAAGTGGTTTCCGGCCAACACCACCCCCTATGGTTTGGACGGAGTTCGCCAGAAACCACTTTAACCCAAACTAGAGGGGAGGTAAAGGTCTATTTTAAAAACACAAAGAAATTTTTGGCGAATTAGCCAAACCACAGGGAGGTAAATGTAATTTTCCCTAAATAAAATTTACTAATCGATGATATTAAAATTTGTCCTGATGAGGTGACTTTATAACATGGGGAAGCGAGCTGAATTTCGACTTTGGGGAACATTAGTGAATTTCAGCCCTAGATTCAATTCAATCACTCTCGTAAGCTTCATCATCGTTCAAGCTGTGAGCCTCCGTCTCCGGCATCGTCTTCCTCCGTCGTCGAGCACTATCAATTTCAGCTTCACAGAGTGAATCTTCACAAATAATCACTCGAAGAAAATAATTGTGAAAGAAAATGGAGCTGCCATTTTTCACTACCACCGCTAGCAGCAGCACAAACAGCAAGGCGGAGGCGTTGCGCTGGTTAGCTATAGCTGAGAAGCTTCTAGCTGGCCGTGACCTAGTCGGAAGCAAATCTTTCGCTGCCCGCGCCCGTGAGTCCGACCCGAGCCTCTTGTACGCCGACCAAATAATTGCAGTCGTCGACACACTCATAGCCGGTGATAATCGAATTAACAACCAGACGGATTGGTATTCTGTCCTCCAGGTCACCGGTAATCAAACTCGTGACTCGGACCTCATTTCTGGTCAGTATCGGAAACTTACCTTTCTTTTAAACCCTCAGAAGAACAGGCTTCCTTATGCCGATCAGGCTTTTAATTTAGTGATGAATGCGTGGTCAGTTCTCTCAAATCCTTCTACAAAAGCAATTTATGATAATGAGCTTATGGCACATTTGTCAGTAAATTCACAGGGTACTAGTTTTAGTAACCTTATTCTTAGTGGTGTGGGTCGAGATCAAATAAATTATCAGCCTTTTGATATTAATTTTCAAGTAATGCCGCCACAGCAGCAGCAGCAGCAGCAGGGGATCATTAGGGATCAAGTGAATCAGCAGTTTCCTCCCCACCATGCTAGTTTAGACTCGCTGCCCCGTCCTGTGCCTCAAGTAAATGTGGCCAGAGAGCAAGTTCAGCAGCAGAGGCAACATCCACAACCGCCTCCTCAGTTTCAGCCGCACTCCCATCCCCAGCCGCAGCTCCAGCCCCAGATATATCAGCAGTTACAATCGCAGCCGCAGCAGTGGCCACAGAATCAGCCGCAGCAGCAGCAGCAGCAGAAAATGGGGAATTGGATGGGTGTTCCTCACAACCTTTCTGGTAGTACTGGTGAGGGTAATGATCAAATCAATAATAACATTCCTGGGGCTCCGGATAATAATAATGAAAATCAAAATGTAGAGAGCCGAGAGGTTAGGGAGGAGACAGCTAGGAATGAGACGTCAGCTTCAGATGAGGAAAATTCAAATTTTTGGACAGCTTGTCCGTACTGTTTTTATATGTATGAGTATCCTTGTGTTTATGCTGAATGTACATTGCGGTGTCAGAATAAGAAGTGTGGGAACGCGTTTCATGGTGTGGTTATTCCATCTCCGCCTCCCATTTTGGAGGGACAAGATGCTTACTTTTGTTGTTGGGGGACGATGCCAATGGGTATATCGATGACTGTTTTGGAGAGACATATGGGTACTGGTGGAAATAATTGGTCCCCGTTTTCTCCCATGTTTACTTGCTCAAAAGGGCCAGGGAGTAATGGTAATGCCAATAATGTGAATATTTTTGGGGGATCAAATGTGAATAACAATGGGCAGGGATCAGGTGGTGGGAATAGGGGAGGCAGGAAGAGCTCAGGTCCAAGGGTTTATGGTGCTGATGATGATGTGTATGTGGAGTTCTCAGAGTCAAGTGAGGAATCTGATGCTGACTGGCGGAATGATAAGAGAAAGAAGAAGTCTAGAGGCGTAAAGAGGACAGGAACAACAGCTAGCAGAAATGTTCGGAAGTCGCATATTGACAAAGGGAAGAAGTTGAATAAGGGTGGCAGTGAGAATGTACCAGATGGATTTGTGCCTCAGGAGGCTGCAGCAATCCCTACCGTGTCCATCACTGAACATGGCAAGAACAGTGGGGCCACTGATTCTGGGGAGAAAGGTGTTTATAAGTCAAGTAAGACTGTAGCCCCCATTAGTTCTATGAGGCAATCTGCTAGAGTTGCAAAAAAATTTGGCAGTTTGGACTTGAATGTAGAATTCAGCAACGAGGCAGAGGAGCCGGTGTATAGGGTGAGGCAAGGTAATGGATCAGGACGCAGGGAGGAGGAAATCATTGAGGGAGGTGGTTTCTTTGAGGGCCTTGATGAATTCTTTAGCAGTCTTCCAATACTGAACGTTGTTGGAGATAGGGTTAAGGCGGCTTAGTAATTATCGTTGGTGCTTTTGTACTTGTAATCTGTTTCTTATGCCAGTAGAAGTGATATTTTAGTGCTGCTGAGCTCTTGTTTGTGTAGTTTCAATGTTATGTGTAATCAGAAGCGGGAGGTAGTTCCTTGACCTCTTTTACTAGCATTTAAGGCCGTAAAATTTCTAAGACCTTGAATGACATTCCCTCGGCTGGTACCTGTAATTATTTTAGATAATTTTGTTGCACCTTTGATGCAATAGGATTTCAACTGCGTTATGTTATAGTTGATCTGTTTATGCTCTGTATGGTTCAAGAATTGTCCCTCCGTAGTTACAAAAGAGCAGAATTATCTCCTTCAACTTCCTCCTTTTTAGACTTGGACTAATACTTTATTCTCACTCTTTTACTTCATTTATTGTTTATTGTTCATACTTATATTTTTGATGGCATATTAAGACGTCATTCGCATCACACCTTTCCATTGACCTGGAAAATTTTGGAGGTACCTCTTCCTGCATTTTTAGTCATTTGGTCAATGGTTTGGAAGCATATATAACGTTCCAGTTGGTTCTTATATATGTGGAGACTAAACTTCACGAAACTAGATGTATCACTGTCGAAACACTATGGATTATTCCTTTTCTTTTGTCTGATTTATTTTGCAGTTTCATTCAACAAAGAAAGATTTTCTTGAGGGTTGTGGTTTTTGTGTTGTTATGAACCTTCCGGTTAATGGTGGTTGTGTGGTCTGGAAGATATTTCTTTTGCACCCCCCCCCCCCTCTCTCCTTTTACCTGTTTCAGGTTATACGTTGATGAATTAATTGTCGCCTACCCACCTGAGGGGAATCAAAAAACTCCTGTTTGCCTACTCATTTAACTTATTCATGCGTGGTTTTTGTGTAGTATGAGATGTTGTATGCCTTGATAGTTATTTTGTTTCTCTGGATTGAGCTCCAATTTGCATACCTAGTGAAAGATCGCATGTACCTTCCAACTTTTTGTATCATATCGAATGCTTATTTTCTGTGGAGACCAGTTTAGCTCCCCTGCTGTTTGGATAACTGGCTGGTGTTACAAATGGATTCAACCTGCTTCTTGACTGCACTTGTTGAGCTGGCTTTGTTGTTCTTTGCATTTTAGCTGGCTTTCAACATATAGCCATAAGACACTATTGAGTGATTCTCAAATGTTCTAATAGTTTTAGTTAATTGATTTTTCTTCGCGTCAGTCTGTCTGCATTTGCAGTAACTCAGCTTCTGCTAATTTGTGTCTGGTCTTGAATTTTTGGCACCACCTCCAGCTCAAAACTGTAGGGTCTTGACTTTCCCTCCGGTCCTGATTACTTGTTTGGGAGAGTGGAACAAAGTCCATTGCGAAGAGTTCACTACATGCTCAGAGGCGATCATATATTCATGTGGTTGTCTGGTTGTTACCTTTCTTTCTGCTGAAAGTTTTGGTTTTTGTTTTGATATCAGAATATTTTAGGTGTCATATGGTTATATGGCTGTCACCTTCACTTTCTGCTGAATTTTTTGGTGTTTGTTTAGATATGAGGAGGTGTTGTAATTGATGAATCGCTGGGTGTTGAATCTGGTTACTGGTTTTCTAAGATGGTAGCCAGGAGGGGAATGGTGGCAACCCATTGATGCTAGTGTGTTTTGGTTTGACTGTACATCTAAGAGATGGAACAATGACTGTGAAGTCTTTCAAAAATCATATTACATTGTAAAAGCTATGCATCCATCATTACAAGCGTTGTGGTTTGTTTTAACTATTGAGATCGTCTGACCCCTTCCCCCCTCACCCCCTTTGGGACCGCCTGCCACGTGGCACACAGGGAGAGGGTGGTGAGACTGGATGGGAGTCACCCGTACCTAGTCTCACCACCCTCCTTGTGTGCCACGTGGCGGGTGGTCATTTAATACCTCCTTAAAAGGGGGTCAGGTGATCCTTTCCCGTGTTTTAATGTCTTTTTGGAGAAACTGGAAGTCACTTTTTTGTCTCTAATAGTGTCTCAACCAGTTGAAACTTAAGTTGCCAAATCACTCCGCCAATAAGGAAAAGTCTGGATTCTTATTATTATAATTATTTTCGTGAACTGAGTTGGACAAGTCTAAATTGTAGGTCTTCCTCTGTTCTATAATATACTTATAGTGGACTCCTTTTTCAAATTTATCAGCATAATAGTATGGCGAAAGAGTGAATATTTAATAAGTTTGATTTTTTTAGAGGGGGTAGAGACTGAATTCACATAAACATATGTAGATTTGAGAAAGATATGTAAGATTTGAAGGGGGTGTAAATGTCAACGGAGATTGTGTCTACTAGGATTAGCAGCTTTAACGTGGTTCTGATCTAGAATTATTTATCACAGTGATTATTCTTTATATGATGGAATAGATACAGACAAGGTGCAGTAGTACCATGTTCGGGGGAAATTTCAAAAAATAATATAGTTTTAATAATAAATTCACAAATACACTACGAATTAAAAAAGTTTTAAAAATTAAAAAAAGTCATTATGAATGGCGTCTTAAAGCAACACCCAAAGCGCTATTCAGAATGTCGTTTTAGGCAAAACTGTCTTGGAGGATAGAAATCCATGCACCTGATGCCTTGGGTGTCCAAGACGTCTTTATCTATAAAAGGCGTCTATTTCTTCTTTATTTCTTGCCTCTGAAAATTTTGTTTCTTTTTTTTATCTCATTCCATTTGTATAGAAATCAAAATATTTTTGTATTTTATTCGTAGCGGTAGTTTGAAGAGCAGCACAGCTTGTAAGACACGTGATCTATACGAGACAAACTTATGAGAGTTTTTAATTTTATTAGTTTTAAATTTGATATTTATATTGTTGTTGTTATAATTATGCGATTGCTATTATTAATACGTTATTGTTATGTTATTTATTACGGTATTATGTTATTTTTGTTATGTTATTATATTGTTGTTATATTACCGATAGTCTTATTATGTAAATGTTATTTTTACATTCATGTTATCATTAATATTATGATGTTATTAAGTTATGATTGTTTTTATGTTACATATGTTATTATTCTTATAATGTCTTTGTTATTTATTTAATTATGTTAAATCGATATCCTTTTAATATAAATATATAATTATGTTGCTGAAGAAAAGAAAAACCGTGTAGCGTCATGCAATTTGGATTGTACTTGGGGCTTCTACGTTATCCTTCCATACGTCCGGTTTGCTCTTCATGAATTGAAAATGTACCGCAAATTTATTTAGTCTCTTCGACGTGACAAAAAATGTACAGTACTATTCGATATTGTATAGATTCATTAATATTGTGTAGATTTCAAAAAAAAAAAATGCAGTTAAAAAAAAGTTGAACTCTAATCTGTAAGGGTCCCTGCCACATCCAGTCCCAAAGGTAGTGTAGAGATGTAAATCAGGTACCCAACGACCCGCTAGTAGGAGTTTGGTCATATGCACAGTAGTCTGCATAAGGAGCCTCCAGCAATGCAGGCAAGCCTACAGGCCAAGGAAGCTCCCACACTATGCACTTGGTGGAAAGGGGCTCTCTTGTCTTTGGCAAGAATTGAATCCCTGACATTCCTTTCGAGAATTCCTTCTCAGAACCAGTTGGACTATGTCATGAGAACAAAAAAAAATGAAGTTATAATTTATAAAAGGACGTTTCTGGTGTACTAGACTGAAGTGATACGATGTATACAGTTTTACCCTATATTTTGTGTAATAGGATTTTTCAGTTGCTCAAACTCATGACCTCCACTTTATCAAAAGGTTGTTTCCAAAACTCAAATCCGTGACACAAAATAGCAACTTTACCATTTGACCCAATATTCTTACAAAGAGACCCAAGAATTACGCGTATTTTACATCCCATCCCTTAAAAAAAGGAAAATTATGCACAAACCCATTTGTCCTTAGTACCAATGGAGGTTGAACAAACCATGAATAAAATTTCTCACCATCCTTTTCTTTTTCTAGAGTAATTTCTCACCCTCCTTACCTATTAACATTTCCTCTTTTCCATTCTCCTCTTCTATAAAAACCAAACCTTTTACCTTCATCTCTTCCAACCCTCAAAATCAATCAATCACACCCTTTTTCTCCTCTTTGATCAAATATGGCAATCCGAAAAACCGTGGTTTTTGTTCTCCCTTTATTAGTCATAACCGTTGCCTTAAGCAGCAAGGCATCGATCTTTGCTAATGCAAGCCGTCTTCTAGAGGAGACTCAGCCTGAAGAGGTTCCCGACACGCCGGAGACTGAGGTGCCGGCTGTGGTCGTGCCTGGCTGGCCGGCCGGTCTCCCGACGCTGCAAGACGTGGCGGATTTCTTGCCCTCGTTTCTTTCTCATCTTCCTAACTTCGCCAATGCCAAGTCACCTTGAAGATGTTTTTGTTATCATGGGAGAATGTGACATGCTGTTACGTTACATATAACATATATTTGGTTTTATATTATATAATGAAACATCTATATAAGTAGAAAAAGTCGAACGGTTGTATGATATTTCTATATATGTTATAGTTTCACTTGTTCTTGTGAAGCTCAATGGTCTCACTTATTTGGTTTTGTACCAAATAATGAGGCATTGACACTGACATGTATAGAATATTTAATACAAACTGTTGTATGTTTTTTTTATATATGTTATAGTAATATGTTATTGTTTGTATGTATTCGGATTGTTTCAATGTTTTCGCTTTTTGCTAAATGAAATTTCGTTTTGTGTGGATTATGAGAAAGACCCTCCGGTACAAAATTTTCTCGAACACTTTTCTTGCATTTGTGGCATGAAATTCAACATGAGGAAAGTAAGAAATGTCTCAATAAGTAAATTGAAGAAATATGATTCCAAACTAATAGGTCGCTGAGCTTCTAACTTAATCTTCTACAAAATTCTTTAGTGTTGGAACGGTAAGAACTACAAACCGGGTGGACTTTTGCTCCCACTATATGGGTTTCTAATTCAGGGTTGGAAAAAGAAAAAAGAAGAGGATTTTACGGTTTCTAATAAGTATCTAAAAATAAGTCAAAAGTTCACTTCGAGGCAGAAAACCACGTCGAATTCATATAGCTCAAATTAGAATTGCTTTGATATTTTCTGGGAAAAAGGAAACACTTTAGTAACGTGTTTTTTCATATTTTCTTTTTCGAATTTATGACAAGTTTAGTAACGTGTGTCATATTGTGGTATTGACTCAGAAATTAATGCGTTCGTTTTTAGCTTAGTTGTAATTAATACTTCATGGATGGTGGGATTTTTCGTGATCTATTAATTTCACGGCAAATGTGGAGGGTTCAGATCCCTTCACCGCAACTCCCTCACCGCACACGTCACTGCGTGACACATGGCAACAGAGAAGGGTGGTGAGGCTGGATGAATGATACCCTCATCCAACCTCAACACCCCTCCCTGTTGACACGTGTCACGTGGTAGGAATTAGGGTGAATCACCGTGCGGTTAGGTGATCCCATCCAAAATGTGGATACCTCCCCCAAATATTTAGAGTTAGGACAGTAAATTGTTACAACTACTCAAGTAACAATGAGTTTTGTCTAATATAAACCAGTCAATGTTTTAGTACACTTCCATTTTATGCATGAATTAATTATTTCAGGATCACAATTAAGAATCATGCTATGATCAAACTAATTAACCATGCAACACAATACATCGTATCATATTGAGGTCATTTACAAATAAAACAATATATTTGACACTTTTATATAGTTACTAAATATGTATTGACCATCTAAAGAATACAAAACGAAAAGATGACATCTTTTAGCAGACATGTTCAACTCAATTGAGAACATAAAAGCCACTCAATGCCCTTATCAACAACAATAACAACATTACCTCATTGACTTAAAGGCTCCTCCCGCCTGTATGAGGGGCCGGATGTACGCAACCATACCCATGTGTTAGAAACACACGGAGGTTGTTTCCTGATGACTCATAATGAAAATTGCATGTCGATTAACTGCTAATTCACAATATAAGAAGCGTAGCCAATTTAGTGAGTCATTTTGCTTTACTTTATCATATTTCGAAGCTAAAGAAAGGTGTGTACTTGACTCCATTAGAAATGGAAATAACTTAATGCCCTTATCACGTTCTATGAAAATCCCATCTGCAGAAAGAGAACATAAAAAAGGAAAAGCCAATTAATGCCTCTTATTTTTCGGATGAAAACCTAGGAGTCTAAAAGTGAGTCAGAATATGAGTCTTCAAATCACGCGTCGCCACGTGTACAAAAGCAATGTGGTGCTGTAAATTTTTTTTTTAAAAAAAAAACTGATTTTTTACACGTGTCGACGATTGATTAGAAATCTCATATTCTAATTCAATTTTAGCCTCCTAGATCTCATCCGTTTATTTTTATCTTCTTCCCCGAAACTTATTTTGCAAAACCAATCAGTGAAGATAGCCATGGAGGACACAAATTGGTCTCAAAGGCTTCAAACTCTAACTTACATAATAATCAATCCCACAACCACACCACCTCTCCATTCCCAGTTCTTCGTATCCTCCCAAATCCCCTGCTACATCCGTTGGGACTACCCCCCAATTCTCTGCACCAAAGCAGATCTGGGTTTTCCTCCAATCGATCTCCGGTGGGCTTTCTCAGTTTTCCTGAAAAGGGTGTGGAGATTTGGTCTCCCTGAGACATCGTGGAGGTCAAAGTGCCCGTATCAAGTCCCACCTCCATTAATACTTGCCAAAGGTGTGGAAGAAGCTCAGTGGGGTGAAGAACAGAAGAGAGCATATGCAAAGAAAAGGTTCAGAAGGAAACTTGGCGGGATTGATATCAATCCTTTGATTCCAATTCTGGTTCCCAATATGTTGTTGTTTACACTTTTGCTTTGGAACCCTGTACTTGATTAAGCAGTTTGACCTTTTGACCTTTTAAACTTTATTGATGTTTATAATTAGGTTGAACCCTAACCAGTAATGGTCTCTGCCACATTCAGTTCCAAATGTAGTGTAGGGAGGTAAATCAGGTACCCGACGACTCGCTTGGTCATTTACACAGTAGTTTGTATAAGGAGCCTCAGCCCCACCACTAGTGTGGCAGTTCCAAAGGTATTATAGGGAGGTAAATCAGGTATCCAACGTCTCGCTAGCAGGAGTTTGGTCATTTACACAGTAGTCTGTATAAGGAGCCCCAGCCCCAGCCCCAGCCCCAGCACTGCAGGTCACACTATGCACTTGCTCTTCCAAGGAGCCTCAGCCACACTCCCAGCACTGCAGGCAAAGCACTGCAGGTCACACTATGCACTTGCTCTTCCAAGGAGCCTCAGCCACACTCCCAGCACTGCAGGCAAGCCTACAGGTCAAGAAGCTCTCACACTATGCACTTGCTGGGAAGATGCTTTCTTGCCTTTGGTAAGAATTGAAACCTTGACCTCCCTTTCGAGAACCTCTGTTCGGAACCAGTTGGGCTATGTCCTGGAGACTTGTTGTTTATATATAGATTGCACTAGATGCTTGGTTACTTCAAAATGAAAAGGGTACTGCATGTTTTTAGTACGTTGTTCAGAAGTTTTATCTTAACCATCTGAGTAAAACAACATTTTTTCCCCACTACTACGAAGCAAGGAGTCAAATTTACACAATATTATCAATTGTTTTTAAATGACTTATGATGAAAGTTGTATCAAATATTGTGTCGATCGATTTTTATTTTATATTACAAGAAAACACACAATTTTATAAGTTATTTTGTTTATTTCGTCGTATTCTAAAGTCAAAAAAACCTATATCATTTCATGGTTGGAAATTGAAATACTTAGGTGGCGTTTGGTTGACACTTGAGAATCGGAATTAGAATGGTTGACACTTGAGAATCGGAATTAGAATCGGAATAGGTATGATAGGGAATGAGTTTGGTGGATATGAGTTTGATGTTAAAAGTGATATTTGTTTGGTATTAAAGTGAGAATGGGAATAGTGACCGGTCGGAATAGTAGTCGTCGGCGGCGGCGGACTGGCGGCGGCCGACGTTGACCGGCGGCTCCCCATTCCCCATTCCCATATTTTGATAGATAGGGGACTAGTATATCAAAAAAACGATATTCATTACCAAATAGTTGGATATCAAAATGAAATTCATTCCCTCATTTACTCCAAACAAACAGCCGGAATGGATTCTCTCATTCTTATTTCTTCCAACCAAACGCCACCTTAATGATCTATATGAAGAGGTAAACTACGTACGTAAATCGGACATCGCTTGCAAATTGCAGCTGAATTTAATGGAACCAGGAGTCAAAGGGGTCAAATCATTGGTGGGGTTCATGATAAGGTTTGATGAGGACAACCTCAAGAAATCAAGTGGTTATGATCGACTGCCTGCAACGGATTTGGAATTCAGAAAATAATCTTGTGGACGTACTGATGATATTTCGATAGCAAAAGTTATTAAAAATGAACTAGTTTACGTGAATTATAATTAGTTTATATTTTGCTATACGTAATTAAATAAAATTTTAAAATCGTGGACATATTCATACCTTCTATTCATATATGTTAAATCTCATTCTTATTCTTAGATATTTATACTTTTCTATTGATGTCGTTAAGATATACTGAGTATGTTTGTTGTTGATGTTATTCATATACTATGTCATAAGGACAACCCTTATTGTAATTCATTTATTACTTTGTCGTTATTAGTCAAATTCTGAGTTTTGCTTTGATTGTATAATTTAGAGCATCACAAAAATACCAAGAACTAGTTTCGATTGTGTTTCTTTTTATTTTTCATGGTATGCCATCCCTCCTAGGAATAGTTCGTCTAATCTTCTGAAATATTTCCTCTGAAAAAAATCTTCCGAAATATGAGATCACGATATAAATGTAAATTTCTCACATAGTATATGACTATATTTTATTCACAAGTTTAAATAACTCAAACAACTATATCTTAAATTAACCTATGTTTGTTTCTATGATG
Organism: Eustoma russellianum; assembly: GCA_036186865.1. NCBI lineage: Eukaryota > Viridiplantae > Streptophyta > Magnoliopsida > Gentianales > Gentianaceae > Eustoma > Eustoma russellianum. The sequence goes on from AP025045.1 coordinate 2,220,258, forward strand.
CCTTCTGAAAAATCAATGTATCCCATTATTATTAGATATAAAAAAAACGTTTTCGGTGCACTAAGTTTTTACGTTTACTCATGATTCAAATAATGAAGAACCGAACCGCTTTACGATTTGACGTACACAACTTTATTCTACCTTTTGTATGACTTTTTCCGCTGTTCGAACATCCGATCACGATAGAGTGAGAAAGGTGTCGTAGTCGTTGAAAATAATTTAGTAGGCCAAAGCAAACTTGTGGACTTCGATGAACTTGAAATCATCCAGGAAAGACTCCGAAGGTTCATGCTTCAATCTAAAAGCTAGCAAACAAAAACAGGACATCAAAGGAAAAGCCAAAAACAATTCTAGAAGCCCCTGTTTCATTCAATCAAGGAAGATCCAACCCAGAAAATTCTCTCCATCAAGCAGCAGAAATTCGGAAGCGATTCAAGGAGCTACGGTAGTCTGTGCACATCAGCTCAAACAAGGTGAAAAATCAAGAAGTGCAAACTGTTCCCTTCACCAAGCTGTCGTCTTTACATCTCAACTTAGCAAGGTAGCCAATCTTCCCGAATTTTAGATTGCAGGAGCAGTCAAAGGCAACTGAGGTTAGCTTTAGAGAATGCTTTGAGGATTACAATATGGACACTGGTGGCTCACTTAGAAAAATGTTTGGCTAGTTTGTTATTTATTACGGACACAGTAGCCTAGTCTACCCAAACGTCCTTTGAGTGTGGGCTTGTAAAATAATCAAGTAAAATATAAAGCCTGAAATTTTTACGGCGCAGGTACAGGACTGTAACATAAATCATGGAACATACCCCTCATCAGGACTCGCCCCATGAAGCTTTATCCTTTGTCTTAGCTTATTTACCTCTATATGACCTTCTTGTGATGAGTCAAGTCTGCAGATCCTTGAGAGAAGCTGTCAGAAACGATACATTACTTTGGCAAAAAATTGAGGTAGGGCAGCCCTTAAGCAACCGTTTTGCAGATGATCATTTGGTTAAACTTGCCTCCAAATCCAAGGGTCGGCTAAGAACTTTGGCTCTTTTCAACTGTTTCAAGATTACAGATAATGGGCTTTTACAGGTTGTTTCGAGTAATCCTTATATAAGCACACTATTTGTACCAATGTGTAGTTCCTTAACACCTAGTGGAGTCATTGAAGCAGTGAAATTGCTCAACAACAACCAACTTGTATTAAAGAGACTAATGGTCCATGGCATTTGCAACATTAAGAAAGAAGATCTTGTCATTCTGCAAGACTTACTTGGTGGGGAAAACCATTTGCAGTTGAAGATGAAAAGATCAAACTTTTATCACAAGTTCAATAGTTACAAGAGTTTCATAGGCGTGGAAAGTAGTTGGGCTTTGGACGTGGAGACATGTCCGAAATGTGATGAATCTCGAGTGGTTTTCGATTGTCCTAGAGATTGTTGTAGAAAGAAAGTGCAGGAGAAGCTAGTAGAGTGCAGGGGATGTAGCATTTGCATAGCTAGATGTGAAGAATGTGGTGTATGCACCAAAGATGAAGAAGAAGAAGAAGAGACGGCTTGCGGGGACTCTGTTTGCTTGAATTGTTGGCTTCAGCTTTCTAAATGTAGCTTTTGCAATAAACCATATTGCAAGAAACATTCCTTGGAGCAATGGCTTCTTCCTGACGGTGTAGGGTGGATTTGTACAGCTTGTCACGTCAGGTTCGCCTAGTACAATTTGAGTGTTACAAAGCTCTCGTAGCGGATGGGATCACCTCACAACCCTCCTCACTAGCCGAACACTCTATGCGAGTCAGTACTTCATCTGGCCTCACAACCTCTCTTGCCGGATACGTGGCGCGCGGTGAAAAAGCAGGCCATCCATTTACCGAAACTCACAAGACACGTGGCACGGTGATTTCTCACCGCGGACTTTAACGGTAAGGGGATCTGGACTACTCTTGTAGTATTCCACTAGTTATCTCATTCTCTGTCCAAAGAACTGTATTCAAAACACAATTTTAGTACTAAAAGGTACTTAACCTCTGTTTGGACTTGGTTTTCCGTGTGTGTGTGTATGTATATGACATGGAAAACTATGCAAAATACTGTGCTAATGCAAAGGGTATAAAAGTTACAAGTGAATGTTTTACTACGAAAAGAAAGAAGAGAAATGCAAAAGGTGCAAAAGTTTCAGGTAATTGCTGGAACATATGCAGAAATTATCTTGTCCCACCATATGGACGACTATAGCCTTTCTCCTAAGGGTTTGCCATAGTTAGATCGAAACTTTTATGTAAGTTCTAGACTTATTGTGTAAGTCTTGAACTTAATTGTGTGTTAATTTTTTTTTCCCTATCATCTATAGAACCTATCATGTAGGTTATAATTTTTTCTTTACCTGTCATCTGTATTATGAACGATGAGGAACATTGCCGAGAGGAAGAAGAAGCTCCTAAACATGTGTCTATATGCATGATCTACTAGGGGTTGACAACAGAGTTCCTTTACAGCAGTTGATACCCCCCCCCCCCCCCCCCCTAAAGTAATGCTATCACATTCTTTGGTCGTAAAAGTGATAAACTTCATCTGTCTGTTTTCGACACAATCGGGTAGTTCTTCCATTCTATTAGCAGAATAATCATGTCCATGTTTAGACCCTTAGATCCATTTGCGTGAACTAACGGCACGCATATAGACCAAGCATTCCACTTGTAAAAATGTAGGGAAAGGTAGTCCCATATCGAAAGGAACGTTATAGTATATAAATATGAGCTTAAAATACTAAAACTTATTTAGGTTAACCATTTTCTTGCCAATGGTGATAAATATTGAAGTTGTCCTTATAACAACGGCTAAGATTGATGTTTTGTTTTGTGATCTTGAGGTCACGGCGCAAAAACAGTCTCTTTCACAGACTGTAGAGTAAGGCTGTGCACATCAAATCGGGAAGCGATCCGGCCTCTCTCCGGACATTGCGCAAAACACCGAGAACGCCCTTTTAGACTCATAGAAACGCCAATCAGGCCCAAGGTTTTGGGGATTTCACATCCCCAAATAAAGAAGAACATTATAAAAGTTTCTTTTAAACTTGTTTGAGTTATACTTGCTAAACCTGCTAGGATGAAAAAGAATCAGTAGAGATTGAAGGATGTTTCTAACTCCGTACGGACATGGTAACTACAAAGGAAGTTGCTTGTGCTAACCACAAAGGAAAAACAATCAAGAAAATCCAATGCCTAAGATGATTATATCTGATTTAAAAATTAAACAAATACAGAATCCAATTGAAGTGAGGCCCTGTGGATTACATGAAAGACATACTGAATGTCTTTTAGATATTGTTAAATGAATAGGAGAATCTCGTCGACGCTCACATAATGCAAAACCATGCATTAATCTAATCTTAATACTTAGTCCAGCAGTCTTAGGACTCCATCCCTTCCCCCCTAGAAGTGCTAAAACCTCCTACAAAGTATTAACAAATTAAAAAGATTATGTAAGAACTATAAGCAACATTAGAACAGGTTGATGACTCTATTCTCCAAGTCTTCCACAGAGTACTCTTTGTACCTCTCAGGATGCAGGACTGTTGCAATGTGTCAACTGTTGTTATAACCCGAAATTGATGAAACAATCGTTACACGTTAATTTAGAAACTAAGTAGCCGTTGGTGTAACGATCCGTTCGAAGTTAATTTAGTTGTAGCGAGTTAGCCATGCCCGAGTGATTTTGTAATTACATACAATGGTTATGTAAATATATGTATGAGCAATAATATAGGGTAAGGAAAAGAAAATAGACAATAAATGAAATACATATATATATAATAAAATAAAAGAAAAAAAAGAGAGAGAAATAAGAGAAATAATAATTAAAAAAAATAAAAAAAAATAAAAAAAAATAAGTAACGTGGATTGAGGGGGGGTTTGTAACCGCCCCTCAATTTTGGCATGATGGCCATTTAAACGGCAGAGGGGGGTACCAAAGGGAGAATGGAAACAATAATTAAAAAAAAAAGAAAGAAAAAAAAAAAGAGAGAGAGAAAGAGAGGGGCCAAGCAGGGAAGCGCAGGGGACAGTGAGGAAAAAGAGAGAAGGAAGAGGAGAGAAGAAAGAGGAAGGAGAAAGGAAGAGAGAGAGAAGGAAGAGAAGTCAACCGGGTATATTCAATCGCGTAGTGTTGTCTGCAATCCAGGTAGGTTCCCTTTTCCCCCTCCAATTGGTACAAATTCAAGCATGCTCTGGTGATATATTATGTGTTTTCATTGTTTTAACTGCTGCAATTTATGCCATGTTAAATATCTGTGAAAAGCATGAGATCTTGGAGTCTGTGGAATGCGTTTGATGATATTGCGTGCTTTGCTTTTGATTTTAGGGAAAAGTTTGATAATCAAAATAACACAGTTTAGGGCCCTAAGTTGTTGATTTGGCCTTAGAATAGGTTCCCATAGACCGGAAATAGGCGAAAATATAGGTCGGGGTCGAAAAAACGGTCGCCGGGGACCGCCGGAGCGCTGCACGCGCCGCCGGAAGCGACCGCGCGTGGCTGCACGCGCCGCTGGCTTCGCAGGCGCTGGAAATTGCGGTTGGAAAAAAAAAAAGGGGCTAAACCACCTAAAGGGCCAAAGGCCCTAATCGCTGGACAAGGTTCCTTAACGGGCTGGCTGCAATTGCAGCAGTCCTGGCCCAAACAGGTTCTATATATAAAAAAACAAAAAAAGGTTGGCAGGCTTCGCGGACCGGGCCGGCTGGCCAGCGGTCCGGGCCAGTAGTCGGCCAGCCCATTAACTCTGGTGAACAAAAAAAAAAATAAAAATAAAAAAATAAAGAGGGTGACAAACCGCGGGCCGGACCTGGGGGCCGGACCAGAAGGGGGAAAACGGCCCAAGGCCGGAATAGAAAAGGGGCCTGCCCAATAGGTTTTTCTTTAAATGTGAAATATTTTCTGAAAATTTTATAATTGGTATTTTATTAATTAAAAATAGTAATAATTATAGGAAAAATGTAAATAAATATCAGAAAATTCTAAATAAATTCTAGAAATTACAAAATGCTGAAATTAAATTATTTTCACTGGATTTCAGCAATTGTGATAATTGATTTAATTTGAATAATTAGATATTAAATAGAAATAAATTAGAGAAAAATAAGAAAAAATATAAGAAATGCAAAATAAATGTATACAAACCATGGAAAAATAGTTGTGACATCGAATGACGATAAATCAATATTCGGATAATGAATGAACCTAGATTTGAGTGCCGGAGGATGGTAAGGATGGGCCAGGGGCCTCAGGCGATTGTGTTGTTTGCATTCATGGCACGTGCATTGCATGATGGTGGGTCGTGACGTACGGGTCACGGGCGCTCAGGATGGTGTACGGTGGCGGGGCCAAGTACACTCAGGATGGTGACTGTGGGTGGGTACGACCCACAGCCACTCAGTTAGGTCCCGGGATCATGCATTGCATGGCGGAGTTATCAGCATCTTGTGTGACATGATTTTGTTGCGTGTGTCATGCATAATAGGACATGCATCACGTTGTTGCGCATTTTTTATCTGGAGTGAATTACTTTTCCGTATTCATATGCTTATGTGATATCATGTTTTACGTGCTATGTGTTATATCATTTTTGGATGCTCGTCTTGTACTACTTGGAGGCAGGTGCCTACTGAGTGATTTCCCAGTCACTCACCCCTACTCCCCCCCACCAGGTGAGCAGGAGGAGACTTATGACTATGTCTTTGTTGAGGACGGGGCTGATACAGTGGAGTGGGCAGACTGATGGTCGCGCTTAGGATATAAGAAGACCCTGCGACCGTTTGTCTTTACTTTATTGAAATCTCATCAGACATTACCCTGTTAGATTCTCAGACTTATGCTATTGTCAGAATTGGGTTTATTATTGGATTTAGGAATTTTTATTTATCAAGAAAGTTTTATGTTATTGTATTTCGTTTCCGCGCGAAAAATTCCTACGTTTTTTTGGACATGTTGGAATTGATTCGACGCTTTGTATTCTCCTCAGCGAGATACGGCGGGTGCACCGTTCCCGATGTTAGTGTTCGGGAGCGGGGCGCTACAACTGTACTGCTCCAGAAAGCGCGAATATGCTGGAAAGTCGAAATGGATCGTTCAAGTTTCTCCTTGAGCTCCTGATCTTGAATCATCCATTCTCTGTGTGTCAAAAGAATATCTTCAGACATGTAGTTGAATGTCTTGAATTTCCTCAATGACAATGATTTTGCTTTCTGAACGTCCAAACACTCAAAGACATTGTACCAAGTTGTTCTAAGATGATTAGACATGGCTTGCTCAATCTTTTCAGATAACCTCGTTTGGAAATCTTTGTCATTGATTTCTTGCATTTTGTTGGAACTTTTGATACTCTGGGCAACATACTGAACATTATTCATCATGAATGATTGGCCAAAAGTTTCATTTGCTTACACGTTGGATTTGTTTCTCAAGTTATGCACCAAACACTTAGTTATTCGAGCAACATATTGACTTAGAGCTGACTTTTGATCATCAAGATCCGCCAAATCTTTCAAAGAATCATTGAAAACTGATGACCCTGCAATCAAATTGGTTATCTTTGTAACTGGAAATTGCGTCAATGAAGCGCACTACGCCCTCTGCCATGTTATGTATCTTCCCTCTTGATTTTGCAGACATGGATTCCTCAACAACCTGTCGCTCAAAAGAAGACAGTATTTGTATCATATGTTACTCAGCTCTAGCGCATTATACAAGAAGTGGAAGTTTATCTTCTGGTGGAGTCGAGTCCAGGTTAAGTCGACAGTGTTTTTTCTACGTTTAATATATTGTGACATTAAGGTCACGGGTTCGAACTGCAGAAACAGACTCATGTACAAAGTGTAAGGTAAAGCTGTGTACATTCCAGACCTTGCGCAAACGCAAAAGTCTAGTGCACCGGGAAGACCTCTTTTTTATGTACTTGGGAGGAAATGAATGTCTTCGTTACGCAAGCTGAGTGTGTATGCTGGTATATTCATCAGAATATGGTGTATTAGCCGTGCTATCGGTTGGTGAAGCAGCAAAGGAGCTTATGCCTAGCTGGAATTCAGGCTTGAGGTGTACAAAGAGGGACTGCTTGTGTAATTCATCTATGGATTGCATGTCATAGCTAATTATACTGGAACCAAGAGACCCCCCGGGGAGGACTTCGGTTGGACCCATGATTATATGCTTAACAAGAATCCAAGATTTGTGTCAGGTTTGAAGCTGGGAAATGTGGACAATCCAGGCAGGCCAAGAAGTCAGGTTTTTGGTTGGGTTTCCAGCGAAAGTTGACCTGGTGGCTAGCAATTCTACTGGTGAAATGTAAGTCAATGTACCGATATGAATCAAGATCAGACAGTGATATCAAGCTTTCATTGTCACTGATGAATTTGTTTGTTTCGTGGAGGATTTCCCTTGTGGGGTTTGATTTGGACTTCAGTTTAATGACAAATGAGGAAATTACTTGGATGTTTTGGCGTGGACTCGTGTAAATTCATCTATGGATTCACAAGAGATCCTTAAGTTTGACATTTGGATATGGTGGCTCGATTCTTTATGTATTTATTTATTGTATATGTATGAGCCAAATTACTTGAATGATTTCAAGTAACGGTTATTAGAGCGGTTAACGAATCGAGCCGAGTCAAATACTAGGCGTTCGAATTCAGATTCATTTAGCTAAACGAACTGTTCGGTTCGGTTCGTTTACTGTAACGAGCTTTAAAATTGGTTCGAGTTCAGCTCGACAACACTATAACTGTTCAAACGAGCCAAACAGTTCGCGAACAATTTGGCTCGTTTTAGTAAATGAACTCAAATACGTGTTTGAATTCGGCTCGTTTAAGTAGAATTAACGAACGAACTCGAATCAAATACGAATCGAACTCGAATAGTTCGCGAACTGTTTGGTTCGCTTAAAACCCTCACGCGAGTGGAACGTTTGTTTTTGTTATTGGCCTTTAAATATGGTTATAGTTTATATTGATGTTATGACTCTGCACACAAAGTAATAGTGAATGCACATCAGTTTTCTCCCGTAGAGTATTTAACTATTAATGCACTCTCATTTTTATAAATGACACTACATTTGGGACAATTTCAAAGCGAAAAATAATATAATATTTTTGAGACGAATTACTTTTTGGACAATTCAAAATAAAAAATAATACAATATTTCACTTGTTTTAATTTATTCTTTTAATATGATAATTAAGGCCTATGTTATGCAACTTTGTTTTTCAGCTATAATCTATCTATTTCCAATGGAATGAAAGGAGACACTCTTCTTTAACTTTGGTATATGATGTACAAGCAAAATGACTCATTAAATTGGTTGCGCTTCTTACCTGTGAAGTAGCAGTTGATCGACACAATTTGACGCAATTTTTATTATGGATCATCGGAAAACAACTCCGTGTGTTTCTAACACATGTGTACGGTTACGTATATCCGATTCTTTCATTCTTCACTATAAAAGAGAGTATATAAAGCGATAAGGTAATGTTGTTGTTTTTCAGTTATAAATCATCAATCACATTGTCAAACGGTGTTCCAATAGATTCTGACTAAGCATGAAGCTTCTAATGGGCTCTCTTCACACCACTTTTCCTCACCCCACCTATGACCACGCGACACGTGGCAGCAGGGTGGGATGGTGAGACTAGATGCGGGTTACCCTCATCTAACCTCACCACCCCTTTTTGTTGCCACGTGTCGTGCGGTGACGCGTGCGGTGAGGAAAAATGGGTGAGGAGATCTATCCCCTAATTCTGAACCCTTTCTCGATCCAGTCAACAAGCTGTTCGCGGGATGAGATCTCCTCACCGTGCGGTGAGTCACCGCACGGCCCAGGACGCGACATGTGGCAGCAGTAGGGGGTGGTGAGGCTGGATGAGGGTTACCCTCACCCAGCCTCACCACTCCTCCTTTTTGCCACGTGTCGCGCGGTCACGTACGCGGTGAGGGGATCCTATCCTGCTGTTCGCACGAGAGAATAGTTCCCACAGTAGCCGAAGCAAAAATTAATCAATGCAAAACGTGTTAATAAGTGAGCAGAAATATTACTATCACTTCTAACATAGTAAAAAGACGAAGTGAAGTCATGTAACATAATTTATATGGAATAAACACTATGCACACAATGACATTTATGTATTAGAACATTAACGTATTTTCTTGGTTAATCAATTTATACAACATATATTAATAAAAAGAATGTCTCCAGGACATAGCCTGATGAAATCAAACAAAAGATAATCACTTTGAAAGAGTGAGGTTGGGAGTTGAATCCCTACGGAAGGCATTACTTCCCATGGTTCAAGGTTGGAAGTTCGAATCCCTTCGGGGCCATTACTTCCTATAAGACAAAGGGTGACAGAGACACTTACTGGTTGGTGTTCAACATTTATATCACCCTTACTAGTTGAGGTTCAATATTTATATCAATAAAAAAATTTATAACAATAAAAAAAATATAGGACCAAAGGTGTCAGATACCGTTATTGGTTGGGGTTCAACATTTATATCAATAAAAAAATATAGGACCAAGGTTGTCATAGACCGTTATTGGTCGATGTTCAATCTTTATATTAATAAAAAAAATGTATATATAACATAGATAGCTTCACAAGCATGACTAACGTGCAACCTCATGAAAACTATTTTATTTATCTGTACGCTATGTTTATGCTTAATAGATTCCATTATGCAATTATAGTATAAACGACACCATAGGCATCACAAGAATATAAACAGACTCGCGTGAGTTATTTATTTCTTTGAGGCGTTAAACTTCGACGTGTTAATTAGTCAACTAACACATACACTAAGTTGTAAATTTAAAATCTTTGATCTAAAATTCACAACCTAAATTTTCTAAAACATGCGTCATTAGCATAATCCTTTGTATGACTATATTGTATGCGTCATCTATGATAGATTTTCTAGAAGATGTAGCATATTGTCAGACTAATTGGCAACATAGATAGATGACATGCACTCATGGAATATTGAGCTTCGAAATGATGTCAATCGTTTGGATTTAATTTTTTTTTTATATATAGATAACGTGTATATAAACTTTAACGACAGGTTCTTAGACACAATCTATCAATTTTCATCATCTACATGACTAAAGTTCAGTTGGCTCGGGACCTCTATCAATTTTCATCGTCTACAAAGTTTTATATAATGACTCGGGTTGGGACCTCTAATAATTTTTATCATCTACAAAGTTTTATATAATGACTAAGTCCAACCGAGTTGGCACCCTTTTTAATTTTCATCATCTACAAAGTTTTATATAATGACTGAAGCCCACTCGTGTTGGCAGCCCCCCCCCATATGCACTACATGATGTTTCCCCCCCCCATATGCACTACATGATGTCCCCCCCCCCCCCCTATGCACTACATGATGTTTCCGGGTATTTTCTCAAGCTTATATCAAAAGTCCACAAGTTGGCTTTGGCTTCCTAAACTTTTCAGTGACTGATACACCGTCTTCACTTGGGTCCCTCAGCAACTAATTTTAAATTGAAATGTGGACATATAATGAAAATGTGATATTTCATAAGTTAATTTTAAACGAGTGAAGACACCATCGAAAATAATTGTTAGTTGATAGCAAGAGATCGCTGGGTTAACGGGCATTCTGGGTGTAATAGGTTCTCATATTTACGCAGGATCAGAGAAGGAACCTAATTACTTTGTTATCACTCTACACTTTGTGCAAGATGATGTTTTCGCTGCTCAAACCCGTGACCTAAAGATTATAAAATATCAATCTTATTTGTTGTTCCAATGTCCATCGTCTCCAAGGCCCGCCCTTGTCCTAAATTATATAAAATAATAATAAAAAAAAAGAATAAGAAGTTCAGAATAAGAAACGGAAGACAACAAAGCAAATAAGTAAATTATAAGAATCCCCTCTATAACATTTATGTATGAGGATGTAAAAACATCTAAGGGTGAGATTTAAGATACAAACTATACAACAACAACAAACATATTTAGTATATTACAATGACAACAATAGTTACCGCTAGGGTTTGAGGAGGGTGAGAGACATATAAACGATACATCCATCTCAAGGGATAGAAAGTTTGATTTCAGTGAGACACACTCTATATATATCTGCATAAGGATCCAAACTATAACTACATTCAATTACACATAAAGCAAAACCAAAAATAGTTAACGTTACAGGGTTCAGATTTGAAGAGACTAAAGGTGAGACAAAATATGAGACTTCTAATCACGCATCGCCACGTGTACAAAAACAGCTTTTTAAAGAAGGGGTGCCGTATTTTTTTTTAAAAAAAAGCTTCTTTTGTACACGTGGCGACGCGTGATTAGAGGACTCATATTTTGTATCACCTTTAGCCTCTTCATATCTGAATCTAACGTTACATGCTGAGGAACGCATCAAAATCTACATCACCAAACTATAATTCCAAAGGGACACGGTTAAAACACCACATTTCAATAATTCTCATCCATACTTTCCTGGATATTATTGTCTTCATTCATTCACATTATTGCTGGATCCAAAGCTTCCACATTATGTTGACTTCCTTAGCTTGCATGACCAATTGTCAATCCGTACACACGGCTTTATCCTCATATTGCATCTATATAAAAATTCTTGATTTAATGTTGCCATCAGTGTCCACAAATTTCATAACTTCAAAAAAAATTATCTTGGGGGTTCTTTTCATCAAGCCTCATCATAATTAAATACCATCAAAGATTTGATCCCCCTTAGTCCTGTTTCCACTACAATCAGCTGTAAAATGCAAGATATATCTAAGTTAAACACACAGTTGATCCCACTAGCACAGCTGAAGCTAGAATTCAAGGAAATAGTGCTCAATCCAAAGCACAGACATGAAGCTGATCAGTACAAGAAGTGGATCACAAGAACTCTGTCTATTTCAGCCACAGATACCACATCTAACACCCTTTATTCTGATGATTACAGGGGTATCTATACACTCTTGAGTCGAGAAGATATTGATGCCCTCAGGGGTATATCAGTAACGTTGAACTCCACTGACCACCTCCATGATTGCATTAAGATGTACATTGAACAGAGGAAAGGCGTTGTCAACATGATATGGCGACAACTTCATCAGAAAGTGAAACTTAAGGATGTTCAAGGCCTGGATTATGAGCAAGAGCACAATGGAAAAATTCAGTGGTGGATACAAGTTGCAAATATATTTCTTGGTCATGTTTATGTGACAGAGAAATCATTTTACGATCAAATATTTGGTGGCTTGGAAACACTTAACGATGTTGATGATTACGTGCCTATAATTGGAGAATCTGCTCTGAATTTGTTCATGTTCGCGGATTCATTAGTGGGCAGTCGTAAATTGTCCCAAAGATTGGAAATGCTGTTGCCTATATATAAAGAATTACTTGATGTAATGCCTCTGGTGAATTTGCTCTTCCAAAAAGATTCCGATTTTGCCAAGAAAATCCAAAGCAAAGCCACTGAAATAGTCTTCAAGATTGCACAGTATATGATACAAATACTGTCTGCTTCTGAGCACCAAGTTCTTCATGAAATATCCATGAGTCCAACACCAGGAGTGAAGATACACACTATGACAGAGTACGTAATGCGCTATATCGACTTGATTTCTAGTTATAAGGATTCCTTGACTGATTTGATCGCGATTTCAATGAAAGATTTGGGGGTTGCTGATCAAAAGTCACCTCTAAGCCATCATGCTACGCGAATAATTGAGTGTTTGTTGCAAAACTTGAGAAATAAATCCAATGTCCGCAAGAATGAATCTTTTGGTCAATTGTTTATGATCAATAATGTTCACTATGTTGTCCAGAGTATCAAAGGCTCAAAAGGGATGCAAGAACTCATTGACAAAGATTTCCAAACGAAGTTAAGCAAAAAGGTTGAGCAAGCAGTGTCTGATTATTTGAGAACTTGGGAAAATGTCTTTGTCTGTTTGGACACTAAGAAATCCAAATCATTGTCGTTTTCGCGTATTCTTGTTTTAGGCCAGCGTACCAAACATATCAAGAGGAAATTCAAGACATTCAACTGCATGTTTGAAGATATTGTTCAGACACACAAACAGTGGGTGGTTCAAGATCAGAAGCTCAGAGAGGAACTGCAGGAATCCATTTTGAATAAGCTGATTCCAGCTTATACATGTTTTCTGGAGGAGTACAGTTGCGACGTTGCAAAGGTACAACATCCTGAGAGGTACCTCAAGTACTCTGTGAAAGACTTGGAGCATAACATCCTCAACTTGTTCGAATGTTACTTATCTGCACGCATAAACCTTAAACTTAATAATGGAAGTTTTAGCACTTGTAGCCCTGACAGGGCGGGGGGTTGGATTCCTTGGTGTGTTAAGCTTAGATTCATGCACTGTTTTTGTATTAAGTGAGAGCGTAGACTCTCCTATTCATGTAACAATATCTATAATAAATTCAACCTGCCTTTCATGTAATCTACACAGCCTCAATCATCTATGGGTTTTTTGTTTATTTATTCTTTGTTTTTTTTAGGATGAATGACCATTAACAAGAATTGTGCTGAGCTTTTTACAAAGAGGCATAGCATTGAGCAATACGGGAAGCATAAGGTATATAAGATCACTGAAAAAAAGAGTTGCCTTTTCCACTATGAACTGGCGACCACTCACCCGCGTGAAGATAAGTTCAACAACACTTGAATCTGTAATGGAATCCTGTAGGACTTGTCATCATCCACACTCTGGAATTTAGATCATCATCATCCGTACGTACTCAGTATATCCCAACCACAGCAAAAGCTATTCCTAGGATCTGGGGAGGGTAAGTGGTAGTCAAACAATACCTCTCTCCCAAGGGATAGAGATTTTGCACACTCTGGCATTCAGATATGTGCAACAAATTCAAGCAATTTTTGAATTTATCATTAGTAACCGGATTCGTCAACATGTCTGCATCATTTTTAGGTATCTGAACTTTTTTTCAGTAAGATACCTCTCACATCAATCAACTCTCTGATCTTATCAAAATGCACATCAATGTCTTCGGTTTTTTGATGATAAACATGATTCTTTGCCAAAGAAAATCACAATCAAATTGTCATAATGGAGCAAAACTCCACCTTGATGAACGCCCTACTCTCTGACTAAGCTCCGAAGCTATAAGGCTTCCTTTGCAGCTTCAGCCACAAGATGCACCATTACCATAGTAACAACACTAAAATTGATTGACCTACAGGTGTCAAACCAATTACGATTGGGAGTTACATGAAACAAACATGTTGATCGTTACAACTTGACGCTCATTATGGGTCATCAGGAAACAACATCCGTGTTTCTAACACATGGGTATGGTTGCTTACATCCGGTCCTTCCATACCCTCTACGGCAATGGGATAATGTTGTTGTTGTTGCTGCTCTGCTGTTGATGAAGTTGAGATCGTGTCACCATCCATGCCATCTGAACCTTCTTCTATTACATTCGCTGACTTTGAAGGGTTGGCGTTTTGATTGCCTTTTCCATTATGCGGACAATCTTTTCTTTTGTGCACTTTCTGATCGCACTTGTGGCAGAACTCCTTGTGTTTCTTGGATTTTGAACGAGAATTCTTTCTTTGTTGATTATCCCTCATTTGTCTCCTACCAGGTTCTTGATTGTTTCTCACAATCAGCCACTCTGAGATTCATCTTCCGATTTCTTCTTCTGATGAAACGCCAAAAGGGATTATGTAACAGGCTCCAACTCCAAAGTTTTTTTACCCTACGTCAGAGTTATCAGATTTTTATAGGCAAGGCAGTCTGACAAGGATTTCAACAGCATCAGCGCCTTGTCTTCATCCTCGCATTTTACATCAACCCGGGTTAACACATTAATAAGCTTGCAGCAAAATGTCATTCCCTAACGGTCCCCACCCTCCCAGTCCAAAAAGCATTGTGAAATCAAAGCGGCCTTCTAGGTTGGAAGGACTTGCACATTGACCCACACTAATTGTCTCCCACAAACCAGGTCTTCGGACTATCCGCAGTAAAACCGCCATACTGTGTGTCTTTGGATTCGAACTCTTGACCTCTTGGAGCAAATCCCAACGGAATACCTCGAGCTATGGCCTGGGGGCAGCACATTAGTAAGCTGATTGAACATGTTGATGTGCTGATTCAAATCCGAAGCCTCTGCCATCTTAAGCCTGTAGAGTTTCTGCTTAAGATGCAGTGAGTTTGATATAGATTTAGGCATATATTGATTATTCACTTTTCTTCATATATTTCGGGAAAATCTTCATCAACAACATGATACGTCACCTCGTCTGCAAGACACAGACGAACTGTAGACACCGCCCTATCCTGTAAATCTTTCCATTCTTCATCATCCGTATCGACAGGCTGTTTTCCTCGAAGAGTCCTTCCCAATCCTAACTACACTCCAAGATCCTTCACACGCGTTTTATCCCAAGGAAGATTTTCGATCACATAAGATTTTCGACTCTCATTTATAGGTAATTGCATGGTAATAGAGCTCTATTGCTTACGGTGAACTTCGTGTGTAGCTGTTTGAGCCGTCCAAATTTTGTGATAGCCACACTTGACTTTTATTCCTATCGCCTCATGAAACAGTCTGGGTCCGATTAGAATTTCCGATCATAGTTTTTTTTAAACTGAAGTTTCTAGAGCCTTAGAATTTTCTGTCATTAAATTTTGTAGAAAGTGCACCGACCCAGCCATCACAACCTTAGGAACCTCGCTTTGATACGAGTTCTTGTGTAGTAGAGATCGAAAACAGTAAATAACACGAAGATAGTTCACATAATTCCACTTCAGTTACCATTAAAATTAATACAGGGAAAAAAATTATTTCATCAATTAACAGCTATTACTACACCATTGAATTATAAATAAAGATAAAACAAGATATTTTAATAAATTATTTTGACAATATTATAAGAAATACTGACATCTAAAACTACGAATCAAATCAACCGAACCTCTTTTGTTGAAACTGAGGCTTACATGAGGTGTGATAATTACTCAAAAAACTTTAAGACAATCATTCTCATATAACTTATGTATTTTATGTTAAAATGGTCAATGTGGTACAATATTCTTAATATCCGCCCTCACGTAGCAACGTGGCTTGACATACACATGCGTCTTAAAACCCGTCCTCAATCATAAACGACGCATGTATTTTATCTCAAAGTGGCAAATGTGGGACATTATTCTTAATACTCGCCCTCACGTAGCAACATAACTTGGCATACACACGCACCTTAGAATCCGTCCTCAATCACAAACCCAAGCTAGGCTCTGACATCATGTTAAAACTTGAACTTACATGAGGTGAGACTCGAATCTACTCAAAACCTTATAGGTAGTGGTACCTCATCTTCATATAACCCATGTATTATATGTCAAAGTAGCCAATGCGGACAATATTCTTAATATCTTTTTATCTTTTTTTTTGAGAAGTATTCTTTTTTTATTTATAAATAAATCAAAGTAGCTCGACATCCTTGTAGTGTTTTACCATCCAAAATGGAACAAACAAGTGAAATTCCTATTAAAAGACGTTGACCACAATTGAATAGTCATCATCAAATACAAGTACACACAAACAACTAGATGAACTAGATGACTCAGTTCTTCTAATAGCAACAAGAAAAACACAGTCAAATGAAGGACTATGAGATGCATAAATGATTTTCAGATAGAAGCAAAGACTATCCAGCAGTAACCTTTTGTCTAAATTAATATAACTTGTTCAAGAAATGGAGTTTCTCCATCTCCTAGGTCCTTTTTTAGGCTGTTCTGAGTTCCCAATCTGAGATCCAACTTCATTAGCATCAGGGTTCATCTTAGTCAGCTTCCCAAGTTTTTTCCAACCAGAAGTCCATCCTGATGTGGGCTTAGGCTTATTATTAATCTTATCAAATTGCTTCTGCAAAGTTTGCATGTCATTCTGCAGTTCTAAGTACTTAGTCTTAACTGTTTCTAGCTCAAACTTGAGTGTGTTGATATCCTTCTTTGCAGCTGCCCATCCCTCTTGAAATGACTGTGGTGTCCCTTCAAGTAATGTTTTACGATTCGACACCAATGGCTGATATTGGGAGTCTCCAGCATCTTTAAGGGTGCTATTGGCAATGGCATTGCTGATTTTCACTTGTTCAGAGAACAGGACTTGGACTACTACTCTTAATGGAAGCCGTTCGTTTTGCGCAGCGTGCATACATGCATCAATGGATAGCTTTTGGCAGTCCATCACACGGCATAGCCTCTTTCTTTCGTGCTCTGAAAGTTGTGGGTGTGCCTGCAAAAGTTTAGCCATTTTGAGTTCCATCCAACAACCACCGTACCCATATATCCCAACAACAACAAAAACTATGGCTAACCTTCAGATACACAAAGAAAAGGAAAGCTAACCTTCAGATAGGAGTCAATGGCTCTATACAAACCATCGTCGCAGGTTCTTGCTGATTCAGGCAATGCTTCAGCCAGGACCTGAAATTTTGTTGATGAAAGATTTCTTTCTCTGGACACCTCAGTCAGGTAGCTGTCAACAAGCCTTGCCACTCTCATTTTCGGATTCGCGTGTAAACCTCTTTGAGCACCATCAGAAAAAGGCTCTCTACTTGGGCTTGAACTCTCTGTCTGTTCTTGAACTAGGAAATGCTCCAAAAGCCTTTGTACTAAATCAACATCATATGAAGTCTCATTTTTGTTGTTGTAAGAAGGGATAAGAAGATCTGCTAATGTTGCCTGTTCGAATTGCATCCCAACCCTTTTTTCCAATTCAGTCACCAATGCAGGAGCAACCTTTAACATGTTTGCCATCCGTAGCAATCGAAGAAGGAAGCTACAAGAAACACTATCCCTTTGTTGAGGAATGATGCTAATCAGGCTCTCAATGATCATTCTCTGATCCTTGGCGAGAACGCTCGGGGAATCATCTTTGTTCCCTGCCACAATCACATGTAGCCTTCCTTGCCAACTGCTGATGCTGCTAGCGTTGCTTGCATCATCAGACAATGCTGGTCCTTCTTTTATCAGTCCAGCAAGCCACTTGGATGCATAATGCATAATGGCAGCTCCTATTAACTCGTGCCGCATTCCTTTTACCTTAATAGCTGTGATTACCCTCACAAAATGATCAATCCTAAGAAAGGAAACATCTTCAAACCACCAATCAGGGGGTACCTGTTGGTTTTTGCTTGGAGATTCTTTTGCTGAATCAGTCCAGTTAGGACTTGAAGCCTTTGAAATTTTTCCTGTATATTGCCATCTTATTCCTTTCGGATTCGAGCAAGCTTTCCATGCAATGGACTCACTACATCTCCTCACAATTTGAAGATTCTCTGCCCAAGGTGAGAGCTTCTCACAACTCTTGAGAACTACAATAGAGTCCCTCCATGAGGACAATACTACATAGCTAAGAAAAGCTTCTGTCTTGAATATGAGATTGCCTTCTTCTAAGTCCTCTGTCATCTCTAAGAACTCTGCAGCACATCTAAGGCCAGATATATTGGTTGCTGTCAGATCAACAGCAATTCCATAGCAGAATTTTGCTGCAAGTTCAAAAGCCTCAGGCCCTCCTGGAAGCTCATCAAATACTATCTTGCTTAGTTCTTCCCTTGATGATTCATATATCATTCTGTTCATCTTTCCACTTCTAGAAAGCAAAGGGTACTTCGAAAGAGATGGAAAAAAAAGGTCATTAGTTACAATTAGTCAAAGAAGCAAGAGAAACTACAACTATTGGCATCATTGTTATGTCTATTTCAATTGAAATAACAAAAGACCAGAAAAAGGGAGGTGACTGTACCTTATGCAAATGGAAATTAACATCTCCAATTTGAATTAAAATATCACTTGGAATATCAGTAGCTACATACCTAATTTCCACAAGAAGAAGCAAAAAAACAAGAATCAGTATTCATCAAATAAGCAATGACAAAATCTTGCAAGAACAAAAGGGTCATCAGATATCCATACCAAGAATGGCCTCTTTGCTCAAAGCCTTCAATCTTCAAGCTATTCTTGGTTGTTGTAAAGACTCCATTGCCAAACTCCCTTCCTCCAATAGACTCAGTTTCTGATTCCCACATGGTTTCTTGCAGAAGATCAGAGAACCTCAGCTTGTAAACTTGGAGCTAAAATGCCTTGAATTCAATAGTAGCTGAAAAACACAAATCAGAAACCGCAGTAGCAGCAGATACTAGCAGTTGAAAGCTGTTCCAAACAAGCAAAAAAGCAAAGATTTTCACATGGGATTGGCAGGAATTATGAATTATCTTTAGTTGTCCCTTTCCTAGAGGATGTTCTACACCTCTTAACAGGCTGTGAAGTAATGGGCAGGGAGAGTAGTAGACTGTACACTTTGTGGATAACTTAGTTTTTATTCTAGTTAAACTGTATAAATATAAAGCTGATGTTCTCTCTAGTAGTTTCGGTTTTTAGTTTAAGCTTTTACATGAGATGATGATTTAACATGTTACCAGAATAGGCGGTCACATGTTCAAATCCTGTTATCCGCGATTGTCTATTACAAAGGTTTTAGATAAGACGATGATTTAACATGCTACCAGAGCAAAAGATCCTATGTTCAGTCCTGCAATTTCCGTTATTGCCTACAAATACGGTTGTGCATATGTAAGACGGTGATTTAACATGCTACTAGAGCAAAAGATCGTAGGTTCAAGTCATGCTATTCCATTTTCTCTCTACTACTACTGTTGTACACATGTAATACATGCGTGAAGGAGTGTAACGTGAGCCCAAAAAAAAGAAGTGTATACATCTAAACCGTTTATAATAGTGAATATTGTGACCATTCACAAACATTCTTCTGACAACGATTAGTATTAAGGAAAAAAAAAACTAGCAGAAGAGGTTATATTCATCATTAAATGCAAACTGATGGACCTCGTCTGCATGTTGGTTTGTTCTGTGGACCAACATGTTAAGCAAATTAAATAACTATGACAGGAAATTCAACTAACAATTTTCTGGCCCATGGCCTGCTACCAGAATTTTTGTTTTAATTTTTCTTTTTTGGGGGAATTGTAGCAGATTTTTTTGGGTAGCATCAAGAACTGGTGACTAGAAAGCTTACCAGCTGCAATCTTTCTATTATAGGTAACTTAGTGGCTACCCTTTTTGGGCTATGACAATAATGTCGCTGCTACAACCCAAAAAATCATGCAAGCATTATTACAAGTGCTCCAAGTCATATTTTGGTTGGTATTCGAGTTGGATTTAATCCAAGAGGTACAGGGTTCGATTCCAGGGACACACACAATGCAGGTGTTTCAATGCTGCTGGACGAAAGACCCAGTTTACAGTGGACAACTTGTGTGAGTCCTTGTGTAAGACCTCACCAACTCGAGAGGCCGCTGAGCTCTTGATTTACATACTCGACAATGCTCATTGAGCTGAAGCAGTAGGCCCCACGGCCAGGCTCCCAGCATTATTTACAAGTGTATGAAAGTGGGGCCACAACAGCTATGGTGTTTTTTTTTTTTTTTGAAAAGACAAATTAAAAAAAAATATTGAGTTGGGAAAGGGAGAAGGATATACTCAAATAATTCAATTCCCTTCTCCCTTCTTGTATGGAGGCTTAGACTATGATAGTGAATATGAGAGAATGATAAGGTTTGGTGGGACCTATCAGAAGACATTGGGTCCCATTTCCTCTCATAAAGTTATAATTTCCTCCATTATTGTTTTTCTTTACCATTGCCTAGAAAAGGTCAAATTCCAAAAAGTCCCAATTTTTGAACTTATATCTCAAATTAGTAGTTAACATGTGATCTGACATGTTAGCTTTATTATTTATAATTTTTGAGCAGAAGTAATCTGATTTTCTATAAGTATTTTACGATAATTCTGTAGTTAAAGAATATCTCATAAACCTAAGAACCCAACTGGAAAATTTTAATGCTTCAATAATGACTATTAGACACTCGACTTGTTACCTTCTATATATTATGATATTAACAAATACTAGTAAAATAATTTAATTTTTTTTTAGACACAATCACTTTTCTAACACGACTTTCATCTTTATTTTCTTTTATCTCGTAAGGGTCGAGCCGTAAAATTAGCAGGATTGACAGTGCTCTGAACCATTCAATTAATAGGCTAAAAAAACAGCGACAAGATTCGTCCAAAATTAAAAGTGCGTTTCCGGTAAATTAGACTTCCATGTTTGCATAAGGTCCAGCTTGAACCGATAACCTCAAGGCTACAAAGCAGCAATCTTACCAAACCCTGTCCTCAAGATTCTTCCAAAATTGTAAATGGTAAAACATTAAGTTGAACAAAAACTTATTTTTGTACGAGCCAAAAGTACTGCGCTATATTTGTATTTTCATAAAAAATTAACTTTTTTTCTTTGAAAGGTAAAAAAAAATAAATTTAATGGTGGATCTATTTAGTATGGTGAAATAAAATAGGAAAATAAAATCAGTGGATTTAGAACCATTATCCCTTAGTAAGAGAGACCCAATATTAGTTGTTTCGACTTTGAACTATGCTAGCAGACTTACAACCTAGAATGAGATCCTCAGTTCTATATCTTTGCATTAAGATCATCAAATTCTGCATCTGTTTGAAACGTAATTGTATTTATGAATTTTGCATTGTGAAGTAGCAGTCAGTCAACACAATACTTGACGCAATTTTTTGTTATGAATCATCCGGAAACAATCTCTGCATGTTTCTGCACATGTGTAAGTTACGTACATCGGATTCACCTTACTCTGGCATAGGCGGAAGACTCTAAGACAATGAGATAATGATGTTTTGGTAGGTGAACATGTTTATACATTTTCTTTTTCAAATGCAGAAATATGAAATTTAGAGTTATGTGACGAGCCAAGGTCATGCAAGATTACAAATAAAATACAGTCCTTTGAATCCCATTTGCTCGTGCAATTTAGGCCAAAATTAATATTATGATAGCGATATCCTGAATGAAGACAAGTGATATTTTAATAGGTAAAATTAACACCACAGGCTGTAAAGGAGTTGTCGGTAGAATTTCCAGATTCCAAGGTAATCACAGCCAGGGAAGAAAGATTTTTTGTCATCTAAATTATTTATAAACATACACCACAGCACTAGAAAACAAACAAAGCCAACGGTATATAGAATGATACATGATTTTATGGATTAAAATAAGTCACAAAGGAGGGAGACCAAATCTCGAGATAGGAACACATATGATGCAGTATATACTTGGTAAGATTTGCTGGTTAGGTAGGATGTTTATGTATGTACCAGAAGTGAAGTGAGGTTCTAGAAAGTCCGTGAACAACAACCATAATCAGTATATCTCAACTACAGCAAAAACTATCATTCAGGTCTGGGGAGAATGAAAGACAGACAAACAATACCTCCATCTCAAGGAATAGAGAATTTGCTTTCAGTAAGACCTCTGACTCTATATGTACCTGCATAGATGACATGAAATGAGATCAAATAACTTTGCTCATGGGCCAAGCTACAGTCAATAAAAAGCACCACTTACTAAAGGTTTACTATTTTTAGGTTGCTGGAAAACAGCTTAGCACAATAAACCTGATATATCAGTATTAAGTTAAAGCTTTCCTTCTCATCTTCTTAACCCTACTACTCTTTCTGTTGATAAAGTAGATTCGGGGTTATGAGAACAGACTAGCTGAATTATAAGGGATTTATTGAGTCAAAGAAGTAAAGGAAGTTCAACTAACTATATACATCCGATCTGTTAGACCAAAGAACTTGGTTGGAAGGTGTTGCGGGACGAAATGGTGTTTCATTCTATTCAGAAGCTGAATCGTTAAGCTAGTCTTTAGCACACTAGATCATGAAAAATTACATCTAATGGTTTAAAAACTGACCAACCATTCAGTTAGTGAAGCGAAAAAGATACTCAAACCAAGTAGGGCAAGGAAAAAAAGATACATTAGAAAGCCACACAAAGAGCCATCATTAAATATGATGTTTTTCCTACTTTTATCATATCTCATTTTCTTCACTAACACACTAGCACAGCATATCTATATTATTATGTCATTTATGCATGTATGTATAGAGCCGAGGGTCTCACTGAAAGCAGACTCTCTATCCCTTAGGATAGAGGTATTGTCTGTCTACACTTACCCTCCCCAGACCCTAACGATAGCTTTTGCTGTCGTTGGGATATACTGGGTCTGGATGATGATGATGATGATTTTCTTCAACTTGTTAAGTGAGACAATGTCAACTTGTTAGATCTCTTTTGAAAACAATGGCAGACAACTGAATAATTCAAGTCCAGTAACAAAACAAGGTAGCTTTGATAGGTCAAAGCCAGGATGCTATACATGTCAAAGAGTTGGAGATTTAATAGACTAAAAGTTCGAAGGGCCAAAGGAGAAACTTGAATTAACCTGTCGTGTAACATGGGCAAGGAAAAGATTTCTGAGATCAAAGTCCTGGAATGGTCTGGTTAGTTTTCTCCTGTCGCGGTGTGTTCTATTTGGCAGGAAAAGAATGAGACTGTCTTCACTCAATAAGGGGTGACGTGCAGCAGGTGGTTCCGGAGGCGCTAAAATGATGGTAGATTATGTTTCTGCTGCACATGTTATTCGTCATAATCATATGAAGGCTTCATGACTTATAGCTTCAGAACCCAAAAAGAAAGAAAGAAAGAAAGAATCAGAACATGTACTATTCTTTTATGCTTCTTCCAGAATCCTGCAGTCCTTCTCTATATGATACAAACGAGAATCAGCAGCTTTTTCGGGCAATCCAACTTCAACAAACGCTTTCAGGAGCTTATTGCAGATACCAGAATCAAAATATGTGGTTGCTGATTGTTTCCATTGATCTAATATCTCTCTTACCTCTTTCAACTGGCCAAAGCATCAGGTAGGATGAAATTATGCATGCGTAATTTCTGCCTATCGTTTTTTGTTTAGTCAATTTCAAAGATTTCCGAATCTGGTCAAGTTTATCTTTGTTTCCAATCATCCATACAAGATAATAAGGATGTCATAAGTTATCCATTCTCTGTGTAATACCCGTCTTGTCATTTTTGACCAGAGAGCTAGAATCCGATTGAATAAGCTTACCTGAGGTTAAATATACTCTCACAAGTTTTCTGTATCTTAGCCACCAGTCATCCAGGGTACCCTGAAGACCCATTTCATCAAGAACCTGTCTCACCTCGTCGATGTTGAGAGCAGCAGCACGCGGACTAATCCACAGGTTGTAAGTGAATATATCTGGTGCAACCTTTTGACGTTTCTATTCATCAACTATGAAAGAAACCTTCTCCAGTTGCCCAATTGACATGTACAAGGTCATTAACTCATTGTAAGTAATGGCACTTAAAGATAAATTCTCTTCTTTGGTTCTTTCAAACAAACCCTCAGCCTTATCTACCATTTTTGATGCAGCGTATGAATGGAGAAGAGGAGTGTATGTTTCAGAAGTTTTTGCAGAGGGAGGTAGAGCTTTGAAATAACATTCAGCAGCTTCAATTCCAAAGACTTTGCTCATTAAGTCAACCCGGACTGCATAATCAGAATCAGATAACTCAGACTCATGAGCCACCATCCATTCTGATATCGGCAACATTAGGCAAACTGTAAATCACAAGCAGAACAAATCAATCAAATGCTGACAACATAACTATCAGTACACAAGAATAAATCGTGACTACCGCCTAACCTCTTTTATGTTGAATCTACAGGTTCAGTTAAAATCAATCAAAGGGTGGATCTGCATTGTAGCCAACCAGCAACATATGTCATACTGACCATGGAAATGTGTATAATGTGTAAAAAGTTTGTAAGAAACATGACTTCTGTGATCATAATGCCCTAACTCATCAATATATATGTATGCAATTGGTATATAAATTGATAATGTCATATATGGTTTTTAAGTAACTTGTATTCATCATGATCATCGCAACTTAAACTAAATACGAAAGAAGGTCACGATGACTTCAACCTAAGTAACATAAATATGAAAGAAAAAAAGGTTAGTGATGCAAGCTGACAAGGTTAGGATCCAGCCTTTCACCTCCAATAATCTTTCCGCAAGAGTTTAGGCACAAAGAAGTAAATTTCTCCTTGCTTCCGTTGTGTAGAAATTGCCGGCTTAAGCAAACACCTTAGATTCAAGTGTGCGTTTGTAGGCAAACCTTCAAGGACCTCCTAGACGGTCACTTCAACCCTTGGCAATCACCCTCAATTTGATCAAGATTGAGAGATATTAGCCTTGATTTTGTGCAAAATCAAGAAAACAAAGTTTCACTCATTTGGAGAAGAAAACACACAAAAGTTTACTGATGTCGTTGTTTGTGAGGCCGGCGACCATGCATAAATAAAGGCTGAAAATTTCAGCCAAAAACAAATCAAAAAGGAAAGATAAACTCTATCCTAAAACCTACCAAAAGTTTAAAAGGAGATAAATGGTAATCTTCATAAAAGTATATCTTGAAAATGGAATATTCTCTTATTCTACTAAGGCATTTTGCCTTCTCTTATAGACTTTGGAGATCAATTTTAATCTTGTCTCAATCTTCAAAAAGTTGATTGCAATATTATCTTGATTGGACTTGGAATTGAATCAAATTCTCCTTCTTTTTTCTCCCTTTTTGGCCGACCCTAGGTGCTGAATTTTAGGCTTCCTTTTTGTGTTTTCAAGACATCATCCTTTAGTCAACATTCTCTTCTCCTATTAACTTTCCAAAAACAAGAACAACTAGACAAATTTATTAGTAACAAAGAAGTAATAAACATAGAAAATAGAAAATAAGAAATAGAAAATAGAAAATAGAAAACGCACATGCAAACACAATTATGCAAGACTAACTAAAAATGCTTCGTCTTGCACATGCATACACAAAAAGTTTGTCAATCTCAAGTTCCCTAGCTTGACTTCTTGTCATAGGTCCAGAATTCAAATGATGGAATCCATGATTTGCATCAATCCCCTCTTGCTCAGAAGGATCCGTCCTCGAATCAAAAGACTCATCAGTATAGGGGGTCAAATCAGCAACATTGAAGGTAGTGGAAACAGTCATATCTTCGAGGCAGATCCAAGACAAGCATTTGGTCCGATGCGGTGAAGCACTTTGAAGGGGTCATCTCCCCTAGGTAACAACTTGTTCCTCCGCTCCTTAGGAAACCTCCCTTTTCGAAGGTGCAACCAAACTAAGTCTCCTGGCTTAAAAGAAATATCTTTACGATGCTTGTTACGTCGACGTGCATATGCCTTATTCTTTTCTTCAAGTTGGAGTTTAATCTTTTCATGCAATTTTCGAATTGTTTCAGCTCTTTTTTTACCATCTAAACTGGATTGCTCGTGCACAGGGATGGGAATCAAATCCATGGGATACAAAGGATTAAAGCCATACACAACCTCGAAAGGACTATGCAATGTACCATGATGAACACTCCTATTATATGCAAACTAAAGGTATGGTAAACAATCCTCCCAACTATTGATATGCTTTTGAAGAATGGCACGCAATAACTGTGAAAGAGTACGATTGACTACCTTAGTTTGTGGGTGAACAGTGGTGGAAAACAAGTTAGTACCAAGCTTAGCCCACAAAACTCGCCACAAATGACTCAAAAACTTGGTATCTCTATCACGAACAATGGTCTTACGCATGCCATGTAATCTCACAATCTCACGAAAGAACAAATCAGCAACATGATTAGAATCGCCGACTTTCTTACATGCAATGAAATGTGCCATTTTAGAAAAACGATCAATCACAACAAAAATACTATTCCTACAATGCTTAGACCTAGGTAGGCCTAAAACGAAGTAAATAGATAAGTCAATCCAAGGAGAGTCTGGTACGGGTAGTGGGGAATAAAGGCCATGTGGTTGCGACTTAGATTTGGCTTGCTTGCAGGTGATGCAGTTTGCGCACATTTTCTCAACATCTGCACGCATGTGAGGCCAGTAAAAATGCTCTTTAAGGGTTTCCAATGTATTGAACACTCCAAAGTGTTCATCATCCCTCCTCCATGGGCTTCTCTCACTAGCATCTCTCTCATGGAAGACTGGGGCACACAATTTTTGCTCCTTAAAGAGGTACCCGTCATGCATGTAGAACTTTCCAAAGAGAGCCTCTTGACAAGGATCAAATATGGTGCCAAAGTCAGGATCATCAGCGTACAACTCCTTCAGTGATTCAAATCCTAGAAAACGTGAGGATAAGGTAGTCACTAGGGCATATCTCCTAGAGAGGGCATCAACGACTATGTTATCCTTGCCTTGCTTGTATTTAATCACATAGGGAATTGTTCGATGAATTTTACCCACTTGGCATGTCTCTTGTTCAGTTTTCCTTGGTCCTTAAGGTATTTGAGACTCTAATGGTCGGTGTGAATCACAAATTCCTTAGGCTGAAGGTAATGTTGCCAAGATTGGAGGGATCTAACTAAAGCGGACACCTCCTTGTCATAAGTTGAATAATTCAATGCTGCTCCCTTCAATTTCTCACTAAAGTAGGCTACGAGTTGTTTTCCTTGCATCAAGACAGCTCCAATACCCACGCCACTAGCATCACACTCTATCTCAAAGGTTTCATCAAAATTGGGTAACCTAAGAATGATTGCAGTGGTTAGCCTACGTTTCAGCTCGTCAAATGCCTGTTGTTGTGGCTCCTTCCACTGAAAAGGCATATCTTTCTTAACAATCTCATTCAGGGGTGTGGCTATGGAAGAAAAGTCTTTAACAAACCTCCGATAGAAGCTTGCTAAGCCATGAAAACTGCGCATCTCTCCAACAGTCTTACGTGTAGGCCATTCCACAATCGACCTCACCTTCTCCTC
Organism: Eustoma russellianum; assembly: GCA_036186865.1. Lineage (NCBI taxonomy): Eukaryota > Viridiplantae > Streptophyta > Magnoliopsida > Gentianales > Gentianaceae > Eustoma > Eustoma russellianum. Next base: position 2,248,076 of record AP025045.1, read on the forward strand.
ATACATCTCTATCCCATCAGCTTTAATTATGAAACCTAAGAAGACAACTCTTTCTAAGCAAAAGGAACATTTCTTAAGATTGACATAAAGTTGTTCGGCTTTCAGCTTCTCAAAAACGGCTCTTAGGTGCTTTAAATGGTCGTCGAAGGTCTTGGAATAGATCAGGATGTCATCAAAGTAGACTACGAAAAAATTTTCCAATGAAAGCTCTCAAGACTTCATTCATCAACCGCATAAAGGTACTATGGGTGTTCGTGAGCCCGAAGGACATCACTAGCTACTCATATAGCCCAAATTTAGTTTTGAATGCCGTTTTTCACTCATCCCTTTCCTTTATCCTCACTTGGAAATGACCTTGCTTGAGATCGATTTTTGTGAAGAACTTGGATCCGTATAGCATATCTAACATGTCATCCAACCTAGGTTTGGGATATCTATACTTCACTGTGATCTTATTTGTCGCTCTACAATCAACGCACATTCTCCAAGTGACATCTTTCTTAGGGACTAGGATAACGGGTACCACGCAAGAACTCAAGCTCTCTTTTACTAATCCTCCAGATAGAAGCTCCTCAACCTGTCTTTGAATTTCTTTGATCTCCTCAGGGTTGGCTCCATAGGCTGGTCGATTAGGAAGGACAGCTCCGTGTACGAAGTCAAGCTGATGCTCTATTCCTCTCAGTAGTGGCAATCCTTTGGGTGACTCAGTGAGGAATAAGACACCAAATTCTTCAAGAAGGGATAGTACAGAGGTGGGTAAAGATGGTGGTAACTCTTCACTAGAGATGAGACACTCCTTATACACGAAGATGAGAACAGTTTTGTTGGTGTTAAGGGCATGATTACCGCTCTTTGTTTTGCAAAATACCCACACTTTTTCTTGCTCTCGCTAGCACTCAGGGGTACTACCTCCTTTTCCTTTCCCTCTTGTCGTTTTGCCTCATTTTTCATGCTCTCCAGAAACTTACGCTCAGCTTCTCTCTCTTTCGGGTCGGCTCTAGATTTGCTCAGGCGTTTTTGATCCTCATGAACTTTATGTGGCGGGAGTGCGTACAATTTGTACAACTTACCATTCAATTTGAAAGAATATGTGTTCAGATAACCATCGTATGTAACATGTCTATCAAACTTCATGGTCTACCAAGTAGTATATGACTAGCATGTATCGGTGCAACATCACACAGAATATCATCTTTATAACTACCAATGCACAATGAAAGTAAAACCTGCTTGCCAACACTAACTTCACCACAATCATTCAACCATGCAAGTTTATAGGGGTGTGGGTGATTAGTCATGGGCAAGTTTAACTTTCGAACCAACTCAACTAGCCACATTTGCGCACGAACCATAATCAATGATCATAGTACACACTTTACTATTCACCATGCAATGAATATGAAAAATGTTCTCCCTATGTTGTTCATGCTCGTCTACTTTTTGAAATGCACTCAATGATCTCCTAACAACAAGAAACTCATGATTCTCAAACTCAATGTCATCACCTAATTCTTCTTCAATTTCAAGTTCATTCTCTTTCATGCTCAGACTCATGCTCAGATTCAGTCACATACTCGCTAGTTTCCTCAATTAACAAGACACGCTTAGCATTAGGACACTCACGACCTATGTGACTGCGACCCTGACACTTAAAGCATTTAATATCACGACCGATCGTCTTGCTTTGGCATGGACTGCACGCACTTCTCCTGATTCGTGGGCCACAGTTCTGGCCTTGATTTGTCTAGCCTCCGTTGTTCCTGAAAGACCTGTTTTGAAACTTGGACGAGAAGATTGATTAGTACGATAAACTGAATTAAAATTGAAAGAATTACGTACCTTAAGTTGCTGCTCGATTTTCTCCGCCATGTGCACCATGGATGTCAGATCCAGATAGGGCTAAAGTTCAAGTTTGTGTTCAATCTCCCTATTTAATCCATGCAGAAAACGTGTCTTGGTGGCTTCCTCGGGTTCCTGTAAATTTGATCTTTCCAACAAAACTTCTAACTCTTTAAAATAATCGTCAACGCTATCGTTTCCTTGCCGTAAGTTTTGTAAATTATAGATAGTACTCTCAAAATCATTTGGAACAAATCTATGTCGCATTTCGAATTTCATTTCTTCCCAAGTAAAAACTGGGGGTTGTCTTGTTATGCCCGTGACCTAGGGGCATAAGAAGAAAAGAAAAGAAGAAAAAAAATAAAAAAAGGGAAAATAAAAGAATAGTGGAAAAAATAAAAAGTTATACAAATAAAAAGAGAATACTAATATAGGATAATAGTTATCCTAATATTATTAGGATTGCAATAGTAGAAGTAGAATAGGAATTGAATATTAGGAGATTACCTTGAAATATAATTTCCTAAACCTAATAGGAAATCCATACATACATCTATATATATCCTCCTAAACTACAATCCAAACCCTATTACCCTCTTTTCTTTTCCCCCACCAGCGGCAGCTACCTCCCCCAATTTTCCAACCCCCAGCCCAAGCAAAAGACATATTTTCTAAACATACAGCAGCCGGCTGGCTGCCGCTTTCAAGGGAAAAAAAAAGAAAAAAAAACAAATTCTACCCTATACACTACCAATCCACCAGCAGGCTATCATTCTCCTATTCTTATGAACCCATACAATTAGGCAAGGTCAACACAATTTGTTTTTTTGGAGAGAATTCGGCAGCCACAAATTGGAGGGGAAAAAGGGAGAATTTTGCCCGGCGGAAACCCTCGGCGATAAGTTGTATAGTAATTTCGGATCCAAGTAAGTATCCTTTATGTACTTATTATGCATTTATGAAATATGTAGTATTAGTTTCGAATCAAATCATGGATCATACATAATTAAATTTTGATGCATAAATGAATGTATATAAGTATGTGTATAATCGATAATATGCATATGTGTATATAAGGATGTGAATTTTAGGAATTATTTGTGAAAGTGCCAAAAATTATATATTCTTCGACGGTCTGGAATACGGCCAGCTCAGGCCTTTTTTTGACATATACTTAGTAAAAAGTTTATATGTGTTCGATCGAAGTATATGAATATTGTTAGAATATTCTAGAGATTATTGCCTTAATGGTGCATTGAATGGGGTCTTCCACCATTCATGTGTGGATCGGTTGGCACCTTAATGTGCCGATTTGGTGCATTAAGGGGGGTAACGGTTGGAGAGTTTTTTGGGAGTGATTTGGGGTTGTAAATGTAAAGGCATGATTGTAGGAATTTTGTTATGGTAGGAGGATAGGATTAAATCCCTTAATTTATGGGAATTAATAGGCCATCTTAATTGTATAGTTTCCATAGTTGTATATGAGGATTGTATGATGTAATTGCTTTGAATTAATGTGAATACATCTTTGATTCTTCTCTCAAACCAGCCGCCGTCCAGTAGGACACTTCCGGCCACATTCCGGCCAATTTCCGGCCAGTAACATTTTTTCATGGTATCAGAGCCTAAACACCACAATCTTTCCTAAGCCACTCTCATCCAATTTCCGAGATGAGTTCTCAAACAACTTCTCCTAATGCGAGCTCATCCACTGCTCCGGTTAATACCCCTAGCGCAGGCACTGCCGCTCCAAATACAACTGATCCTAGCTTTCAACAATCTCTTAGTGAAAGCTCGTCTCTCCAAATTACCAACCATAGGCTGAATGGCAAAAACTTTCTCCTATGGTCTCAATCGGTTCTTATGGTCTTACGAGGCAAAGGCAAGCTGGCATTCATCTCTGGCCAAGCTTCCAAGCCGGATTCTACTGACCCTCGGTATCCGGCCTGGGAACTTAACAATTCCCTAGTGATGTCGTGGCTAATTAACTCAATGGAACCTCATATTAGCCGCACCTATCTCTTCTTGAGAACTGCTAAAGCTATCTGGGATGCAGTACATGAACACTACTCTGACCTTGAGAATGCCTCTCAAGTCTTTGAGATAAAAAATAAACTCAAAGAGATTCGACAAGAAGGTATGAGTACTACAGAATACTATAATAATCTACAAACACTGTGGCAAGAGCTAGACTTGCACTATGAGGCAGACTGGGGAGATTTAGAAGGAAACGTCAAATTCAAAGAACATCTTGAAAAAGAAAGACTGTATGAGTTTCTAGCAGGTCTAAACAGAGACCTTGATGAGGTCAGAGGACGTGTACTTGGGAGGAGACCACTTCCTTCCCTCAGTGAGGCATTTGCAGAGGTCCGACGAGAAGAAAGCCGACGTCGAGTTATGCTTGGAGAAAGAAGGGATCTACATCCTGTAGCACCACAAGGCGACTCCTCTGCACTCATGGTAAGAACATCTGGTCAACGTACTAATAATCGTCCCAGATGTTCCTTTTGCAACAAACTTGGCCACACACAAGAGAAATGCTGGAGCCTCCATGGGAAGCCTGCAGACGCATCTCGGCCCAAACGATCAGGACCAGCCCCGGGCCGTGGACTCACGGCCGTGACTGTGGAGGGAGAAGGACCGTCGGCGGTGGCTCCCGGATCGGCCACTCTCAGCCGGACCCAAGTGGATCAATTGCTTGCACTTCTGAAGGGTCAGGCTGAGATACAACCCAGCACCAATCATCAATCAGGTATGGCAAATCTCGTTGAGACCTCATCTTGGATCCTAGACACAGGAGCCACGGATCATATGACAGGTAATGTGTCACTGTTTTCTACCTTTGTGCCGAATTCTGGAGGGTTAAAAGTTCGAGTGGCAGATGGAACATTCGCAATTGTAGCAGGGAGAGGATCGGTTAAAGTATCCTCTACCTTAACCCTCCAAGCCGTTCTCTTTGTACCTAAGTTGGCTTGCAACCTGATATCTGTTAGTAAAGTTACAAAGGACTCCAACTGTATCGCTAATTTCTCTGCACAACTCTGTGTCTTGCAGGAACAGGGATCGGGGAAGAAGATTGGCACTGCTAGAGAGAAAGGCGGACTCTATCATTTTGAGGAGTACTCTCATCCGAAAAAACTAGCTCTACACTCAACAATGGCTGTTGCTAATCCTTGTAATCCTGATGTACTCCTACTTCATCAAAGACTAGGACATCCTAGCCTCCATTATTTAAAACAGTTGTTTCCATCAAATTTGAATGTCAAGAATTCTTCAGTTTTACAGTGTGATGCATGTACATTTGCTAAACATACTAGACAACACTATTCTCAAAAATTGCATGTAGAATCTTCTCCCTTTCATCTTGTGCATAGTGATCTCTGGGGTCCTTCACGGGTTAAAAACGTTTCGGGGGCACGTTGGTTCATTACATTTATCGATGACCATACACGAGTGTGTTGGATATATCTTCTCAAAGAAAAAACTGAGGTACCCACCATCTTTCAAAATTTTCACTCCTTGGTGAAAACCCAATTTCAAACCACCATAAAGGCTCTTCGTTCCAACAATGGTACAGAATATTTTAATAAGACCCTACATACGTACCTTGCATCAGAAGGAATTGTTCATCAAAGTTCATGCCCAAACACACCCCAACAAAATGGCGTAGCCGAAAGGAAAAATAGACATATTATGGAAGTTGCCAGGGCCCTAATGTTCACTATGCATGTTCCTAATTATTTATGGGGAGAAGCCGTTCTTACAGCATGTCATCTCATCAATCGCCTTCCTACGAAAACACTTCAATTCAAAACACCAATCTCTATTTTACAACAATTTCATCCATTGTTCCACAGTGGTTCTACTCTCCCACTCAAAGTCTTTGGGTGCGTTGCATTTGTTCACAATCACGGTACACATATGTCTAAACTCGACCCTCGTTCAGCCAAGTGTGTATTTATTGGGTACTCATCTACTCAACGTGGGTACAAGTGCTACTCTCCAACTCTTCGTAAAGTCTTTATTACTATGGATGTACTCTTTCGAGAAAATGAGCCATATTTCACCAAACAAGAACAAAATTCGGCGTCCTTAGAACATTTGGGTTCTACTCTTTCGACATCTTCTTTTATCCCTCTTGTCTCTACAAATGAATCACTACTTCTTTCTCCACCGTGTGGTAGCGATTCAGGGGGAGTGTTAACGCCGGCTCTCAACACCGAGACCGGCAGCAGCGGTTCGTCCGAGTCATCCGGGTCCGACTCGGACAGAAACAGCCTAGCCGATCCTCTTAACTCGGCTACCACCAGTCCATCTCTTCTAAGTCTTGGTCGTCCTGCTCACTTAAATTGCGATCCTAAGAATATCCTTGTCTATTCTCGTAAGAATAATCCTCAACTTGATACAAAGTCTGACATCTCTCCAGAGTATCAATCTTCTGAACAGGTTCTTGTTTCCGGCAAGGACACGCAAGAAGATTTGGGATTGGATCTCCCTATTGCCGTAAGGAAAGGAAAACGTGTATGTACTCAGCACCCTATTTCCAACTTTGTTTCCACTAACAAACTGTCTCCTGGTTTTTCGGCATTCACAGCTCGGGTTTCTAGTACTCATGTCCCTAAGGATATTAATGAGGCTATGGCAGATAAGGATTGGAGGGCAGCAGTGCAGGATGAACTGCAGGCGTTAGAAAAAAACAATACTTGGCAGGTTGTTCAGTTACCTACAGGTAAAAAGGCAGTGGGTTGTAAGTGGGTGTTTTCTATCAAGTTTAACTCAGATGGAAGCATTAACAGGTATAAGGCTAGACTTGTTGCTAAGGGTTTTACTCAAGTCTCCGGGATTGATTATAATGAGACTTTTGCTCCAGTAGCCAAGTTAAATTCAGTGAGGATACTTTTGTCTCTAGCTGCATGTCTTGATTGGCCTCTTCAACAACTTGATGTTAAAAATGCTTTTTTAAATGGTGACTTACATGAAGAAGTTTATATGGACCTTCCTCCCGGTATTACAAAGGATAAACGATTGGTGTGTAAGTTAAACAAGTCACTTTATGGTTTAAAGCAATCACCACGTGAATGGTTTGGTAAATTTACGCAAGCCGTTAAGACCCAAGGGTTTAAACAATCCCAAGCAGATCATACCATGTTTTATAAACACACCATAGGCGGCACACGTGCAATTCTTATAGTCTATGTTGATGATATTATTATTACAGGGGATGCTTGGGATGAGATCAACTCACTGAAGAAGTATCTGAGCAGTGTTTTCGAGATGAAAGACTTGGGAAGACTGAGATACTTTCTAGGTATGGAAGTTGCTCGGAACTCGTCAGGTATTTTTGTTTCTCAAAGAAAGTATGTACTTGACTTGTTAAAGGAGACAGGAATGCTAGGTTGTCGGCCCGCGGATACTCCTACTGAGGCCAATGCGAAACTGGGGTTGGATGGAGGAAAGGATGTAAATCAAGGGCAATACCAACGACTAGTGGGTAAACTTATTTATTTGTTACATACACGTCCTGACATTGCTTTTGCAGTTAGTTTGGTGAGCCAGTTTATGCACTCACCAAAGGAGCAACATCTTGAAGCGGTATTCCGGATATTGAGATATCTAAAGAAAACACCAGGCAGAGGTTTGATTTTTGGAAAAAACGAGGAAAGAAACCTCAAAGTCTATACGGATGCGGATTGGGCAGGATCCATTACTGATAGAAGATCTACATCAGGATACTGCACTTATGTGTGGGGTAACTTGGTTACTTGGCGCAGTAAAAAACAACCAGTAGTGGCTCGCAGCAGTGCAGAAGCAGAGTTTCGGTCACTTGCTCATGGCGTGTGCGAAGGTCTTTGGATAAAAAGATTACTTAGTGAGTTACTTTTATCTCCCACAAGTTCGGCACAGCTTTATTGTGACAACAAAGCCGCAGTTAGCATTGCACACAATCCAGTTCACCATGATCGAACAAAGCATGTTGAAGTGGACCGACACTTTATTAGAGAAAAAATTGATGACAAAAGTTTTTCAATGCACTACATTCCTACCAAGCAACAAGTGGCAGATATCTTAACAAAGGGACTTCACAAGAACACCTTCGAAGAACTTGTCAACAAGCTCGGCATGAAGAATATCTACATACCAGCTTGAGGGGGAGTGTTAGAATATTCTAGAGATTATTGCCTTAATGGTGCATTGAATGGGGTCTTCCACCATTCATGTGTGGATCGGTTGGCACCTTAATGTGCCGATTTGGTGCATTAAGGGGGGTAACGGTTGGAGAGTTTTTTGGGAGTGATTTGGGGTTGTAAATGTAAAGGCATGATTGTAGGAATTTTGTTATGGTAGGAGGATAGGATTAAATCCCTTAATTTATGGGAATTAATAGGCCATCTTAATTGTATAGTTTCCATAGTTGTATATGAGGATTGTATGATGTAATTGCTTTGAATTAATGTGAATACATCTTTGATTCTTCTCTCAAACCAGCCGCCGTCCAGTAGGACACTTCCGGCCACATTCCGGCCAATTTCCGGCCAGTAACATTTTTTCAAATATATTTCTATGCATATGAAAGTAAGATTTTTGTAATATGTATGTGAGGGCCGAAAGAGTCTTAATGTAGTAGTTGATGAACGAACACCTAAGTATACTTCTTTAGAGTAATTAGGTAGAAACTAATTTTTAAAGTTTCTTTTAATCCTTTAAAAGAATAAATACTCAAGTGCTGAAGTCAAAATGGATGTGAGAAGATCAATAATTCACACAATTATATTTGTTAAAATTTCATCAATTCTGCTAAAACTTAATTAATTTCAAACTGAATTTCAACTTCTTCTGTTTTAAAAACTTGAAAAAAAAAATAGTCTCGACTATAAACTATCAATGTTGCAGTTGTTTTACCTTTCATCAAAAGTTAAATTAATGATTTTTTTTTAAACCGTTCCAATTTTTGTGGCAAGATAATGAAATACTAACCTTTTTGTTTTATATAATTGACAAACATTTAACCAAATGAAATTATATTAAGTAAGTCAAATTAACCTTTGTTATTAGGTATTGATTTTATACTACAATTGTTTGGATTCGAGCCTAGAGGAGAAGGAAGTTAATTCTTCAAAAAGGTAGGTGCCTCTTCCCCCTCAAACGGGTATGATTCATGCATGCTTTGATGGTATACAAATGTGTTTCGTTGTTAGGGCTCGGGAACGGGGCGCTTCATGTCTTGTTTTAGTCCGATTTCTACATAGACTAGTCCACCAATTTAATGCGTATTCCGGAAAATTCAATTGACGCGTACCTCACCTTTTGCAACTCCCTATAGTTTGTACATGAAAAAATTAAGTCCGCTTTTGTTTCACACTCTAAGTACTCGTCGGCGTTACTTTTACCAAAAAAAATGTCGGAATTTGAATTTTAGTTTTTAAGTGATCGTCGTCTTGAGGGTAAAGGAGGTTACGACGTCTTTGATAACCACGGAGGGATTATCATCGACATCATCTTCATCCTGATCAAGTGGATCATAATCATCATACCTACGTTGTTGTGTGTCTCCTAAGAAGGTGGCTGAGGTACTGACCTTCTTGCCTCGATAGTGGGTGGTCGGTGACTTTCTGCCCCTGGCTCCTCTTGTTTGGCCTTCTCGCCTGTCGCGTAGGGGCGGCCCTACTCGTGCCTTGGCCTTCGCTTTTGTTTTGTCTCTCGCAGAGCTCGTCTATCTCGGCCATGTGCATCGCCTGACTATCCATCAATACCTGTAACATCTGGGTTATCTGCTCAAGTGTAGCCTACAGTTCCTTTGCCTCCTTTGACCTGCTCGCGGAACGTTGACTCGTAGCTTCCATCCTAAACCTGAAAAGATCAGAAATAACAAAGAACACAACATACCAAAAACAAATGGTCCGAACAGGTAAATGGAAATAGAAATTTGTGCACTCGTCTAACTTTCTTTTCTCTCTCTTACCACCTTGTTCCTTGATCAATCTGAGGCTAATAAATGTCAAAGAGAGCAATAAAGATAGGTAAATGTCAAGTCTCTTACAATATGCCTGATACCGAAATGCAATGCACAGTTTTTACCCAAACTTGTCCAAATCAAATCCAACCCGCGATAGACCAAAACCGCCTGTTTTGACGCGTATTTGGCGCCAAAATGACGCTGAAATCAGCCCCAAACAGCTGCTGATCTGCAGCTAAAACAGTCCTCAAAACGTGATAAAAACGCTCCGAAATGGTTCGATTTCCTCCAAACTTGTTGTACCAATGCAGCAAAATCCAGCACCTAAAACACCTTACAAACAATAGAAAACAGCTCCAAAACAGCAGTAAATCAGCGGCAAAAATCAGCAATTAAACCAAGTGTCAAAGCTTGCAACTTGCACCAAAAAGGATATCAAATCTCACCAAAATAGACTCCAACGATTGGGACACCAACTTGAACAGTTTAAATACGGTTCAAAGAAGAAATGAAACCAAAAATGATGTAAAAGGCTGAATCAAAGAAAGACTAGGGGTTGCCGTGGGCAATCTTTAGTTAATTTTGATTTTATGCACTTAAAATCACAAAATGGCTCAAATGCATACAAAAATCAAATATTCAAGTAGGTAGCAATGTGTATATATCCGATTATGGATATAAAACTGAGGGTGCGGGCAGATTTTGGTAAGTTTCGCAACAATACGCAATATGGCCAAAATAGTGCAATAAAAATCCAACGATTTTCTTTTTTCTTTTACTTTTCTTTTTTTCACTTTTCTGACCCTTTTTCTGTATTTTCTGTCGATTTTCAGAATCTGGATATTTTTTTCAAGGGCAAAATCGTAATTTTACGCTTTTACCCTCAAAAATTCTGTTTCCGGGAAGAATCTGTAGTTTTCTCTCGTGATCACCGTGGTACCTTCAATTTCAAGAAACACCCTTGAATTAGTGAGAATGTGGCCAAAAAAACTTAGGATTAGGCAAAATTAGGGTTTTAGCTAAATTGGGGATTTTGATGAATTGGATCAGGGGTTTTTTGTTTGAGGGATCAATTGTGGCTATTTATTAGGTGTTTAGATGATTTTTGAGTGCTGATGAATTTCGGCCTGGGGGTGGTTCGGCCAGTATGGGGGGGTAGGTGCGGCCCGTGGGAGGGGCGGCAGAATTTTTTTTGTCAAAATGGGCAGAATGCTGAAATTTAATACTTAAACAAAGATCAATGTATGAAATGAGTAACAATATTAAGTCAAATCACATAAATCAAAATCAACCAATAGCTTCGGCAGCAACATGATTGAATATGACTAGGTGGCTTTTTGGATGATGTAGGCAAATATTTGTGATGCTGAATTTCAATCCTAAATGTTCAAGTTGTCAAAAAAGATGCAATTTTTTTTGAATAATCGAATGAAAAAGAACGACTTTTTTTTAATGATAAAAAGAAATGTGTATGAGGAAAATAGAATAAAATCCAAATTATGAATGAAGAATGAATGAAAAATTGCAGAATAGTTGGTGGAATTGAGTGACCTGAGTCTCTGATACCAATTTGATGCAAGCTGACACGGTTAGAATCCACTCTTCCACCTCCAACAATCTTTCTACAAGAGTTTATGCACAAAGAAGTAACTTCTCTTTGCTTCCGTTGTGTAGAAATTGTCGGCTTAAGCAAACACCTTAGATTCAAGCGTGCGTTTGTAGACAAACCTTCAAGACCCTCCTAGACAGTCACTTTAACCCTTGGCAATCACCCTCAATTTGCTCAAGATTGAGAGATATTAGACTTGATTTTTAATGCAAAATCAAGAAAACAAAGTTTCACTCACTTGGAGAAGAAAAAACACAAAAGTTTATTGATGTCGTTGTTTCTAAGGCCGGCGGCCATGCATAAATAGAGGCTGAAAATTTCAGCAAAAACAAATAAAAAAGGAAAGATAAACTCTATCCTAAAATCTACCAAAAGTTTAAAAAGAGATAAATGGTAATCTTCATCAAAATTCTATATTGAAAATAGAATATTCTCTTATTCTACTAAGGAGCCGATTTTGCGTTCTTTGATAGACTTTGGAGATCAATTTTAATCTTGTCTCAATCTTCAAAAAGTTGATTGCAATCTTATCTTGATTGGACTTGGATTTGGATCAAATTCTCCTTCATTTTCCTCCCTTTTTGGCCAGCCCTAGGTGCTGAATTTTAGGCTTCCTTTTTGTGTTTTCAAGACATCATCCTTTAGGCAACATTCTTTTCTCCTATTAACTTTCCAAAAACAAGAACTAGACAAATTTAATAGTAACAAAAAAATAATAAACATAGAAAATAGAAAATACGAAATGAAAATAGAAAACACACATGCAAACACAATTATGCAAGACTAACTAAAAATGCTTAGCTTCAAGAAAATGAATCCAACGCACATTTGGCTCGTCTTACGCATGCCTACATAAGAAGTTCGCAATGTCAATCTCAAAACTCTAGCTTGACTTCTTGTCATAGGTCCAGAATCCAAATGATGGAATCCACTATTCGCATCAGTTAGTTAATGAACAAAACACAACTTTAACTTTGTAATAAAAAAACAATCTTTAACTTGATCACTAAATTCGCAAAAGATCATAGTAGTAGTTTGTTGAGATCGTACTAAAAGTTTCCTGATGTGAATCGTGGATTCCATCATTTGGATTCAGGACCTATGACAAGAAGTCAAGCTAGGAAACTTGAGATTGACATTGTGAACTTCTTGTGTAGGCATGTGCAAGACAAGCCAAACGTGCGTTGGATTCATTTTCTTGAAGCTAAGCATTTTTAGTTAGTCTTGCACAATTGTGTTTGCATGTGTGTTTTCTATTTTCTATTTCTTATTTTCTATTTTCTATGTTTATTACATTTTTTTACTAATAAATTTATCTAGTTGTTCTTGTTTTTGGAAAGTTAATAGGAGAAGAGAATGTTGCCTAAAGGATGATGTCTTGAAAACACAAAATGGAAGCCTAAAATTCAGCACTTAGGGCCGGCCAAAAAGGGAGGAAAAGGAAGGAGAATTTGATTCAATTCCAAGTCCAATCAAGATAAGATTGCAATCAACTTTTTGAAGATTAAGACAAATTAAAATTGATCTCCAAAGTCTATCAAAGAAGGCAAAATCGGTTGCCTTAGTAGAACAAGAGAATATTCTATTTTCAAGATAGAATTTTTAGGAAGATTACCATTTATCTCCGTTTAAACTTTTGATGGATTTTAGGATAGAGTTTATCTTTCTTTTTTGATTTGTTTTTAGCTGAAATATTCAGCCTTTATTTATGCATGGCAGCCGGCCTCACAAACAACAACGACATCAATAAACTTTTGTGTGTTTTCTTCTCCAAGTGAGTGAAACTTTGTTTTCTTAATTTTGCATTAAAAATCAAGGCTAATATCTCTCAATCTTGAGCAAATTGAGGGTTATTGCCAAAGGTTGAAGTGACCGTCTAAGAGAGTTTTGAAGGTTTGGCTACAAACGCACACTTGAATCTAAGGTGTTTACTTAAGCCGGCAATTTCTACACAACGGAAGAAAGGAGAAGATTACTTCTTTGTGCCTAAACTCTTGTGGAAAGATTGTTAGAGGTGGAAGAGTGGATCCTAACCGTGTCAGCTTGCATCATTTCCATTGTAGTACTTTTACACCTTTGGATCTGCAACCGGAATTAATTTCTGACATGTCTTGTTGTGCAATCGTATCCCACACTCCATGACAGGAATGCCATCAACATCTCACTTCCATTGGCCACACATAATATTAACCACCTAAACACAATCACCAAACCCCTCCTCATTTCCATCGACCACACATATATTATTAACAAAATAAACATAATCACTGAACCCGTTCATGCAAGTCCTATGTACTGGAGGAAACTTCCGAGTCTCAAAACATACAAGTAGACTGCAAATAATCAAGAAATAAGAGGTCAGTGGAAGGAAAATGTACCAGGGAAGACATGTTGGGAAAGCTAAATAACCAATTAAAAGGAATACAACACTCACGACCAGGCATATGTAACAAGCAAAACGCCACTTTACATGCACTTGAGTCTTAAACTAGGTGAAGTGAACACAACAATCCAACATATACACATATTCATGTCTAAATTATACATTGGATTAAATCTAGCAACCAGCATGAAAAGGAAAGAATAGAGCAAGCAGCGTGAGATGAAATAGATGCCTCCCAAGTGGCGTCAAAATCAACTGCAGTTACCCGAGTTAGGCATAATCCTAGAGTAAGTTCCAGTTTGTGAAAGAAGCCATTGAAGATACACTTGCTTCGTGTCTCGACCTATGCTGCACTAATAGAGTAAATCATATTTCTTCCATGGAAAAATAGAAAAGCAGATTGGAGAAGAAATAGAGTTTTTCTAGAACTCTGGTCCGTGTTTTACCACATCCGGAACTGGAAGTTAACAACAGTCCTTCAAGAAAACAACAAAAACAATTTGCAAATCACTGAGCCAAGGGGAACCCATTACATAAGCAGGAAGAAGAGGGTAATCTCTCTAAACCATACAAGTTTCAAGGGAAAATACAACCCATCTATATCCGATCTCAGTAGCAGTATACCCTTCAAACGATCCATACATCTTCAAAGCAAAATAGGCACATTGTAGACAATGCTTGAGGCCAGGATGCTTTCACATTTTAAGAATCTAATGATTTGAACTTTATCAAAAAGATAGGTGCACAAGGGCGGTGATATTACTCCACTAAGGGTTCATGAAGGTGGAGAATTACATTTTTGGACTTTTCGGGAAATTCAAGAATTACCATCCAACATTCAGAATCAGTTGCAAGGGGAAACACATTGATTCGTACAAGAAGTCAAGGAGCGATGCATTAAAAGTACAACATAGATATCAGAAATTAAGAAAACCTTTATCAGTTTACCAAGGTAATCACAAAGTGGTTAACATATAGGATCACATTTTGACTTAAAAAAGCTTCATCAAGCAGAGTTACCATTTCGCCTCCAAATAACCAAACAATTCCATCTAGTTTTCCTATGAGAGAGCCAAGTAAAATCTCTGCTCTCAGTTCTCTCAACAACCTAAGTCTTCATAAATCATAACTAACATATTTGACTGTTCAGGTATTACAAACAATTAATTTTTCCAATCCTGAAAACTCCTCATCCGTTCTACAATACAGCAATCCTGGATCGTAAACGATGGTCAAAACATGTTGGAAGAAAAAGAGAATAACATCTTTCACTACTACACAGGAGAGAAAAACTCCTATCTTCAAACCCTAAACCGACAACTTCATAGCAGAAATCATAAAAATCCCGTGTGCAGCATAACGTTCATTTCTGGAAAGGAACAGGAAAAAAAATATTTACAAGTAACACCAAATTGACCAACATCAAGAGCCTCTAAAAGATAATATAATCAAAAGAAGAGACCTCGAGGACATGCTTATATCGTTGAGACTTTCGGAGTTCCTTAAGAGATTTTCCGGATTTCAGAGAAGCTAACATCATTTCCCTCGCTAACCCATCTTTGGATCACATTGGTGCCATGCCACTTCTTTTAGGGAGTCAGTACTTCAAATCATCTTGAATTCTTCCATTTTCGGAAACTTCATCATAAGCCTTTTCATCATCGTCAAGGTAAACCACTTCATTTCCCGTATCGCAGCAAACTCCTCTTGTCTCTACTTGCATATTTACCAAGGCTCGTAAAATTGAAACTTTATAAGTGGGGGCATGTCAAATGCAAAGAAAGAAGAAAAACAAAAAGATTTGAGAATTTGAACGAAGATAACTGGAAAAATAGAGGCAGACTGAGCGCGCAGCCACAGCCGCTCCCCAAGAATCCAAGAAAGTGACCAATCCCACACTACGACGCGGTAGAACGAGCGAGACAAAGGGTACAAGAAAGTGACCATATCCCACACTGGAGAATTTTGTCTTTGCTTCCCAAGACTCCATACAAAATAACAAGGATGTCAAGTTATCCATTCTCTGTGTAATACCCCAGTCTAGAATCCGATTGAATAAGCTTACCTGAGGTTAAATACACTCTCACAAGGTTTCTGTATCTTAGCCACCAGTCATACAGGATACCCTGAAGACCCATTTCATCAAGAACCTGTCTCACCTTGTCGATTTTCAGAGCAGCAGCACACGAACTAATCCACAGGTTGTAAGTGAATATATCTGGTGCAACCTTGTTACGTTTCTATTCATCAACTATGAATAAAACCTTCTCCAGTTGTCCAAATGACATGTACAAGGTCATTAACTCATTGTAAGTAACGGCACTTAAAGATAAATTCTCTTCTTTGATTCTTTCAAACAAACCTTCAGCCTTCTCTACCATTTTTGATGCAGCGTATGGATGGAGAAGAGGAGAGCAAGTTTCAGAAGTTTTTTCAGAGGGAGGTAGAGCTCTGAAATAACATTCAGCAGCTTCAATTCCAAAGACTTTGCTCATTAAGTCAGCCAGGACTGCATAATCAGAATCAGATAACTCAGACTCGTAAGCCACCATCCATTCTGATATCGGCAATATTAGGCAAACTGCAAATCACAAGCAGAACAAACCAATTAAATGCTGGCAACATAACTATCAATACACAAGAATAAATTGTGACTACCGCCTAACCTCTTATGCTGAATCTACAGGTTCAGTGAAAATCAATCAAAGGGTGGATCTGCATTGTAACCAACCAGCAGCATGTCACACTGACCATGGAAATGTGTACAATGTGTAAAAAGTTTGTAAGAAACACGACTTCTGTGATCATAATGTCCTTACTCATCAATAGACATGTATCCAATTGGTATATAAATTCGTAAGGCCATATATGGTCTTTAAAGTAACTTGTGTTCATCATGATCATCACAACTTAAGTTAAACAAAAAAAAAAAAAAAAAAAAAACCTTAAATATGAAAGAAGGTCATAATGACTTCAACTTAAGTAACATAAATATGAAAGAAAAAAAGGTTAGTGAATGAACAAAACACAACTTTAACTTTGTAATAAAAAAACAAGCTTTAGCTTGAGCACCGGATTCGCAAAAGATCATCAAAGCAGTTTGTTGAGATCGTACTAAAAGTTTCCATTGTAGTACTTTTTACACCATTGGATCTGCAACTGGAATTAATTTCTAACATGTCTTGTTGTGCAATCGTATCCCACACTCCATGACAGGAATGCCATCAACACCTCATTTACATTGGCCACACATAATATTAACAACCTACACAAAATCACCAAACCCTTCCTCATATCCATCAACCACAAATATAATTTTAACAACCTAAACAGAATCACCGAACCTGTTCATGCAAGTCCTAAAGACTGGAGGCAACTAACGAGTCTCAAAACATACAAGTAGACTGCAAATAATCAAGAAACAAGGAGGTCAGTGGAAGGAAAATGTACCAGGGAAGACATGTTGGGAAAGCTAAATAACCAATTAAAAGGAAAACAATACTCTCAACCAGGTATATAAAACAAAGAAAATACCACTTTTACAGACACTTGAATCTTAAACTAGGTGAAGTGAACACAACAATCCACCATATACACATATTCATGTCTAAATTATACATTGGATTAAATCTAGCAAGCAGCATGCATAGGAAAGAATAGAGCAAGCAGCGTGAGATGAAATAGATGCCTCCCAAATGGCGACATGATCAATTGCAGTTACCCGAGCTGGGCATAATCCTAGAGCTTTCCTTAAACTTCCAGATTGTGAAAGAAGCCATTAAAGATACACTTGCTTGGTGTCTCGACCTATGTTGCGCCAGTAGAGTAAATCATATTTCTTTCATGGGAAAATAGAAAAGCAGATTGGAGAAGGAATAGAGTTCTTCTAGAACTCTGGTCCCTGTTTTACACATCCAGAACTGGAAGGTAACAACAGTCCTTCAAGAAACAGCAAAAATATTTGCAAATCACTGAGCCAAGGGGAACCCATTACATAAGCAGGAAGAAGAGGGTAATCTCTTTAAACCATACAAGCTTCAAGGGAAAATACTACCCATCTATATCCAATCTCAGTAGCAGTATACCCGTCAAAACGGTCCATACATTTTCAGAGCAAAACAGGCACATTGTAGACAACGCTTGAGGCCAGGTGCTTTCACATTTTAAAAATCCAATGATTTTAACTTTATCAAAAAGATAGGTGCACAAGGTCGGTGATATTACTCCACTAAGGGTTCATGAAGGTGGAGAATTACATTCTTGGACTTTTCTGGTCATTCAAGAATTAGCATCAAACATTCAGAATCATTCGCAAGGGGAAATGCATTGATTCATGCAAGAAGTCAAGGAGCGATGCATTATATGGAAAACACTGATGTCAGAAATTAAGAAAATCTTTATCAGTTTACCAAGGTAATCACAAAGCGTCTAACATATAGGATCGCATTTTGACTTTCCAATCCTGAAAAATCCTCATCCGTTCTACGATACAGCAATCCTGGATCGTAAATGATGGTCAAACATGTTGGAAGAAAAAGAGAAGAACATCTTTCACTACTACACAGGAGAGAAAAACTCCTATCTTCAAACCCTAAACCGACAACTTCATAGAACAAATCATAAAAATCCCGTGTGCGGCAGAACGTTCATTTCTTGAAAGGAACAGAAAAAAAATCTTTACAAGTAACACCGAATTGAGCAACATCAAGAACCTCTAAAAGATAATATAATCAAAAGAAGAGACCTCGAGGGCATGCTTATATCGTTGAGACTTCCGGTGCTCCTTAGAGATTTTCCGGATTTCAGAGAAGCTAACATCATTTCCCTCGCTAACCCATCTTTGGATCACATTGGTCCCACTTCTTTTAGGGAGTCGGTCTCAAAAGCCTACACTTCAAATCATCTTGAATTCTTCCATTTTCAGAATATTCATCATAATCCTTTTCATCATCGTCTAGGTAAACCACTTCATTTCTGGAAGAAAAAGATCGCAGCAAACTCCTCTTGTCTCATACTTGCATATCTACCAAGGCTCGTAAAATTGCAAACTCGATAAGTGAGGGCATGTCAAATGCAAAGAAAAAATAAAAAAGAAAAGAATGATGATTTGAACGAAGATACCTGGAGAAATAGAGGCAGATTGAGCGCGCAGCCATGGCCGCTCCCCAAGAATCCAAGAAAGTGACCATATCCCACACTTTTGACGCGGTAGCACGACCGAGACAAAGGGTACAATTGAGCAGGATTTCTTTTAAAAGTATGATATATAGACCGAGGAATTATTATTATTTTTTATTATTTATACTAGTATTAAATTAAATATTTACTCGAATGAAAATCGAGAGCACCCTACTTATGACTTGTAATAAATTAAATTAACCTTTTATTTTAGGGGTCTCAATTTGACACAATTAGATCAAGAGTCGTTGACTCGATTGAGAAATTACTGTACATTATAATTAAATCCAATAATGGCATTTTATCTTTAACTAGTGAATTAAGATATTTTCCTGGAAAATAGAAAGAGTTGAGAGTATAAATGTAAACTTTCCTAAGCTGCAGTCTACTATCGCTGGGAGCGGGATCCCCTGATCTCCGTGCGCCTCACCCCTCTTGCGACCGCCCGCCATGTAACACTCAGGGGATGGTGAAGTTGGGTGGGGTCATCTGCACCCAACCTCACTATCCCTGTGTGCCACGTGTCAACGGGTTATTTAATACTCCTTAGAAGGGGTAAAGCGATCTGACCCCTATCGCTGGGCAAATTGCCCTTTTTGTTCGTGCAAGGATTGTGTTACTTGTTGCTGTTGCGGCAAACACATGTAAACTTTCCCATGTTCTTTCATATATGTGTTTTTCTATTAGTTCTATTAAATTTTCTTTTTTAACACAATGCCCTGTGATGAGATTCGAACTCTCCTTTTTACCAACAGCTGCAATAGCTTTATTCCTATACTATTTCGAATTCTTGTTGTCAAAGGTTGAACCCCAACCCAAAAGGTTCCACTGTCCCAAGGAGCTGCGTGAGATATGTAAATCAGAAGTCCATCGGTCTCCTAGATTGAATGAGATCTTATATAGTTACTCACACAAGGTGTCCCCCACAAACTAGGCCTTTGGCCTGGCAGCAGATACTATTTCGAATTCTTGTGATATAAAAGGTTACAGCATAACCCGGATGACCTCATCGGTCCAGACCCAAAGAGTTCTGTAGATGATGTAAATCAGGTTTACTCAACAGTCTTCTAGATAGAATATGCTTAATTGGTGCCCAAAAGATGACATGTTCAAACTTGTTTCGGTACAAGAAGCTGACGTCATGACTCTAACATTCACACTTCAGTTGCCAAAAGTCGTATTGATAACCTCTTGTAATACAATTTATCATCTGAAAATCAACTGAGCTATTAGACGACTACTCCGAATTCTCTTAATATCTGTTAAGCGTACGAATTCTCTTCCATGTGTTGAGGCACTAGTGGAGGAGAAGTCATATATTGGGTTTTGGATATTGAGGTGTGATTAGGGAGTTTCAAGTTTTATCAATAAAGCCTTTGATATTTATATCGATTTCTGCTTAAATATCGTTTATGCTGTTCACGAATCGAACAGTTCGCAAACTGTTTGAGTTTGATTGAACAGCATCGAACAGTTCGCAAACTGTTTGAGTTTGGTTCGTGTTCGGTTCGTATATGTTCGTCAATGGTCGTTTGAATTTGAACAAATGTTTAAGTTCGTTTACTAAAACAAACCAAAGTATTCACGAACTGTTCGGCTCGTTTAAACAGTTGGAGGGCTACCAAACCAAACTCGAATCAATTTTAAGTTCGCTTAGCTAAACAAACCGAGCCGAACAGTTTGTTTAGCTAAACGAATCCAAATTCGAGAACCTAGTATTCGGTTCGGTTCTGTTTGTCTAGCTAAACGAATCCAAATTCGAAAACCTGGTATTCGGTTCTGCTTGGTTAGTTAACACCCCTATCTAGTATCCAGCAGTAATTTTGATATCGTTTTACATATTAATTTGGATACCCAGTAACTAGTGGAGAAAGGTTCCCAGGAAAAACCTTACATCTATTCTCCCGATCAAGCATGAACAAAATATTTGCATTATGCTCAACTCATAGATAAGTATCTATCCAATACTTAAATAACACAAATTCCCAGAAGAGCTCTCAAGACTTCCGTCAGATCTTCAAGTTAATAACACTTCAAAAGAAACAATAGTCCATGCAAAGAATCTGGAAAGAACAAGCTGCAAAAGATTAGCAAGAGGGGGTATACTAGTTTTGCAGATGCCGAAGATTCAGTCCCTCGAGTTTTATGGTCTGAGAAGTTCAAACACAACGCCAAAACATACCCGTCTAACAAATAGTTCGCCAAGATACCTATGCATAAGGCTGATTTGAAAAGTGTGTTCTCGGTGCACTAGGCTCCCGCGTTCGTACAAGGTCCGAGAAAGGTCTGGATCGCTTCGCGATGTGATGTATGCAGTCTTACCTTACATTTTGTGCAATATGTTGTTTTCGCAGCTCGAACCCGTGACCTCAAGGCTAATTTGACAATCAGATAGTTTTGTGATAATAACGGTGAGGGACGAGTGAGGATGTAGATGATATGTTGCTTACTAAAAGAGACATAATACCAAAATGCTGACTATTAGACAAACAACAGCACACTGTTTATTTGCTTTGTGGATATCAAGAGATAGAAACCATACCAAGTTTCTCCTCTCTTGCTACATATTTCAAGGTAGTCTACTGCCAGATTCTTCTGTTATAGAAGAGCCATGCTTTTCATATTCAAGAGAGTTGGACAAAAGAAATGGAACATCCTTTTGTTTCAACTACATTAATGACCTATATTCCTGGACGTGTATCCAGTTTACCTAAGGAAACTCAGAAACTCCTAAATCCTGCGCCATCTGCTTCCTTTTCTTGATCTCTAGTAGCTCGCCGTAGAAGTATGACAGGAAACCCCATAAAGACAAAGTAAGAGCGACTCCCTTTTCGACCTGAAACCTCTCATGGAAGAACAGAACACCCAAGGATTCTGTCACTGGCAGCAAGGTAGCAATAACTATACCAGAGAGCAATGCTGAAGCAAGACATGAAACTCCAATAGCTCCCAAGAAAAAAAGCTGCCAAAGGATTGCACTAGACACCAGTGTTAAATAGTACACCGCTTTCCCAAGCTCATATTCATTTGCTTCTCTTGAAAACGCCTGCAACAGAACATTTGAAGATTAAAATGAATTAGTGAGAACCACATATGGCCTTCTGACAAAATAATGCGATCCCTATTAGACAAAGAGGCAAATAAAGAAACACCATGAAATCATTGTTGCAGAGCATCCCTATCGTGCACACGGCAGTTGCAAAGAAGGATATAACTATCTGCATCTCCATGACCAGAGAGTATGTCATTATGTGTCTGAATTTCCTGCAAGTCAACTCCATCAATGGCAAGACAAGTCCATATAAAGCTGATGCTCCCAATGTCATGATAAATCCAATGTAGTATTGCAATTTGGATTCATGAGCAGGACGATCAGTGCTAGAGTGAAACGCAAGCACAATGGCACCAAGGGACAACAAAAAGATCGAATTGACAAGATACGGCGTGAATCTTTGTTTAACGATGAGAAAAGCAAATCCAGCAGTAAAAGCTAACTGAGTAGCAATTACAAGAGCAGAAGTCGACACAGGAAGGCGTGAAACACCATAAGCAGCCAAATAATCATCCACACCAGTTAAAACGCCAATGAAGGCGCAATGGAGGAATAGACTAAAATTCATGCCAAAAACTTTTGTTTCGGTCCCTTCTTTTTTGCGGCGATATGCATATGAAATTAAGACTGGCAACAGAAGAAATGGCCATCCGGCGGTCTGTAACCAGCTTGATATCCAGATTCTTTTTCCTCCTTTCACAAAGTAAAGCCGTTGTACCAGTGGACCACCGCAGTTACCAAGGCCTAACATCACGCAATTCAATACCAGGAGAGCTTTCTTTAGTTTTTTCTTCTTATGCTCATTAACCATTTGAGTGTTCAGAACTTGAGTTTCCATCTTCAAAGATTATGTCCCACCAATAAAAAGCTGCCATCACAATGATCATACTTGCGTATGAGTAATGGGATAACGGTTGTGAAAAAGAGAACAAAATCCGCTGCACAAACGCACATATTCTAGTATTTGAGACAAACAGACATAATCTAGTAGGAAAATTGAAAGCAGTGGATGTAAGTATGGTTGTATCCTGACAATGAAAAACCCTCCAGCAATCTCTATCAACTCAACTATCTAAGCGCAATCGACCCTCAGAACCTTGATTTCTCTAGTTTAACACAGGATTTTGATAGTAAGGTACAGGGTGGTGGACCAAGAATCAGCTGATATTAAACAAATTCTCATAAAATTCATCCATATACAATATAGTGAACAGGACATCAACTTTTTTTCTCTTGCTTGGCAGAACTCGCAATTTAAATTACAGCCACTTAACTAAGCCAAATAGTAAAGGGGAAAAAAGAAACAACAAACATAAATTAGAATCCAACTGAATTAGGAGTATAGATAAAAGCCTGATATATGTTTCCATCTGCAGGAAAGAGAGGAGTATAGGTTCCATCTTTTTTGCCACCCCAGCTAATAGGCACTCATTAAGGCTAAATGAAAATAAAACTAAATCACTTAATAAATAACCTGAATTTTATGCAAAGCAAGCAATCAAATTGAGCACTAACTACTCCTTGAGAACACTCACAAGAAAAATCGAGAATACCAATCTACAATCGCATATACACATCATCAAGTGTCAATTTTTCTTCTCATTATCTACTACAAAATTGCCAAATAGTCCGATAGGGAAATTATGAAAAACCCACATTCCATTTTAAAAAATTTAGTAAATTCGTCCACTACATGCAGACATATCCAGAATAAAGGTGTTCAGTAAAATACTTTTATTTCCAAACAAAATTACCTCGTCAAGAAAAATATCTGGGCAGGTCGCGACCTCTGCTGTGTGCTCTCTTTATGCTGCAAAACGAGGAAAACTGAAAGAAAATGAGATAAAGATAAGAACATGAATATTAAAAGAACAGCAAGAAAATGAATATAAAAAAGAACGGTGCCCAATTCAATAAGAATATAAGTACATGGGAGGAAAAAGATGAGAGTGACAGTAGAGTTGGTGAGAAGAATGATGTGAAGCACAAAATCAAATAAAAGAAGAGAACCCAGAAATCTATGTCTTAGATTGTTTCAAGAATGTTGAATTACCGTCCAAGATTAATTTTTTGGAGAATTCTTTGGGCAGGAGAGAATTTTTCTGACTCTTTCTTGGGCTGCCTAGCTAGATACGCGACGGGAATGCTGACAGCCGAGATTGTGAAAGGACATAGTAAGCGGTCGAATCCAAATTTTTGTTGATAACTGGAATTGGGCAATTTTCATGCTCCAGATAATCTAGATTTATTTTCATATTAATAGCAATTTGACTGCTTCTTTGTCGCAAACTGCACTACTAAAAGTGACAAAACGTTATTATGTTTACAAGCGTCAGTTGTTGTTGCTTCTAGAACCCATGTATGCTTAAGAATATAATCATTTTTTACTCTTTATTTATTGGAGTTAGGGTGTTAAACGATCTGACAGGTTTCAAAAGACAATCCTAACCAGTTGTCAATTTGGTGAATCGTGTTTGATTAATCCATGAATCCGATCTTTAAGTGCGAGTTTTTACGGGGTTATTAAGTCACTTTTGAAGTTGGTAGGTTTAACAAGATCGACATGATTCTGATCTGAACTTGCTAAAGTCAAACTCAAACTCGTAAAAGTCGTGTTTCGTCATAGCAGGTTAACGTGTATGATCAGAAATGTTTGTCCCAATTAAGTCATGTCGCTTTTATGAGTCGAAGCTCTTAAAACCATAACAAGACATGTCAAAACCCTTTTCCTAAACAAAAATATGTTATAAATAAGACATACTTTGGTGTCTATCTTTCTTAAAAATATTGTTTTACACAGTCAACTACGTATATGGTCAAATGTCATTTAAAATTAAATTATAAAAGTATTTACATATTATTAATTAGAGTTTAACCATATACCATGTGAATTACTATTCTGATAAACTATAGTGTCAAATACTTTAAAATTTTGGTCTTACTTAATGCTTGACCATGTACGCTAATATTTTTGAAACAAAAGAAGTACATGATTATAACTATTATCATATTTGAGAACTTTTAATTTCAAGTAGGTTTTGCATTTAAGAATTGAGTAATTGTTTGAGGAAATTTATAGGATGCTCCATGGTATGAGCAAACAATTCACAAACTACAACGTATAAACATCAGGAAATCTTAACATATAATACCTAAAAAAAATCCTAAATTTCTTTTTATATAAATGTTGTTCATTTAACAACTCTATGTGACATATAATCTAAAATATTGGGCATGCCATGTAAACATTAAACATACTTGAGAACTTCTATGGATTTCAAATATGTTTTCCATTTAAGAATTGAGAAATTTTTGATGAAATCTATTGGAGGCTCCATAATATGAGCAAACAATATAGTTGAGAAAAATTTTATAAACTATAAAGTACAAACAGCAGGAAATCTTAACCAACAATACCTAAAATGTTTTTCCTATTTTTTATATATAAATGTTGACAGCTATATGTGACAGATATAATAAAAAAATATTAGACATTACAAATAAACAATTCCTAAGTCCAGCTGAATTATTGAAAAATTACCTCATCCACAGAAGAAGCCCTTCAAATCTTCTCCCTCGATACTCTCTCTCGTCTGTCTAGTGTTGTTAGCTAATTGTTTCTCTGTTTTATAATTGCAAAAGATAACTAACTCAAAAAAAAAAAAACATTACTTTATAAGTCACACGACAATTATTTGAAGTTGATAAAAATTTTGCTAGTGGATCATAAAGTATTTCCCACAAATGAAGAGCTACTCATGATGTCTGCCACCAATTTCAATATAGTAATCATTATTCCAAATGGTCAAACTTACTTCTTGATAAAACCTTTATAAACTACACCAAAAATTATACACAGTATATCGTAACGACAAAAAAAAAACTATCACTAAGATTTTAGAAGTGATAAACCATAACCGGATCGTTGGTTAGTCGGTAACAGCCAACGGTTTAATATAGCCCAGTATTGCAGTTCAGCGGGTTAGCGCTTAAGAATAGTTGTCCGACCTCAGCAGCACCTCAGTAGGGCAATATGACACCCTTATAACGTCAAAGAATCTATTCAAGGTTTGCACCTCGGCATTAACTTCAGTATATGTTCAAATGCTGTACTTCGGACTACTTCATTTAGGTAATGCTTAGCCATGCATTTCGGTAAGGCCAAGTCACGCATTTCGGCAAGGCTCAGCTGTGTACCACAGCAGCTCGTGCACTTCAGCAGAAGACAGCTGTGTACCACAGCAAAATGAACCCAATACGATAAAACTTCATGGGACCCACAAACGGGGAGACTTCTCCAATATATCGACTACAGCTGTTTAGCCTTCCTGAACACGCCAAGGTCACAACCGCCGATCTATCATTTACATCAACTAGGCCGGCCTATTGATCACATCAGCAGACCTATTATGCCTTAGGCTCTCTGCTCTAAACAAATCGTCTTCTCTAAGCTATCATCAGAGTTTCATATTGGGAAAAAGATCTATAAAGTCAAGGAGACCAAGACAAAGAAGGGGGAGAGACTTTACAACATACATATACGCCCTGCTCTTCGGCAAGTACAGAGAGAAATTCCTAACTCATCTTTTACATTATAATCTTAGTGAGATATGACCCAAACTGACTTGAGCGTCGGAGGGTTTTTTCCGGGGCCAACCCCCCGGGACCTCTGACCTGTGTTACTTTGTGCAGGATATTTGGCGCTATTCCAGTAACACATTTTCAAATCCAGTTGACAAATTCTTTACGTCAACTTACGGAGCTAAATCGAGGTCATCTAGACCCTTAGTAAAGATCCGGCTTCACCAAGAAGGATTAGAGGAAGACAAACAATACCTCTATCTCTAGAGTTTGCTTCTAGTGATATCTCAATTATATACATAACTATATAGATGACAAAATAATAGAAAAAACCTTTATAAACTAAAAAGGCAAACAACGACAAAGTTATCATATTTTTTTTTCAGTGTATAAGCACCTGAAGTGTTTTTACGCATTTTAAGTTTATGTTTATCAAATATGTCAAAATGTTCATAGGTCTCGTTTGGCGTGTGACTACAATCATATATTATCCATTAACATAACTTTTAACTCTACATTATTTCTTTCCTTTATTTAAACAAATAAAAAATATATACATTCACTAAATAATAATAAGACTATTTGTAAAAAAGTGATCACATCATGTTAAAGAGAATATTACAATAATTAAAATGACAACCATATTAAATATTTTATATATTATAAATTGATAATTATTGTACCAACGTTTTTAATCAGATGATTTAAATCAAACGACACCAAACATGATTATAATCACAAAATCATGGCTATAATCACGAAACCAAACAGAATATAATTTGACCGGCTTATAATATAGGATCTTAGTCTGAAATTCTTGTTTACCCAAATTCATCTATTTGTTAGATAAGCTATGAACTTGAACTGTTCCTCTTAAATACATATGATTAACGTATCAAACAAAAAAATTACATTCCCAGAAGTTTAGTTAATTATTACTAATATCTGTCCTTGCAAAAAAAAAACTATGTTACTCGATGAACAAAACTTCGAGGTTTGTTAAATATTTTGTGAAAAAAATTCTACAAGACTAGTACTAATAAGATTTACGCTTTATGACATTGAGGTCACGGGTTCAAGCTGTGAAAACAAACTCTTACACAAATTTTAGGATAATAGTGTGTGCATCAGATCCAAAAGCAATCCGGTTCCTGCCCAGACCATGCGCAAACGCGAGAAACTATTACACCGGAAACGCCGGACTATGATAATGTTTCTTAGAGCTTCTTAATTCATACCATACAAGAATAAGGACCTAAATTTACTGCGTTCGTTCCTAACAAGAAAATAAAATAAAAACAGTACGTGAGTTAAGCTGCTTAACCATTAAAAGGGATCGGGTTAACTAGCATGATTTGCACGTTATTAATATAAAATAATTAATTTAAGATAGTACACGCCAGGTAGTTGGTAGGTAGGACGTCCAATCAGAGTGAACTTTATCTTTCACTTTCTTTTTTTGGATCAAAAGTGGACGGGGAAAGAGGCCAATGAACATGTAATGGAACTCGGATGAGATCTTAAAAATAAGGTTAAATTGAGGTCTCTAATCACGCGTCGTCACGTGTATAAAATCAATTTTTTTAAAAAAAATTGCAGCACCCCTTTACTTTTGTACACGTAACGACGTGTGATTGGAGGCATCACTTTTAGCTTCACTTTTGTTTTAAGTGACAACACTTTTTTGGGTTGAACGTTTAAATTTTATGTGTCATATGGTTGGATATGAATATCGAACTATTTAATTTCACTTACATACAAATAATGAAACATAGACTTTTTTGTCATCGAATTTCATGTACTTACAGGTTTTATAACCGTATGGTTATCTGTACTTTTGTATGTGACTATTAAAAGTATAACGCAAAAACTAGATACTAATGAGCATAGTTCACATCCAACGTACCACAAATGACTGAATAAAGCAACCTGACTCACTAAATTGGTTGCGCATCTTATATTGTGAAGTAGGCAAGTAGCATTCGATCGACACAGTTTGATACAATTTTCATTATGGATGAAACAACCTCTGTGTGTTTCTAACACATATGTATGGTTGCATACATACTATCCCTCATACCTCGATATATACGAAAGACTCTAAGACAATGGAAGAATGTTGTTGTCATATTCCATGTATATGACCCAGCTAAGGACAGAATATACTGTTATGGAGTTGCAACTTGGAAGAAATAGAAAGCTATGAGCATTATACTCTTTAACATAATAAAATTATTATGTAAAGTGTTTGTGTTCTTTTTGTGTTTAACACTACAAACACATATCTAAACTCTGTCTGGTCGAATTCTGGATTTGTCACTCCTAAGTCCGGGTAAAAAAAAAGTTGTATTAGGTTAACAAACAGTGTAAAATTTTCTTACTAAATATAAATATAGATCAAACAATAAATTACGCTAATGTAAGATGTCCTCCAGAAGGCACTGCATGGTATAAACGCAATGTCTCGACAGGGGCCATTGCATATAGAGAGCTTGGATGCAGTGTCAACTAAGCTAGGGTTCCTGTCGCATGGTCCAAATGTAGTGACAATTGAGATAGGACCGTTGCGTCTTCTAGAAAACTCGGATGCAATAAGAAATAAATAAGAGTTTTTATGCCATAAATTAGATACTAAGAGAGGAAATACTAGGTTTGGTAGGAGTATTAGATTAGGAACATGGAACTCTAACGGGTAAGATGGGGTGGCTCCTATAGATGAGAAGATAAAGCAGTCAATGTTAAGACGATATGGACATGTGCAAAGACGTCATGTAGATATACCTGTTAAGCGGTGCGAAACAATGAGTGAAGTGCATGTTAAACGTGGAATAAGTAGGCTAAAGAAGACATGAAGAAAGACAATAAAGAATGATATAACCTAAATGACAATTGGATATCATATGGTCAGTGATAGATGCATATCCTAAAAGAGTAAATTATGCATTAGATATCGGGAGACGCGTAAAGAGGGTAGAATTTATGTTACGAATAAAAAACAACAAATAAATATAAAAGAAATGATTGATCTATATAACCGACCATACGTAATAAAAAAGTTTGAGTATTATTGTACAAACAAATAGCTAGGATGTTATATAATTCAGAGATTTGACATGATTCTATTTTATCTGAAAAGAAACTTGGGAAATATGGCCACTAAACATTATCCGATTGTAGCGTTGGATGATTGGAGCTGATGAGTCAATGACCTATGGATTGCGTCACACTAACTATAATTCTGTAAATGTCTTTCAAATTAGAAAAGTAATATAGCTCGCCACAAATAAATCTTGAAATATATAATGTTGTTGTAGTCTGCGAAAAAACGACAACTCTTAAAAGCCTAATAAATTAATTTCTGGTTCACAGTAATTTGTCCAGTTCAGTTGAGGCATAGTATTTTCAATGATTTCATTAGATAACTTAATTTCAAGAAAATAGATGTGATATTAATGATATTTTGGACTATAAAACTTTCACAAAATATTTGACTATCACCCAAACTCATTTGGCAATGTAACGACAAATCGACAACGTTGATTTTCCCTTCTAGGCACCAATAAAAGATCATATTTTTCTCAGAGCACAAGTATTACACAAACTTCAAGAACGACCTACATTGAACTTACGGATCACCTGTGAAGAAGGATTATTCCGCAAAAGATTATTTCTTGTGTATTAGCCTTCTGCATTCGTGAATGGTCTTGTAAAATGTCGGATCGCTTCGTGGTCTGATGTACGCAGCCTTACTTTACACTTTTTGCAAGATTGTTTCTGCGACTCGAATCCGTAACTTAAGGTCATAAAACATCAACCTTACCATTTGTTTTTTTTGCACGATTATTCTTCACCGTCTTTCTCATATGTCAGACATTCTGGTAATCTCTCCGTTTTGCTTTAGCCAATTTTCTTCGGCTAATTGGGGTTATGATCCTTCTTCGCATATTTCTTTTGCCCTCTCTGGCATATGTTGCTTAATAAAATTATTGCTTTGTGTTGTTCAAGAAAAAAAAAACAAAAGAAAAAATGCTACGAGAATGTACACCTACTAATAAGTAGAATCCATCAGATCAAGACTAGAGCAGCTCATGACTTTTAAGCCTTTTTAGATGCAAAGCCCAAGAAGCCCAAAAATATGGCGACCCGGACACAAAAGTCTTGGTAGCATAAAGGCGAACCTCCTCGCCCTAGATCCCCCACGGTCTTAACCTATAGAACATTGTGGAGGATGCAAATCAGATGTCCAGCGGCCTCCCAGGTTGGTGAGGCCTTACGCACTGACTCACACAAGGTGCCTCCTACAAACTAGTATAAGTGGAGCACCCTCCTCAAGGTGCCCCACAAACTAGCAGAAGTGGAGCACCCACATTGTGTATGTCTCTGGATTTAAACTCTTGCCTTTTTTATATCAATTTTTAACTCGAGTACCAAATGGACCATGGGAGCCAAAAGTCTAGTTTTTAAAAGTGTTGTTATTCGGCTAGTAGTCGGTAAATACCTTTGCTCCAAAACGGTCACAAAGGTAAAGCAACCCATAAGCCATAACCTTTTGTCAAGGCTATGCGTATAAATTACCTGCTTTTTTTTTTTATTTTTAAATAAACTTGACATATACTTGGAAGAAAGGGTAAAATCTTTCTCAACAATAGTTGTAGAAGGGTAGCTTTACGTTGATCCTATTCTTGCTCATATCAAAGGATTGATATATGAAAAGGACTATATTCCTACTACATGGATAGCATGCACATTTGGTGAATATCCTTAAAATTGGTTCTAAGTATGGATTCCTCTTCTTTTTCTTTTTTTCTTTTGTTCTGAGTTTCTAAATGTTCATAGTCAT
This sequence comes from Eustoma russellianum, assembly GCA_036186865.1. Lineage (NCBI taxonomy): Eukaryota > Viridiplantae > Streptophyta > Magnoliopsida > Gentianales > Gentianaceae > Eustoma > Eustoma russellianum. The sequence continues at coordinate 2,279,512 of AP025045.1, forward strand.
CTGTGGAGCCATAAGTTAGATTTTTTTTTTTGGGGGAAAGGAACTTTTCATTATATCTGTCAAAAGAAAACTGTCATTTTACAATCACCTCCTTTACTCTATACAAAGATCAAAGGAAATACCATGTGCAGCTAACAATTCATCTATTTTCCGTAAAGAGTTACTAATGAAGATATCCGGAGGTGGACGCGAAAGCGCACCACCATGAACCAACTTGTTATGCCAATGCCAAATGCCAAAAGTCACCTCCCTATAAACGTACGACCAATCTTTACCCTTGCAATATTTACTCAAATTTCGCTTTAAGTTAAGCTCGGTCCACTCAGCCAACCCTCTAGGCTCCAAAAATACATCCCACTGATCTCTACAAATCAGTCTTCGCCACACTTGTCGGGCCCAAGAACAGTCCCTCAGCTCATGAATCTCCCCAACTCCTGTAAGGCCACAAATCTTACACAAATCCAAAGAGATAATACGACGTCTACAGAGGAAAGCCACCGTAGGAATCGCGGAGTGACATAGACGCCATAAGAAAAAATTCAATCTAGAAGGGCCCTTAAGGCTCCAAACTTTCCGCCAAATAGGACGTCGTTCCCCCATATCCGCCTCAAACTGGAGATTGTAAGCACTACTGACCGAAAACTTACCCGAGCTGTTAGCGTTCCATCGGTACTCCTGTACCTCCGTTCCCCCTGGGTCGTCAACATAATTTGAAGATTCAAGGCCGCGGCGCAAGAGCTGTGTGCACCTTCTAATACCCTGCCAAGTTTTAGAGGCTTTTTTCCCACTGGAAGCACATAATGGGGATCCGTATTTTGCCCACAGCAACTGGACCCAGAGGTGGTCCTTTGCTGTCAAAACCTGCCATCCTAATTTCGCCAAGAATGCCTTGTTAAGAAAGAGAAGCCGTTTCAATCCAAGCCCGCCTCTGTCCTTGGGTGTACAAATTGCATCCCAAGATAAGTAGTGTAGGTGTCTCCCCTCCTCGAATTCATCCCAGAAGAAGGTTCTCATTATCTTCTCCAATTCATCAATCGTTGTCTTCGGTAACTCCACCGTCTGCATTGCATAAGCCGGAATAGCGCTAAGGACTGATTGAGTCAAAATGCCTCTCGCCGCTTGGGATAGTCGCCTCGCCTTCCAGGGACTCAACTTAGCTTTCACCTTATCCACCACAAACTTAAAAGTCGTTGCAGTAGCCCGTTGGTGTAACGCAGGCATGCCTAAATAGGTCCCCAGGTCCGTTGTGAGGGGGATACGCAGCCTTTCACTGATGCGTATGGCTTCGGGTGCTGAGGTATTTGGGGACACAAAAATTTGGGACTTGCGATTGCTAATAGTTTGGCCGGATATATTACAAAAGTCTGTGAGGACTTTCTCCATCACCAAGGCCTGCTCAACATTCGCTTCACCAAAGAGAAGGAGGTCGTCGGCGAAAAAGATGTGAGACACAGCAGGCCCCCCGCGAGATGCCTTAATTGGCCGCCACTGTTTCTTCTCAATAGCCCGGCTGATGTGTTGGCTAAGAACATCCATGTATAGGAGAAAGAGATAAGGGGCCAACGGATCCCCCTGTCGTATACCCCGAGTGGGGGAGAACGCTTCCAAGCGTTGGCCGTTCCATATCAAAGAAAGTTTGGCCGTCGTCACACAAAACATAATCAGCTCGGTCAAATCGAAGCTAAAACCCGATGCTTGGAGGACTTTCTTTAGGAACGGCCAACTAACTTTATCATAGGCTTTTTCTAAATCGATCTTCACAACCATATAACCCTTCTTCCCTTTCATGTTCCTCATCGTGTGCAAAAGCTCTTGTGCCACGATAATGTTTTCAGATGCCTGCCTCCCCGGAGTGAAAGCACATTGGGTGGGAGAGATCATCTTCCTTATCAGATTCTTGAGCCTGTTGGCCACTACCTTAGTAATAAGCTTTGACACGACATTGGCCAAGGCAATAGGGCGGAACTGGGTAATGCTTTCAGGGTGCTTGACCTTCGGGATAAGCGTAATCAAAGTCTCGTTCATTTCCATAGGGAACTTCTTTCGCCGAAATGCCTCTTGGACAAAACTCACCACCGCCGGCCCCACAATACCCCAGCACTTCTGGAAAAAAGACGGTGGAAAACCGTCCGGTCCCGGCGATTTAAAGGGGCCCATTTGAAAGATAGCAGCCTCAACCTCTTTGGCCGAACAAACATGATTCAGATACCGACCATCCGCATGAGAAAGCTGTGGAAAAAAGAGAGGGTAGTCGCCAAAACTACACTCAGGGCCAAATGCATACAATCTTTTGAAATAGGAATTAGCCATGTCCTGTAGGTCATTGGGGTCACTAATCCATAGATCCTCCTCCCCTTTAAGTCTTAAGATTTTTTTCCCCTTTGCCCGAATCTTAACAAGGCTATGGAAATAGTGGGTGTTTCGCTCACCTTGTGTTGCCCATCGGACCTTCGCACGCTGCTGCCAAAATACCTCTTCATGCTTAAGTAAATCTTCATATTCCTCTACAAGGTTGGCCTCAAGCTGGGACAAAAAACGAGACGGTCTATAGGAGAGTTCCTTCTGAATGCCAAGAATGCGAGCAACGCAGCGTCTCTTCCTATGGAATAAATTACCATAAACCTCCTTTGCCCAAGCCCGTAACTTGTCAGTAAAATTATTTAATGTGCTCGAGAGATCATTCGGGTACTCAATCCAAGCCTCCTTCATGAATACTTCAAACCCCTTGTGCTCCAACCAATTAGCCTGGAACCGAAAGCAGCCATCAGAAGCCCTTGCAGACGCCGACCCCTCCAACTTGAGCAACAACGTCGAATGATCCGAATGGATCATCGGCAAATGGTGGAGTTCGGCCTTCGAAAACGCATCATACCATTTGTCGTTACCCCAACACTGATCAAGTCTCTGCTTTATTTCAAAACGTCCCGGTTGTTTGTTGGACCATGTGAACTTGGGACCCGAAAACAGCATAAGTTAGATTTGGCTAACATATACATGTGTCCTCCAGCCATCCGAAATCAATAGTTCGCGTGTGGATTTGTAGACCAGGAATCCGATTCTTTTTTTAATTATTGATATGACTTTTAACTCATTTTTTTTGTTCTACGTCGAGACGAATGATAAATACATATATATTTTTTTTTTGATAAATAAACATTTTTGTTGAAGAAATCGGACATTTAGCCCAATTATTTTTTAGTTAAAATATGTTGAGCTGTCATCTTTGGACTTAATTATGAATAGGTTCTATTAATTAAAAATATAAACTAATAGGTTTATAATTATCTACATATTAATTAGATAATTTTAGACTTTTGAATGATTCAATTTCATTACTAGGTGAAAAATTAGTAATCAAAGTGAACGTAAAATTGTTGGAAATGAATTATGTATCTTTCTTGAAAAGGGGCACATCACCCTTGCCAGGAAATACCATACTGTAAGATTTACAATATTTGGCCACCAAATACACCCCAAGTTTGGACAAAAGGCCATTTCCTTTAAGGCAAGAAAATTTTGTCCGAAGGACAAGACCTAGGCTTATCTTGGTTGACTCCATGCACGATGCTGTTGGCGTAAAACAAGTATTAGATTGTAATTATTGCGTATCATCTCACTCAATCTACAAGACTATTTACTTCTTGATTTGAATCTTCTATATATGTTTCTTGGACTTGAATCAATTTAGAAAACTGTTAGGTTATTGATTTGAATCCTCCACATATGTTCTTTAGAGCTTTGGAACGATGGAGTCCTTGGAGCTGAAACGATGGAGTATGACCTCCATATATGTTCCTTGGAGCTGGATCAATCTAGAAGACTGTTGGGTTCTTGATTTGAATCCTCCACATATGTTTCTTGGAGTTTTGGAACGATGGAGTCCTTGGAGCTGAAACGATGGAGTATGATCTCACTCAATATAAAAGATTATTGGGTTCTTGATTTGAATCATCCACATATGTTCCTTTGAGCTTTGAATCCTCTACATATGTTCATTGGAACTGGAACGATGGAGTATGACCTCACTAAATCTAAAAGACTGTTGGGTTCTTGATTTGAATCCTCCCAAAATGTTCTTTGGAGCTATGGAATGATGGAGAGACTGTTGGGTTCTTGATTTGAATATTCCACATATATTTTTTAGAGCAGAAACGATGGAAACCTCCGGGATAAAGGATTTTATCTTTTGCTCTAAGTACTGGATTGTAGCTTGTTATGAGTCGTAACCTAGCACGAGTTGGTATAAAAAACTGGCTACAGTGGAGATTTTTTTACTGAATGGTTTTCTTCCTAACCAAGTAGTTACTTGCAAATACGATTTTTTAACTTACATCACATAGGCTACGGAATTTTACAATATAAAAGCAGAAATATCAAACTCGATAAGCAAGGTTTAAACCACATCAAATGATGATTTACCATAAGCATATAGTAATCACAAAAAATAGTTTACCATCAAAAACTTTATTCACAATCAAACCATGGTAAAGTATATTCTGATGACACATAATGAAAATTGCGTCAAGCTGTGGCGACCAACTGCTACTTCACAATATAAGAACCGCAGCCAATTTAGTGAGTCATTTTGCTTCATTTCATCATATTCCAAAGTTAAGAAAGAGCGTGTCTTTGACTCTATTAGAAATGGAAACATGTTTTAACATACTTACCATAAACATGTTTAACAAATGGAAAAGAACTTTAAAGAATATTCAGCCTATTTCTTACCACAAACAAGTCAATCAAATGATAAAGTTATTACTTTGAATTCCAGAGAATATTCAACCGATTTTTTTATTAACATAATTTAATCAATCACCAATTTAAATTAATATCATGGTAAAATGATTATGATTGATTATCATACACATCAAGTCAAAACAAAACCAATACATTCAACTTGAACAATCCAAAATTCTAACAAAGAATAAACACGTTATCAAAGTCACTACTTTAGTTTCTCATCTTTCATAAATCTCCCCCACTCTAACCATTAAAGTAAGAGTTCTCAACACCCACCCAACGCCAACCCTGACCCCCACCAAAAAAAAAGAGAGAGAGAAAGACCTCTTGAAATGAAGTATTATTCTAAAGGAACTCATGCATGCTTGTGATTAAAATTTTTGATACATAATCTAACAAGTAATAGTAAACTTTTAACTTCTAAAATGACAAAAACTCGATCAACTCGGGTTGAAAATAGAAGTTCTAAGCCTTCACAGCGTAGTTCAGTTGGTATTCAGATAATAGATTATACTACAATATGTCTTAGTTCAATTTTTGGGGCCACACTACAACAACACATACCAAGCATGTGTTGTCATAGTCATGCCGTCATGCCTACACTACAACAACACTGTGGATGCAATAGTCATGCCGCCAGTTCCTTATACCAGAACGAGCTTAGACTTAATCGTTCGTGGACACCAAATAATGACCTCCCAACTAAAAAGCCGTTAGCCTTCTGATTTACATATTCTTTGAAACTTCTTGTAGCTGAGACACTAGACACTCTCCAAGTCGATGTATGATCGTTTGTACTGTAAGAATATAAGTTACAAGACACAAACTTTCCCAACTCTTTCGTCTCACATTGCCAAAGTATTCAAAGAACAATATTAGAAGTTACATGCTACATTAAAAACTTTTTTCTTATTATCTTACGTCTTGTCTCACGTCCCAGGAATCTTTTATGGACATGGACAAACTCTTGACCTGACCTGGTACTTACTGCAGCTTTTATTAAATCAAGTTACAAAATTTTACCTGGATGAATTGAATGTAACATAGATAATTCTGCATTTAAAGAACCTATTTGATGGTTTATCAATATTGTATCCCAAAAATTGAAAACAAAAGAAAACCAGTAAAACCCTATATTCATTTAATGAAACACTAAAACAGGACTTTCACTTTGGCTAATCTCCATCTTTTGGATCAGCTACCTTATTCTACAACCTATTGCAGAAATTCAAACAATCAGACAATTGAAAATTCTCAACTTCTTGAGAGCTTTCAACTACAAGACACTATTTTTTTCTACCTCTTCGAATAACGTTCTCATTGTGAAATTATAACGTGAAAATGGCAACATAAACCAATAAGAAAGTGTATCATTCTTTCTCTCATTGATCTACATCATCCACGATCCTACTTCCGTTCTCATTGTGAAATTATAACGTGAAAATGGCAACATAAACCAATAAGAGGGTGTATCATTATTTCTCTCATTGATCTACATCATCCACGATCTTACTTCCGTTCTCATTGTGAAATTATAACGTGAAAATGGCAACATAAACCAATAAGAGGGTGTATCGTTCTTTCTCTCATTGATCTACATCATCCACGATCCTACTTTCACCGTACAATTTCACGATCCCACTTTCACTGTATAATTGTACAATTTGCACATCAAAAAAGCTTCATTGTGGAGGGGATGTAGAGCTCCTTCCCCTACTATACCTCGATAAGAACACCTTTGCACTGCAAGAAAGTGATCTTTTCACCAGCGCTGAAGCCCCTTTCGGCATGGACAACGTATCAGTTGATGAAACACAAACTGAATTATTCATAACCTTTTTTTGATCAGGATCATCATCAACTCCCTCTGGATTATTTGATGCATCCCCCATCTGGACCATCCGATTACCTAAACTCCTATCACCTCTCATTGAAACTGCATCAGCAATAGCATCACTTAAAGCTGAAGCTGCTAAAGAATCCATTGATACCGATCTTCTCAGCTGCTGAACTCCATATACACTACTTCCAACATCATCATCTCTTCCCCTTAATCCATTTCCACCCTGCGTTTCATTACCATCATTATCATCCACTCGGACACTCGATCTCGGAATCTCAGCCTCATTTTCGGGTATTTGGGATTCAAGAACTTGATCTGAAGTGCCAAGATTCTGCTGGCGAGCAAGTGGTTGTGGTTGAGAAGTGGCGGAGATTGGGGCACGACATAAAGGGCAATTAGTGTGAGATCTGAGCCAAGTATCAATACAATTGACATGAAAAGCGTGCTGACACTTTGGCAAAAGTCGAAGACTTTCGTTTTCTTGAAATTCATTCAAACAAACAGAGCACTCTGTTCCTTCCACAAGCCCATCATTTTTCTTATACTTAAAAGTCGTAATTTCACTGATCACCGACGCCGGCAGCCCGATTGTTCTAATATACCAAATGGGATGATGAACTAAAGGTCCAATACCTTGATCTACGAAAAATTCATGAACAATCGGAACCGAATCTTGATTCTGAGGAGGCGGAAGTTGAGTTCTTGTTCTTCTTCCCCTGTTTCGGACTTTGTAGAATCTGTAAGCTGTGTAGAGAGCAAAAATCAAGAAAATCGTGGCAAGAACTGCAAGAGAAACGATGAAGAAGATAGAAAGCTTGAACGAACGGCTCTGATGATCATCGGAGGGGGGTGGGGGGGCATCATAGATGATGGGGTTGTTGCAAAGTGGGTAGCAACGTGGTATACATGGAATTGGACAATAACCATCTGAGTTTCCAAGTGGATCACAAAAAGGTTCACATAAACTGATGATGGAGTCTTCAAGAACTTGAGAATCGTTAAGAAATTTCCGGTGATGGAAGAACATGATGGATTTTCATAAGTGAGAGATTTCCTTGGGGGTGGTTGATTTTTTTGGACTTTTGGAGGTTTGTTTTTTCTAGAGAGTAGTTGGTGGTTGGGATGGATGAGAATGTCTTCTTTTTCTTTTTGTTTGCGATACAGGTAGTGTGGCGAATTACAGAAGTTCTGGGGAAAAAAGGTCCTCTGGGAAATTTATCAAAAGAAAAAAAAAAGAAAAAGTCTTGTCGGTAAAGGCAAAGAACATATGAAATAATAATTCGAGATGGGATCTCTTCACCCCTACACTCTTACTCTTTTGTCCATTTCTCGCCAAGTGATAGCAAGGTGGATGGTGATGCTAGATGAATGTCACCCGTATTTAACCTCTCCATCTCACTTTACTGTCACGTATCGAACGGTGAGCAAGAGAATGAAGGTGTGGGGTGAAAAGATCCAGTCCCTAATCATGAAATACAAACTTTGTTTCTGGTTCCTTGTTTTTGTGATGTCGTTTGTTGACTTTCAGGTCGGGTCTCTAGTCTTCCTACCTCTTCCACTATCGCCACTCAGGAAAGTACAAACACAAATTTTAAAATGTTATAACAGTTCTCCTCCTATATTTCAAGTCAACAAAACATTGTTTTGCATTTTCTACTTTGTGAGGCCAATAGTTTAAATATATGAGATTGCATTATTTTATTATATACTTCCCTCCATCCAAAAAAATATTGTCCTAATTTGACTTGAACATAATTTTAAGAAAGCCAAACTATTTTGATCACTATTTCTATTTTGCTCTTAGCTGGTTAAATGATGTAAATTACAAAATTTATATAAGTGATAATTGAAATGTAATACGGAAACTTTACTAACATATTTCTATTTTTAGTGATTATGTAGAACACAAGAAGTCGGCCCCTGTTTGTCTTTCTCTGATTGGTCATAAAATGATTACTAGAATGCTATTTATTTACTTTTAGAGTAATTTAAAGTTTACAGCAGACGATATGCTTGGGTTCGATGAGTTGTTTTTTGGACGTTAACATATGATATGTTGGGTACCATATGTTGTTTTGTTAAATGTAGTTTTTGCTGTTGCTAGAATATACTGTATATATTTGTTAATGTGCTGATTCAATGAGTTAGATATTGGACGTCGGTTGAGATCCTCTGACCCCCTGCCCCTCGCTCTCCTTAGGACCGTCCGCCACGTGGCACACAGGGGGTGATGAGGTTGGGTGCAGATGACCCCCACCCAGCCTCACCACCCCCTGTGTGACACTTGTCAATGAGTCATTTAATACCCCTTAAATGGGGGGGGGGGGGGGGTCAGGAGATCTGTTCTCATTGGACGTTAGGAGAGAATATGTTGGTTCCATAAAGATGTCCCTTTTCTATAAACAAGTGGATCATTAATAAGGTTGAACCCCAACCAGTAAGGGTCCCTGTCACACCCAGTCCCAAAAGTAGTGTAGGGATGTAAATCAGGTATCCAACGGCCCGCTAGCAGGAGCTTGGTCATTTACACAGTAGTCTGCATAAGGAGCCCCCAGCACTGCAGGCAAGCCTACAGGCTAAGGAAGCTCTCACACTATGCATTTGATGGGAATGGACTCTCTTGCCTTTGACAAGAATTGAACTTCTGACCTCCCTTTCAAGAATTACTGCCCGGAACCAGTTGAGTTATGTCCTGAAAACGAGTGGATCATTAATAAGATGGGGCATCAGGAGAGGAAGTAGGTAACACCATTACCATTCCACCAATGGGTCAGCTGCTAATTCTGTAAGTATCTGATACTTAATACGCCCAACAACCTGAATAAATGCATGAATTAGGTGAAAGATTTAAAGAATGATTAGATGTTACACATGAGGCTACCGTAGTTGTTAACTTAAAAGTTCTTTTGGAGCAAAAAAAAAGGTCATTCCTTGACTCTGAGGCTTCTCATTGCTCTAGTTTCAAAGGACATTGTGGATGATGCAAATCAGGAGCTCAGCGTCCTCATGGGTCGGATGAGGACATACACAGCGACCCACACAAGGTGTCCCCAAGCAAACCAGGCCTTCGGCCTAGTAGCAGTGGAACACCACACTATGTGTTCTTGGATTCAAACTCTTGATTTTTTGGAACAAATCTCAATCCGAATGCCAACTGAGCTATGCTTTGGGATCTAACTTAAAAGTTCTTTGCCCTAAGATGGCCTTCAGGAGAGTAACCAAGGAGGGTCTTCTTTTCTGCAAACAGATCCATCATTAACTTCAGCTCTTTCTATAACTTTGTTATAGATGATACAGTTGTCTTCATTTCATCTCTACAACAACAACAACATTACTCCATTGTCTTAGAAACTCCAGCACATGGAGGGTATGGGAGGGTCAGATATACACAATCATACTCATGCATTAGAAACACGCAGAAATTAAAACAAGAATAGCTTGACACATTACATGGATCGATTCATGTCTCAGTTGAATCAATCCAAGTGGCTGAAAAATGGAGCTGAGTATTCTGTCTGACTTCGATCGATCGAAGTGACATGGATCGATTGAAGTCTCTTGGGTGCAAAGTTGCAGCTCACTGTCTGACTTCGATCGATCACATGGATTGATCGAAGTGAATTCTATCAATACTTCGATCGATCGAAGTGGCCTGGATGAAAACCTGGAGCACACTGTGTAACTTCGATTGATCACATCAATCTATCGAAGTAGTCAACAGGTGCAACTTTTCATCGAAAGTAGTAACTTATACACCAAGGAATACATCCAATCACCCATGAACGTTTTAGGCGTCTGATATGATGTTCAAGGGTCTATACAAAGGCTCTTTTAACACATTTCTAATACACTTGAATTCCAAGATCAACCTTGCATTCAAATTCTCCTTCCTTTCTCAATACATTCTCAATTGAAGGTTCATTTGGATTTCTTTCTTAAGGTAAGAAACCGTCGGCTTATTGTATCCTAGGAGAAAACTTGGCTATAGTCCTGCAGCAACTAGTAAGGGCAAATATCCCTTACCGAAAGTGTATCAACGCGTCTCAAGCCATCTCTATTTAACTACTCTCCTCACTCACGGTTTCCCAGTTCTTAACAGCCAGCTCCTTAGACTCCTTCAAATTCTAGTGCTTCTTTCCACGCTGCAATCAGTAGACAAAAATGGCGGATTTGAAAATTCAAATTCTAAGCAGAAAGTTGATCAAACCATCTAATCCAACTCCAAAGCATCTTTGGCGCTACAACTTGTCTTTATTTGATGAATTGGCGCCTCCGGTCTATTCACCAGTACTATACTACTACTTATCTGGGGAAGATAATGGCAGAGCCAGAAATGATGAGAAATGTCACAAATTGGAGAAATCATTATCCCAATATTATCAAAATTTTACCCTCTAGCAGGCAGATTCATGGAAGATGAGCTTTACGTCCATTGTGGAGACCAAGGAGTTGAATGCATAGAAGCCCATGTGAATGAAAATCTTGCAAATTTCCTTCAACCAAGTGATTCACAAATGCATATCCTCAGTAATTTTCTTCCTTGGAATGTTAACACAGCTACCCATTCGAGCATCAGCCCATTAGTTTCAGTGCAGATCAACAGTTTTGATTGTGGAGGTATAATCCTCGGCGTAGCCGTTTCACACATTGTTGCAGATGCTTTCACTTTGTTCACGTTCATGAATGAATGGGCTAAAACTTCCCAAAAAGGAATGAGAGAAGACTTGGCCCCGAGTTTTGGTAACTTGTCGGCGGTTTTTCCTGTGAGGACCTGCCTGCTGCCTAAAGCTCCTCCAGCCTCTTCCAACTATGCAAAAGGGATGACAAAGGTGTTCTTGTTTGAGGAAACTAAGATTGCCTCAATTAAAGAAAGTTTGGCCGCCATAGATCGTCCTTTTAGCAAGGTTGTGGTGGTGACTGCAATTATATGGAAGGCTCTCCTACAGGTAGGTCTTGCTAAGCATGGCAGTTTCCGAGACTCTATTCTGATTTTTCTCATGAATTTGAGGGACAAGCCAGAAGCTTCTCTTTCAACACCAGAGATCACATTTGGGAACTGTTATATTCGACTGATGATATTGTTTGAAGCTAAGAACTCCAACGCAAAATTGCATGATTTGATGGTTCTGATTCGGTCTGCTGTAGAAAAGGAACGTGCTAGATTTGAAGGAGCCAGCCCTGATGAGATTTCATCCATGTGCCTCAAAAGGTGTGATGAGTTATTCAAAGAACGGCGTCGGAGTGATGTGGACTTCTACATTTTTAGGGGGTGAGATCTGAGGAGGTTGGAAAGGAGGCAAAATATGAGGCCTCCAATCACGTCCCGCCACGTGTAAAAAACATTGTCAGTGGTCCCACCACATTCAAAATTTTTTTTAAAAAAAACAATTTTTTTTACACGTGGCGGGACGTGATTGGAGGCCTCATATTTTGCCTCCTTTCCAACCTCCTCTGATCTCACCCGCATTTTTAGCAGTGCGTGTAGGTTCCCCGTGTATGAAGCAGATTTTGGTTGGGGAAAGCCACATTGGGTTAGTGATGCATGCAGAGGCTCAGATACAATTGTTCTGATGGATTCCAACACTGGTGGAATTCAAGCCTCTGTAAACTTGACAGAGGCAGACATGAACAAATTCCAGAAAAATTTATATACAGGTTTCTTCTCCATATGAAATCAAAGCCTGGAAGACTTGCCTGTTGATCCAGTAGAAACTTATACACATGAAATGCTTTCATGTGAATCCTAACGGTGGAGGTTCAACCAAAATTGTTTGAGCAGGGTACTGATGCCTGCAGCACTAGGCCATGTCCTTTGCGTGTTTTTATCTTTACTCTTAATCATATTTGTGATTGTTTTTACTATTTGTCTGTATCAGCATTTATATATTTTTGTATGCTGTCTACGAGCTTCTGGATGGCTGATAGCACAACACTGCTGTTCTACAGTGTTGCTATGCTGAGGTCGGTAGTTCGGCTGACATTCCAGAACGCAAACTCAATTGCGTTGCTTGAACCGATTTGACCTGATAGACCGACCTAACCTGCCTTGAGCTCGGCATGTCGGCTTCCCATTGTAGATGCTGCTTTGCGCTCGTTCTATAGCTGACTATCACAGTGTAGCTGACTGACTATCACTGTATATATCTATGTGAAAGCCGTTTTGAGAATACTAGTTAAAATGGTCTAGTAGAAAAGTACTGGGGTATTGTAGTAACAGTTACATCATCTACTACTCATCTACAAAGCCGTTTTGAGTAGTAGAAAACGACTCACAATGTAGAAGTTCAAATTATGTCAGCGTCTTGGATCTATATCCCTAATGGATTTGTTGAAGGTAAGGCCGCAGAGGTTGTTCAGTGTGTCACCTCCCTCGATTTACATCATCTACAAAGTCCTACAAGCGGGGCAGAGGAGTCCTTGGGTTGATAATTCAACAATTCCTCGCTCTTCCTCCAAGTACTTATAGAGTTCTAATCACCTTTCTTCACTCTTCTTGCTCTCTGCCATGTGAAAGCAAACATTCTGACAAAATGCTGGTTTGATGAAAACTAAACTAGCAAATATCTAAGGACATCTGTCACATGGATCTCTTTTCTTTTAGCTAGGTTATGGGCACTGCACCTACCTGTGTATGGAAGGCTTCCTTGGAAACACTGATCACCAAACAAACTTCACTTGCAAAAAGGCACAGGCTGAGTTGCAAGGCCTAATAGTTTTGTTCAAGTTCATAATGCACACATCCAACACAACATTAAATATTCTGTGACATGTGCATTGTTTCCAGTTTGCCTTGCATATAATTTGCACAACCATGCAAAGCATTTTAGAACTCAGGTCAACCAAGAGGAGAACAAATGAGACTTGACATTTCATCATGAATCACCAACAGATCATACTGTAGAACATAACCAACAGTAAAACCGATATAGTTGCGTGATATGCTGTGCACTTTGTGTTATTGAAGAAATCGACCCAATTTGAGAGAGGAAGAGGGGGGGGGGGGGGGAGGAGGAAAACATAGTTAGCATTTCTTAGTAAAGATGAGTATCATAGCTGTGCAACATTTTCAGAGCTGAACAAACGGAATAACAGTTGTGGCTCAGTACAGTGCTGATAAATTACCATTAGGAAAAAAGAATGAGAGCAACACATTGAGGACCCTGCAGAACTCAAGAAAAAATATCACTCCAGAAGTATGACAATATGTATCTATCTATATCAATCCCTCGGATCCGAACAGAAACCCACATAGGCATCTGCATGTTAGTTTTGTCTCCTGGTCAGGATCTGGCAAACTGCCAAGTAATTACGAGTCAGGTGAAGTTGAAAGGTTTCCATTGACTGCTTTGTCATTTTTGCTGCTGATTATTTTTGGATAGCCATTTGAGCCGAAGCCGTACATGTGGCCCGTTTTGGCGCGTTTTGTTTCCATGTATCTCTTGTTGTCTTTTGTGATAGTAGTGAGAAGAGGAACACGACCAGCAACTGCCAAACCATAACCCTAGTATTTAAAGGTCATGATTGAATGTGATAGAAATTATGTAGAGGATATTGAACAATCAAGATAGAATTTGTCCCTCTCTTTTGAGAGAGATATCTTTGGGCCCCTTGATTAGTGAGACTGTGAAATGCATGGCCGTGCTCAAATGAATTGATAGTGTGATCAATATCATTTGTTTTATCAGTCTACTTAGAGATCGAGTAATCATATGTTTGAACTATATAAGTATGACGCTGACCATGACTTATGTTCAAACTAGATATCGTGTGACAAAGGGATTAATGCATGTACTATTATTAGGCTAGTTGGACTTTACTCGTATTAATTGGGTAGTCGTAATGCCTTGCTAGAGGCCAATTACGACTTGTTGGTTTAATAGCGATTTAATCAACTGCCAATTAATATGGGCCTATCGGGTCACACACAAGAATGCGTATGGCTGAGATTAATAATATTAATAATATTAATATTGGATATTAATTATTATTATTATTATTATTATCGTTTTTAATATTAATAATATTAATATTGGATATTAATTATTATTATTAATTTCGTTTTTTGTGTATATATTTATATCATCGGATAATAACAGAGAATCCATATTTGATATGGATTTTGATTAGTGTTATCTAATCCTAACAGAATCCGTATTTGATGCAGATTATGATAGTTATTAACCAATCCGATCAGGAATCGGATTTGATATCTATATATATGTACGGAGCATGGTGTATCTCGGACACCACACAACCAGTAAAAAACGAAAGGGCAAGAATCGTTTTTGTGAAAACCGAATTCTTCAGCCGCGCCGTTTGAAGAGCTAGCACTCCGGGCGGAAGCGTTCGTGTGGATACCGACAGAGGGTGATCGAATTTTCGCACCTTTTCATCTGCAGATTTCGAATCTACGGAGGTACTTTTTGATTTCTTTTGTCGAATTAAACGAACAACATGGATCCTTGGTAGGAAATCAGAGATCAAGTTTTTGTTTTCCGCTGCGCGTTTTTGCAGTGATCTCGTTCGATTTCCTAACAGTGGTATCAGAGACACTTGTTGATTTCGTTTAAATCGATTATATCATGCTTATGTGATTATATGTTTACTGTTTTTCGTATGGCATGATATGTACAAAAACCCCAACTCGGATTTCATATGATGAGAGAAGAATGGTGTTTTTCAAATCGTTTTCATGAGATGATTTGTATACGGCGGTTTTTGTTTGTCATGTGATGATCAAAACGGATTCTGTTTATATTAGTTATAAACATACGCTATGTGTAGAACCCTATTCGAATCTCATCTGGTGAGAGCGGATTGATGTTTTCAATTCGTTTTCATGAGACGTTATGATTCGAGATTGTTATATGTGATATAAAGTTTTCGTTTTTCATGTGATGATCAAAAACGATTATATCGCTATGAGCAACCGATAATGATTCTGTAAGAGTTATGCATATTCAAAACAGACAGATTATCAATTCGATTGATGATTCTGTTTTCGGATTTCGAATGGCAGATTGATTCTGTTTCGGATTTCGAACAGCAGATTATCAATTCGATTGATGAATCTGTTTTGGGTTTTGAATGATAACTCTCGGTTCGATCGGTGCTTCTATAAGGGTTTGCACGTAATCAAAACAGTAAGATCGTTAATATAATTGACGCGTCTGTGTTAGGGTTTCGAACGCCCTATAGTTCGTTACCGTGACATTAAGAATGTCAATATATATTTATTTGTTATAATATGTTTGTGTAAAATATATTATAATAGTTGATGTCTTTGCATGGTGCATAGCATGGCCTCAGGACCTATGTGATTGACTTAGTCATATTTTTGTTTTGGGTTATTATGGCCTGCGTGCCGCTGTAGTTTTTGTTGTATTTTATTATACAAGTAGTTAGGTTTTTCTTTGTTATTGTAATAAACGGAGAATCAAGCTACAAAATGGTGATGGCGACACACACCAAGGACGAGTGGATTCCATGGAGATGGAGGCACGGGCTCAAGACAAGAAGATATGTATCATTGCAAATGTTGTAATAGGAAGTCTTTCACATAGGGTTTCCTTTATGATCTTCATCTGGTCTCATGAAGATCATATTTAGTTTGGCCATGCTATGTCACGTTTACATATTTATCATTTTGTATGAGATGCGTGGATGATATATTATATATGCATATAGGATGCTACGATATAATGATATGCAATGCAAGACATAAACTAAGTTGAACCCTCATTAATAATTTAAGTCTTGATGCCATCCATGTCTTAAACACCTATTAAAACTGGGATTGTATTAAAGTAGGTATTGCCAAAGCAATGTGCTTTAAACATTCCTAGCTACGTAGGATGAGTAATAGTGCTACTCATATGTTTAAAATTGGTTAGACTTAATTGGGCTATCAAAACGGTTTTGGGCCCAAGGCATTAGATGGAATCTAACATACAATGATATATGATGTCATTGTTCCATAAATTCTAAGAGTTACATGAGATGTAATTGGTAAAGATGTTACCTACCTAAATAACTTAATTTTAAGCGTCATGCCAAAACTGAGTTTAGAATTAAGTCAAATATGGATCTTAGCTCACTAAAATATTTCTTTTGAGGGTTATATTTTAGTGGGAGTTTTATAAATTTTAACCTCATTATTAATAAAGTGTTACTTTGCATGTTTTGTAGATCATAAATGGCTGCTAATAACAATTCCACCTTATCGCTGCGATCTATCCTTGAGAAGGAAAAACTAAAAGAATGTGGGACTAATTTTGTTGACTGGTTTCGAAACTTGAGAATTGTTCTCAAGCAAGAAAAGAAGTCCTACGTGCTCGATGACCCTGTCCCTGAAACCCCTCCTGCTGATGCTTCTGTTGCTGTTAAGAACAAGTATAAGAAGCATGTTGAAGATTCCAATGACATAGGATGTCTAATGTTGGCAACTATGTGTCCAGGACTTCAGAAAGACCTGGAACACTTAGAAGCTTATGAGATGAGTGTGCATCTCAAACAAGCTTTCCAACAACAGGCTAGGCAGGATAGGTTCGACACCGCTGTTGCACTTTTTGACTGTAAGATGTTTGAAGGTGAATCTGTTAGCGCTCATGTTTTAAAGATGAAAGGCTATATAGATCACCTTGCAAGACTTGGATATCCCCTGAGTTTGGAACTCGCCACGGATCTGATCCTACACTCTTTGCCTAGCAGTTTTTCTCAGTTCGTCATGAACTACAATATGAATAATATGGAAAAGTCCATTCTGAGCTACATGGTATGCTCAAAACTGCTGAGGAGAATATCAAGAAGCCTACCCATGTATTGAGTGTCAATACCAAGCTAATGAAAAGGAAAGCTAAAGGCAAGGGTAAGGCTAAAAGTGCAAAGGGTGCAAAAGGGGCAAAGGGTCAAGCTAAACCGAAACCTGGTCCCAAGGCAAAGGTTCCTAAGGAAGGAACTTGTTTCCATTGCAACAAGCCTGTGCATTGGAAAAGAAATTGTGATGTTTATTTGGAGGAGTTGAAGAAGCTGAAGGGTAGTGCGACTACATCTTCAGGTATTTATGTTATAGAAATTAATTTATCTACTTCTTCTTCCTGGGTATTAGATACTGGATGTGGATCCCATATTTGTACAAATATGCAGTGGCTCAAAAGGAGTAGAATGCTGAAGAAGGGCGAGGTGGACCTACGTGTTGGCAATAGAGCAAGAGTTGCTGCTATAGCTGTAGGGACCTATGAGCTTGTCTTGCCCAATGGGCTTTTGTTAGTTTTAAACAATTGCTTTTATGTTCCTACTATGAGTAGGAATCTTATTTCAGTGTCTGTTTTGGATGATGAAGGTTATTCATTTTTAATTAAAAATAAGAAGTGTTCCATTTTTGATAAAAATGACTTGCTTTATTGTATTGCAAGTAGTTATAATGGCACTTATGTCCTTAACCTTGATGATTCCAATGACGGTAATATTTATAACATATCTTCAAAGAGAACTAAGCCAAATGAACTAAACCCTGCATATTTATGGCATTGTCGCCTTAGCCATATAAATGAGAAGCGCGTATCTAAACTCCATCAAGATGGATTATTAGATTCATTTGATTTTGAATCATTTGAAAATTGCGAGTCTTGTTTGCTTGGAAAGATGACAAAGACTCCTTTTACTGGACATAGTGAAAGGGCTAATGACTTATTGGGCTTGGTACATACAGATGTATGCGGCCCAATCAGCATTAGTGCCAGAGGAGGATTTCAGTATTTCATTACTTTTACTGATGATTTCAGTAGGTATGGCTATGTCTACCTAATGAAACATAAACATGAGTCTTTTGAAATGTTTAGAACTTTTCAAAATGAAGTACAAAATCAACTTGGTAAGACAATTAAAACCCTTCGATCAGATCGAGGTGGTGAATATTTGAGCCAAGAATTTGACCAACATCTAAGAAATTGTGGAATTGTTTCACAGTTGACTCCTCCAGGAACTCCACAATGGAATGGTGTTTCTGAAAGGAGAAATCGGACTTTATTGGATATGGTTCGATATATGATGGGTCAAGTAGATCTTCCTTTATCCTTTTGGGGTTATGCCTTGGAGACAGCTGCATTCATTTTGAACCGTGTACCATCTAAAGCGGTTGAAAAGACACCATATGAGATGTGGACTGGTAAGAGACCCAGTTTGTCTTTTCTTAAGATTTGGGGTTGTGAAGCTTATGTGAAAAGATTAATGTCAGATAAGCTAGCTCCAAAATCTATCAAATGTATTTTTGTGGGGTATCCTAAAGAAACTAAAGGGTACTATTTCTATATTCCCTCAGAGAACAAAGTGTTTGTTGCTCGAAATGGAGTCTTTTTGGAAAAGGAGTTTCTCTCCAAGAGAACAAGTGGGAGTATAGTACAACTTGAGGAAACTCAAGTTCCACAAGATATCGTTGAACCGTCTTTAGAGACGATTTCAGAACCACAAACAGTTGTGGAGCCTGAAAATGTAACACAAGTCCAACGCAGATCTGATAGGATACATCGTCAGCCAGAGAGATACAGATTTCTTGTGACTGATGATAGTCAAGTTATGCTCATAGATCAAGATGAGCCTACTACCTATCAGGAAGCTGTGTCAGGTCCAGATTCAGATAAATGGCTTGGAGCCATGAATTCTGAGATGCAATCCATGTTTGATAACCAAGTTTGGTCTTTAATTGATCCTCCAGAGGGTATTAAGACTATTGGTTGCAAATGAGTTTTCAAGAAGAAAACTGACATGGATGGAAATGTGCAAACCTACAAAGCAAGGCTTGTGGCTAAAGGTTTCAAGCAAACTCATGGTATAGACTATGATGAAACCTTTTCACCAGTAGCTATGCTTAAGTCTATTCGAATTCTCCTTGCCATTGCAGCATACTATGATTATGAGATATGGCAAATGGATGTCAAAACTGCTTTCCTTAATGGAAATTTACTCGAGGATGTGTACATGACACAACCTGAGGGTTTTGTAATTCCTGAGAATTCAAAGAAGGTTTGCAAGCTTCAAAGGTCCATCTATGGATTGAAGCAAGCATCTCGAAGCTGGAATCTTCGTTTTGATGAAACAGTTAAGAACTTTGGTTTCATCAAGAATGAAGATGAACCTTGTGTTTACAAGATGGTCAGTGGGAGTGCAGTAGTGTTTCTGGTCTTATATGTGGATGACATATTGCTTATTGGGAATGATATCCCTACCTTGCAAAAGGTTAAGGCTTGGTTAGGGAATTCATTTTCAATGAAGGACTTGGGTGAGGCTACCTATATCCTTGGTATCAAGATCTATAGAGATAGATCTAAAAGGATAATAGGCTTGAGTCAGAGTACATACATAGATAAAATGTTGAAAAGGTTCAACATGCAAGAGTCCAAGAAAGGATTCCTGCCTATGTCTCATGGCATTCATCTTAGCAAGAATCAATGTCCTCAGACATCTGATGAGCGAGATCGGATGAATAAAATTCCTTATGCTTCTGCTATAGGATCGATCATGTATGCCATGTTATGTACTAGACCAGATGTCTCATATCCATTGAGCACAACAAGTAGATATCAAGCTGACCCTGGTGAAGGTCACTGGACAGCTGTCAAGAATATTCTTAAGTACCTCAGAAGGACTAAAGATGTATTCTTGGTTTATGGAGGTTTGGATGACGAGTTAGTTGTAAATGGTTACACAGATGCTAGCTTCCAAACCGACATAGATGATTTCAGATCGCAGTCCGGTTTTGTATTCACATTGAATGGTGGAGCTGTTAGTTGGAAGAGTTCAAAACAAAGCACTGTGGCTGATTCTACAACAGAGGCTGAGTATATAGCAGCATCAGATGCAGCTAAAGAAGCAGTTTGGTTGAAGAAGTTCATCACTGAGCTAGGAGTAGTACCTAGCATTGCAAATCCTGTGGACATTTATTGTGACAACAATGGTGCCATAGCACAAGCAAAAGAGCCTAGGTCTCATCAGAGATCTAAACATATACTCAGACGCTACCATCTCATTCGAGACATCATCGATAGAGGAGATGTCAAGATATGCAAAGTTGACACAAACGATAACATAGCGGATCCATTGACTAAGCCTCTCTCACGGGTCAAGCATGATCAGCACACTAGATCTATGGGTCTCAGATATTTGTAGGCCTAGTGCAAGTGGGAGATTGTTAGTGTATGTGCCCTAGGCCATGATTTGGATATTTATGTTATGCATTTATTATTAATAAAAGAGGTTTTATTATCATTATTGTTGGTTAGTATGTTACACAATTTTGATATATGTCCCTGATTCATTATTGTTATGGAGATAAAATAATTTATAATCAGTATGAGTATTGATTTGATAATCATGAGATGATTATGTGTATGGTGATACGAATCAATCTCATAGATACTTGTTAGAGAACAGAGTATTGGATAGACCCATCATGAGATTGCTACATGGATTAGCGTCATAAGTAAATCTCATGATAGTCATGTTTTAATCCTTTGACTTGAGATTGTCATAGTTTCCAACATAAGGACTATTATATTTTGACATGATCAAACGTTATCCGTAACTGGATAATAATAAAGGTCATGATTGAATGTGATAGAAATTATGTAGAGGATATTGAACAATCAAGATAGAATTTGTCCCTCTCTTTTGAGAGAGATATCTTTGGGCCCCTCGATTAGTGAGACTGTGAAATGCATGGCCGTGCTCAAATGAATTGATAGTGTGATCAATATCATTTGTTTTATCAGTCTACTTAGAGATCGAGTAATCATATGTTTGAACTATATAAGTATGACGCTGACCATGACTTATGTTCAAACTAGATATCGTGTGACAAAGGGATTAATGCATGTACTATTATTAGGCTAGTTGGACTTTACTCGTATTAATTGGGTAGTCGTAATGTCTTGCTAGAGGCCAATTACGACTTGTTGGTTTAATAGCGATTTAATCAACTGCCAATTAATATGGGCCTATCGGGTCACACACAAGAATGCGTATGGCTGAGATTAATAATATTAATAATATTAATATTGGATATTAATTATTATTATTATTATTATCGTTTTTAATATTAATAATATTAATATTGGATATTAATTATTATTATTATTAATTTCGTTTTTTGTGTATATATTTATATCATCGGATAATAACAGAGAATCCATATTTGATATGGATTTTGATTAGTGTTATCTAATCCTAACAGAATCCGTATTTGATGCAGATTATGATAGTTATTAACCAATCCGATTAGGAATCGGATTTGATATCTATATATATGTACGGAGCATGGTGTATCTCGGACACCACACAACCAGTAAAAAACGAAAGGGCAAGAATCGTTTTTGTGAAAACCGAATTCTTCAGCCGCGCCGTTTGAAGAGCTAGCACTCCGGGCGGAAGCGTTCGTGTGGATACCGACAGAGGGTGATCGAATTTTCGCACCTTTTCATCTGCAGATTTCGAATCTACGGAGGTACTTTTTGATTTCTTTTGTCGAATTAAACGAACAACATGGATCCTTGGTAGGAAATCAGAGATCAAGTTTTTGTTTTCCGCTGCGCGTTTTTGCAGTGATCTCGTTCGATTTCCTAACAGTATTTTCCGAAAAATAGCAATTAGGAACAGAGAATCTATGTCAGTCTAATTGTTGGAATAATGATTTCCACTGTATTTAGCTGTATCTACAAAAATAACATGTTCCATGTAGTGGTAAGATATACTGCTTCATTCTCTCAAAGCGTCAGAAACAAATCATCATGATAGTACAACAACAATCATACCTAGTATATCCCAATGACAGCAAAAACTATCGCTAGGGTTTGGAGAGGGTGAGAGGCAGACAAACAATACCTCCATCCCAAGGGATAGAGAATTTGCTTCCAGTGAGACCCCCGGCTCTATATATACCTGCATAGATAGCACAATAATAGGAATATACACTAGTGATATGATTTTATTAATCATCCTCTTGCACACCTATAACCAAGCTGAAGATAATAACATTCGTGGATTTTGTTATTTCCAAAACTCTAATTAATTTAGCTATACGAAACAGAAAATATTGAAGGCAAGCAGGAAAATTGCATTTGATATCTCACCTGTGCTCCAATGCCATATTCTCTTGTACAATGAAAGCGCGAAGCTTATAATTATAAGCGCAGGAAGCTTAGGGCCTAAACCAATACCTCTTCCTTCATGACCATGGAGGCACACCAAGTTGCCATGGAAGCATCATCATCCATGACCTCACATAGAACTCCAACGGGATCTAACCAAGCAAGTACTGAAAAATCAGCTGATCACCACCTTCTCTGTATTTCAAGGGAAATATATGGCCAGGACAGTTAAAATCTTCAGGTTTTGAAACTTCTGATGCAAGACTCATTATTGTTGTGGTCCTGTCCGTGAGCTGATACCCCTGTAGTAGTACCACGCGTTCCATCCTTCAAAATCACACAAAAAACACAACTGTTTTGTCGTGTGTTATCTGAAAATTTCCGATGAGACATGCATTTACAGTATACGCTAGCGAAAGATACACTTAACCATAAAAATGTATATAATTCAGAGGGCGTTACGAGGACAATATTCTGATAGACATCAGGATGAGGTAACATAATATGAAAATATGTAAACAGAAAATTAGAAGCCCCAGTGTTGAATCCTACAAAATCTCTAAGATATATTCTTAGGCAATATAAAACCTAAGAATGCACAAGCTCTAGGAAAAAGGCTTCTTTCTTGCATCTTTGAGAATATCTAACCTTAAATATGCAGAAAAGAAGCAACTCTCATGTCAAACCCCGATAAATTGAAGTTCCACATACTTTCCTGTCTTAGCACTGATAAAAACAATGACGCCGGTTTTAAATGAGCAATATAATATCCAGAGGCCTAATGCATGAAATATAAACAAATTCGCATAACCCAAAACGGCTATTGATCAATAAGGGTTTCGCAACTTCAGTCTCTTCCTCTA